>JAAVMA010000002.1:412469-929488 GCA_022985105.1 Penicillium ochrochloron
GGGATAATTAATAGAGCCCCCCCCCCCCCCCCCCTCTACGTAGTAAGCTAAATGCCTAATTCGTAAGGACTAGTTATCAAAATTTATCAAGGGTATAAATGCCCGAATTTCAAGGATTATACAAATATATAGGTGTATAGTCACGTGACCAGTGTTTACCATAATATCATAGTGAAGCTTTGACCAATCAGAGTGCTTCTATCCTGCTCCAAACAGCCAATCAAACCCCCCCCCCCCCCCCCCCTTTTCTGCCCAAATTAACCAATCGGCATCGCCCGTTCATACGAAAACTTGCTAGTAGGCACTACCTGTACACAAATTAAGAAGATAAAAGCTCTGCTACGCTCCGCAATTAAGGTTATTCAATTTAGGTTGAAGTATTTAATTTTTCGTAACTGCCGTAGCTATTAAGCTCGAGTGGCCAAGTGGATGAAGGCGTTCCGCTCGTATTTTAACTTTCAAAGTTATGAAGAAACGGAAAGATGCGCCGGTTCGATTCCGGTCTCGAGCATTAAATTTTTCGCTTTGTTTTTAGCTACATGCCACCCCAGTAGGACTTCCATACTCACGGTCGCCTGATAATATTCAAGCCTTACTTTTAGTCATAAGAGCTTGCATTACTAGTCAGAGCAGTTTGAATTACAATTTATTTGACGCAAGTTTGATAGATATTCCATGTATATGAAACAGGGAAGATGTTTCTAATCTATCATATATCATATCATACCCCTAAGATATTCTATATGAATACGACGTGTCTGATTGAAATAAGGTAGTTATTTATATTAAAAGAAGATCATTACTTACTTATATCATTACTGAATTTTATAGTACTATGCTAGGAACTGCCTGGCCCTCACATTTCTGTGTGAAAGGGATTCATTAATGTTGTGTGTTAGGAATCTTGGCTTCCTGATCATGTTAGAGAAATGACCATCGCAAATGTAATAGTTATTTCGGTGCCGATTTAATCTAGGGGATTCCAAGATCTAGAGGTTTCTTCTACAAATAACACTTATCGTCGCGGGTGAAATGGATTATAGATCCAATTCTACTCACAATTTAGTCTTGTACGAAAATTAACATTATTATTTTGTGATTCTTAGATCTCTTAAGTTTCTCTACTTTAACTTAGACCTTAGTTACCTTTCGATATGAATTCTCTGCCTAATCAACAGTCCTGTTGTACTATCGGGTAACAATATCATGTTCTGCTAGGAGTCCAGAACCTACTAGGTAATACTAACAGGAAAACATACGACGATTAAACTGTAATGATAGATAATGCTGCTGCCACCCCTTAAAACATCACAGGATATATATATAACGACTCCAATTACTTAACAGAGTATTTCCAGAGCTAACCTAAGGAAAAATACGTTCTATACTATATTAAGTATCAAGGTATCCTTTAAGGCCATATAGAAATAAGCCTTAAATGTTAAAATAATATCGTGAAATATTAGTTTGAGAATAGCGTCTGCGTGGTCACGTGACTGGAATCTGATGTTATCATTTCCTGCCGTGCTTCGTGTACATTACATTACCTAGTGCTATATTCATCAAGAACGTAATAGAATTCAATAATTTCAATAAGTGGTATCTGGTCTAACTAAGCTCGTGTAGCTAAGTAGTTAAGGCGTTGCACTTGTATATATTTTCAGGTATGCAAAAATCGGCGGTGCAAATCCGCCCTCGAGCTTTTTTTGTCAGTTTTTTGTCCCTCTTCCCCCCCCCTTTTCTCTACCTACCCCTTTGTTTTATGGCTATAACCTAGATCTCTTCTGAACCCCCAAGAGGGGCAGACAGCGTGGCGACCCTTTAGTAATTACGACTTATGGCTATATGTTAAGGAGTTAAGGAGTTAGAATGACTTAAACCACATCGCTAAATATACTGAACCTTGTTGACAATGCTGTGTAAATAGGCCGAGCGCTATTCTGACAGAATACAGACGGTCTATGGCATAATAGAGATACTCAGCGCCTACGTAAGTAATTACAGTATATGAAAAATCTGTACGCAAAGGGAGCAGGCGAAACGAAAAGCTTTTTAATATTGTCTAAGAGGGACCAGATTATCAATCTCCAAAGTGAGATCCTACTCCAGAGAACAGAAGAAGAGAAGGAAATCAGAAAAGCACGAGAACAGGAGATAGCCTATATAGCTATCGACGGAGTTGGTCATATGGAAAAGGAAGGACTCTCTACACCAGACGGAAGGGCGCTAGTCCTGGATAGAATCTAGGGAAAACAGGCGAAGAGAGAGAAACCTCCTTCAGTATGATCTCTTGGATTCAGAATCTTATTTTTCTTATATCAGCCTCTCAGAGATAAAAAGTAACATATAGAAAGAAAATGTACTCAGAACTGACAGGATCGCGGCCAGGACTAGGGCTAGACTAGTAACTGTTTGAGCCCATGATCTAGAGAATTTTGGAAGCAGGAAACAAGTCTTACATTCTCCAAAGAAGAAGAAGAAGAAGAAGAAGAAGAAGAAGAAGAAGAAGAAGAAGAAGAAGAAGAAACAGCCTAGAGCAACAGGGCCCTTATATCCAGCCAGGAGAACAAGAGAAGCAAGAGAAGATACTTGCTGTAGGAATCTCTGGTCAGAGACCTGCAAAGAGAGAAGGAAATGAACATCCAACAGCAAAACAAAGCACAAACGGGTATGTGCAGATGTAGCAAGCAGTCGCTTCGAGGGTAAGTCCACACAGTCTCTGTCAAAAACATCATGTGATTGGAGGTTCATTTTGTGTGGTAAAAATGGAAGCTGTTTTCGTTAGGTGTAGGAACAGTGTCACCCAACAATTATACCTACACACATGGCCAGAAGACCCGCCATATTGTCAACTATTGCTGGTAATTGTATGAGATTTGCGACCAGAAGGGTAGAGATATCACAGTTGTTAAATGAAACAGGGCTTTTCACCCGATCAAGCTCAACATTAAGATGAGTAACCAGGAGTTTCAGGAGATCAATGTCATTGAGCAATATAAAGAATCAAATCACTGTGCTCAATTCAGTCAACTGGGTTAGATAAATCAATCCGATCTGATTTTTCAAGATAGCTAACTACATTGTTCTACGAGTGGACTCTGTCAGATACTTTAGCAGCCGGGGATGTTCTGATAAATTCAATCCGAACTTTGGCTTAACATTCACTATGCAGGGAGGAAATGAAAAAGGAAACCAAAACAGACACTTTCCCCCCCCCCAAAAAATATATGCAAGGACAAGTCGAAATTTCGGGTTTTTGGGGTCGATGGATGTGGAGGGAAAAAAAATGGACGAATGGCGATTCGAACGCCAGACTTTTCGCATGCAAAGCGAACACTCTACCAACTGAGTTATACGCCCGTTCGAAAGATTTCACTGAAATTCCGTCATATCCGCCCACTCACTCTGTCTCAATCTATCGTGCTGTCTCTATCCACCACGAACTCTTCTCGTTGGTCAGAACCATCTTATCTCTTAATAAGCACTCTGGTACACAAACGTAATCTGGGAGTTTCCTGCATTGGCTGCGGTAAGGCACGGACGTGTCATGAACCTCGCATAGTATACTTCGTTGTCGAACGTATATTTCTCCCAGTGCTGTGAGTCTACGTTTCAATTGCCCGCCTCGGTGAATGGATATATACATACAAGCCGGCACTCATTGATTATCTCGACTGTCATATCAGTTCACAACCTAACTATGTACAGTGGTGTTTAATTAGTTTCCGACCACCTGGTGATGACATAATATTCTGCCGGTCAAACAAGCTCTCCAATTCCTACCACACCCAGTCGAAATTCATGTTTTTAAGCTGTTAGTTAGATGGATACCAATATCCAGAATTTAATGAATGTTATCTTGAAATGATCTGAAATTTCTCCGATGATCTATTAGAGACCAGTAGAGTTCGGACTGTGAGCGGAAGACTAGGCGGTAGAGCCAGGGTGGTCGGAAACTAATGGAACACCACTGTATTTTTGCCTGTTACCAATCCGTAACTGAGCTCCAATCAGCGTGCACGCTACCTGCCGGACCGAACACAGGGCGGTCTTACAATACACTAGAACCCTACACCGAGCCATCCATTTGCCCTGATCTGGACGAAGCAAGGGAAATGAAATCGATATATTACATTTCATCCAATCATCAAACCGTCGAAACAAGCTAGCCCGTGCCCAATATCAAAACAACTCTTCTTCATTATACAATCTAGTTCCACATCACTGCGTTCGGATCTAGATACTGTTGAATAATACTATCAAAATCAGGCACCCCGGAAATATCCATGAAACCGCCGGGCATCGCATCATTTAACCAATTTGAACCATCCAAAATGTAGTCGTAATTGTCTGGAAATGAGCCCGTTGAAGGGGCAATGTCGATGGCAGAGTCTACCTGTTCCGGCAAAGTTGAACCAGGAGCTTCATTGGAACTGTATGACCGCGTGTGCCTCGTGGTACTGGCGGCGGGCTGGGTTCTAGCCAGTCGCGGAGATGCCTCCAAGGTACGCACCCGGAGCAGACGCTGCACTGTAGCACCCGATAGCTCATGGATGCAATCTCTCGCCCGCCTGGCCTCTGCCCAATACTCCCCGATGCTGCTGAGAATATTCATCCCAATACCTGTATCAGCTACCAGGTCATCAATTCGAATCTGCGATGCGACCTGCGGTAGCCGCCAGAGACAGTGAAGCATAATCAATGTACTGAGGAAGATAGAATGTACAACCAGTCTGCTATACAGTAGTGATTCCTGTTTGTACAGTTCCCCAAAGCCACGGAGTAGTTCGACCGCATGTTGAAAGCATTGTGCTAGTAATTCTTCCGACGGATCGGGAATGCCAGGACTTGGTCTTAGTACCAAGATCATCATCTCGTGATATTTGGTCTCACAGAGTTTGGCAATTGATGCCATATTGGCGGCACGGGGGATCTCCGTGTACCATGTTTTCAACCGATCGATCATGTCTTTTTGCCAATGATGGATATCGGGAACTGGTGGGTATGCGTATTTGGGAGGATCTCGACAGATACTATGCATGACGTATTTAATCTCAGAGTTCAGCTTGGCGAGTTTGAACAGATGAATTGAGTATGTGATGTGAGAAGGTGTGTCGTGCGACCTCTCATTAGCAACAGCATCAGCGAGGTACCTATCCGCGACATCCGATGGAAGCTTGTAAAATGTTAATTCTCCTATTTTTTAGATCACGGTTGATGGTTTACTCACCCGAAGCTCACAAGCTTCATCTCTCACTCCAATCGGCCGCCCCATCATCGTACCCAACGTTCGGTCAAAACTGTACACGACCCAAAAGATTCGTGTTCGCATCTCTTGTTCCAAAAATGAAACATGGAACGAGGACGAGGTGCGTATATCCCGCTGAAGACCGAGGTCAATCAGTGCACCTAGGCATTGATAATTCAAACTCCAGATGTTCACTCCACAAGAAGGATTATGTAGAGCATAGACCATGAGAAGAAGCTGGCTTTGAAGGCTTTCTAGCGACCCTTCGGCACAAGTACTTTCAAAGTATTGTGTTGCGGCCGTATAGTATCCCTCGGCAGGCAACCGAAGTCTGAATCGTCGCGACAGATCTGACGCTGCTATTGCGAGTACCATGTGAACATGAAAAGCATCCGAAGGATCAGGCTTTGCCGCTGACTCTTCCGTATACATTCTTTCCAAGCGTTGCATATGAGACGGCTCATGAAGAAATGGATAGAGAAGGTGAACCGTGGAAAAGTACTTTGAAGAAAGCTCGATCGCATCTTCTTTTCGAGAGGGTAACAAGGCAGGGGTATTGAACAACTCTGCCGACAGCGAGATTGGCTCGTCTACGCTGCGAGTGCCCGGTGGTCTTGATCGCCGACCAGCACTAGAGAAGACGAGATTTGCAAGAAAGTAGCCACTGGAAGGACCGATATATCGTGCCTCCCCGCCAGAAGAAAGTGTGACCAGGCCAATTTCATGTGCCTGTCTTGACTGTGTGCGGGACTGTTGCGTATTTATAATTGGCAGAGGCTGCTCTTGCCGGGGCGATGTCATCGCCACAGCACTTTGACTACCCTCTTCAAAATCAAGGGTTTTATCATTTGTATATTCATTAGAATCAAGAGGCGGACCACCTTCCAAAGAGATATCGGTCCTTTGCTCGCGGACTAAAGACTCTAGCCATTGAACACGCCTTTGCAAGTTCGCGATATATCTAGTCTCAAATCAGTTGGGATATGATACATGAAACGAAGCTTGATCACTTACGTGCGATTGACCTCCTGCTTGCCATCATTAACACATGGCACATTTGCCTTGATACAGGCGCCGCAACTCGGAGTTTCACCATTGCAGCGAATCTTGCGTCTTTGGCAACGCCGGCATGCTGCACGGTTTCGACTCCGTCGTGGGGTATCCATCGAGCAGGGCACTTGTCAGTAAACTACACTGCTTCTAGTATTTCCGTCCTCCGAGCGGGATATCGGCAGTCTCTGTAGTCATTGACCGAGGGAAAATCTCGGATGAAAGCCGCTCATCCGCATTTCGCCTCGTGGATGACTAACCTACTAGAGTTTCATGAAATACTTAGGTAGGAGGGAAGACCCTTGATTCGGAGCAAGTTTCCTAATAAGAAGGGTAATAGTTGATGAAGAAGTATTAAAAGAGTTATTATAGTCTTATCAATGAGGTTGTAAGAAAAAGCATGGGGTAAGCTGTGTAGGGCGTAAAGTTGGCCATCACCATCACCAAAGCAGACTGGATAACCCCACAAATGCGGATGGCTTCCGTCTCTCCTAGAATCCTCATACAAGTTTAAAAAGGCGATGGAATCCTCCTCTCATTGCTGACATTACCATTACAAACTCTTAACCAGAGATAAATCATAAGAATGACCATCGTCCATATCGGTAGGTTAAACATCCATCACTGTCTTTCCCACTAATTCATCTCACACCCCATCCAGTCCTCTTCAAATTCCGCCACGATACCGAAACCAGTATCAGGGACAAATTCATCACCGAACTCAAATCGTTAAAAAATCTACCTTGCGTGAAAAGCCAACGCCTTGTCGTCGGAGGTCCTTCAATAACAGACCCCGCGTCAAAGAGCAAGGGATTCCAATATGCGCTGGTGAGCTACCATGAAGATCGGGCTGCGCTGGATGCGTATCAAGCTAGTAGCGAGCATGAGAGGTATGTGTTGATGATTGTGGAATGGACTTGATGGATGGTTGGGGCTAACAGGTGGGATAGGGTGACGCATACTTATTTCATTCCGTATCGGGAGGATCTGGTGCGATTTGATTTTGAGGTGGATGGGGAGGATGAGTGTTTGTTGGGATTCGCAGGGTCTTCTGGGTCTGAGGTATGAGAGGTGATGATGTCCACATAGAGTAGATTGAAGAAGTATTTAGAAGGCTTGGAAATTTTATTGTATAGATATTACTTATCGCAATCCTCTGATCCATACTTATAGTTGGCAGCATGCTCATATCTTTCAGTAAAACCGACAGTGATGCTTTCTGCACCATTGGCGTGTGGATTCATGGTAATACATAACTGATCTGGCTATATGGATGTCTCGCTCGTATGAAATCATTCTTTGCAACTACATAGGAGATCAATGTCTTAAGAGTCGTCTCCTGGTTCAGACCATGTACAGCTAATGCATATTTACTATCCGAACCTGAATCACCAAGTCCCTTACCCTGATTCCAGGTTGAATTTGTCCCATCAGGGTCCACATAACAGACCGTACCGGTGCTTGAAACCGAAAGCTGAGCTATTCTCAGAGTCGACTGCGAAGGCTCTGCTTGCTGAGGGATGAAAATTCTGGAGTATCGGTGGGATTCACATCCCAAACATCTTCACCAGCCCAGAACTTCTTCACAGCATCCCAGTACCGATTGGGATCCTCCATAACCAATCCACAATGAGGACCTTGTTCAAACCGTACTTGGCCCACGGAATACCCCAGATTCCGCGCATATTCAAGGTGGGATTGCACATCCTCCCATCCTATCACGACATCCTCTTTGGAATAAATATACAGTCGTCTCGGCCTCGATCCAAAGGTAGAAGACGCATTTAGAATGTCTCGGAGGTCCTTCACAGCACGCGCCAGACCAGCATGCTGGAATGTGTTGACTACGGCGAGTGCTGGGTACATAACAGTCTTACCCAGAAATTGTGCGACAGGAGCCTGGGGTACGGATACACGAGTGGCCTCGTACATGCGTGCGAATGTATCGTCGCCAGGGCAGCAATCCAGAATGATAGTGCGCAGATTAGAGAAGAATAATGCTCCGCGATCGGGGGCTCGTTTCATAGAGAGCGCGAGTTGACTGGCAATGTTGCCACCACCGTGGGAAAATAGATGGAGTAGAATCCCACGCTGGCTAGTACTGGTCTCGGCCGGGGTTTGGCCGATCTCACGACCCACGATCCGGTTAATCGTATCGCGAGCGGGCTTGAGATTGGCACGTATCCATCTGAGTGGTCGGAAAGCCGCATCGGAAACACTTGTTGTTATCAAGAGAAGGGAAGATGTTGGGAAGAGTTCCCGGTACTGAGCCAGGTACTTGTTGATACGCCGAGGAGTCGCTCCGCCCACCCAAGTGCACAGAATGACCAGGGACGGCGAGGCATGATCTGGGGAGGTTTGAACAGGAGGTTCATACAGATAAATAGACTCCCCGATCGCATCAAAACACTCCAACAGCGAGTCCGAGGCCATGGCGACCGGGCAATTGGGGTCAGGGCGTACTGTACCTGGCAGACTGCGGGAGGAGGGAGGGATCCACGTTGGTTCTCCCCGCGGGGACTGAAAGTGTCAGTGTCCACCGGCCCGTGCTGCGGTGCGAGTTCTCATGTGAGACAGTCGCCGAGTACGTTAGTACAATCGTGCTAAACCTTTTCTGCCATCATCCACTGTGAATAATAATATTGACGGCTTCCGCTTAATTCGCATCCGTCTCGAAGAAGTACGGAATTGCCACAAGGTACCGGATCCCACGGGATGATTCGTCGAAGTCCGATTCGATCAAATTGTTATGAGCCTCCAACGGGAGTCCCCGATTCGAGTGGAGCGGCCTGAGTCAAGTTAGTCAACGACTCTCGCAACGGGCATCTCGGCCTTTTCGGCCGCAAGTGGATAAAGCACCATAACCAACGCCCGACGCCAGCGAGAATTGTGTATCTCTTTCCCCTTCTATTCTCCGCGAGTTCGCCGAAATAATGCTAAAGGCTGGCGTTACTCCAGTCATTCCCCCATGTTCAGGCAAAAAGGCCCAACCAATCTATTGTGCAGGACAATAATGCCAGTAGGGAGGGAAAACGAGCCGGATCGGCGGCGCATACGCAATTGCGATAGCGATAATGATGATAGGTACCTTTGCCCCTGTCAAATAACAGTAATCGTGGACAAAGCTCGGCATGTTCCGGGGGGAGGTTATTCGAGCGTCGTCCGATGGAATCGGATGTCACAGCCACTGATAGGATAGAATAGGATAGAAACCTGCACAAAACACGGCAGCGGTGGAAAAAACGAGGCAGTAAAGATGTAGTCGTAGTAATAATATTAAATGTACTCCGTACACTTCTCTGCTTTGGCTGTACCAAAAACCTGCTTTTCGGCCGGTTCACCATTCTGATTGGCTGGTCCGTCCGCCCGGTTAGGGATGTCAATCTCGTAGAAGACTGGAGACGTTGGAAGCGACGTCGATGGAGTCGTGCAGTGACGCAGGAGGAGCAAAGCAAGGCTGTTGATGGAGGGGGATGATTGTTTTGGCAGAACGTGGCCTGTTTTCGAGGCTTGTGCCAGGGCCAGTAGTTGGTCATAATTATGAGAGAGACACCGAGAGGGGAGGGGCGATGAAGCTTGGATAGTTTCCCCCACCTTATCTCACTCTTTCATATGCATTTTGTGGCTCCGACCTGACTTTTTTTGGACGGGCTGAGAAGTGGCTTGACTTTGGGCTTACAAGTTACCTCCGTAGACCCCGATGACTTCAGTCCAGTTTTCATTTTTTTTTCTCACTGAACCAGGGACCTTGGCATTTAGGGCGTTTGGCAATTTTCTTTAACCAGTTGCACCTCTTTTTTTTTGGACGGTTCTGCCCCTCTCTCCCGCAACGCCCAATTCCCTCCATCTCCAACTCCCCATCACTCCATCTTTCTCCTCCTACACTATTCCATTCTACCCAACCCACCCTGGATAGCGCCGCCGACCGGTGCACACCGAGTCCAAAACGGCCCCCTCGCACCAATTGCACCGGCCCTTGTCGTCGGTTCGACTGCCACGTCCCCCCTAGTCCATCATTCGCGATATAAGATGGACGCCGACCACGACCCCTCCGCGGAGAACCCACTGGGCGATCCTAGCTCGCCCAGTCTCGAAGCCACCTCCCCCGTTGCTGGAACGCACCATGCCTCAACACCCTCCCTCCTTCCATCCCGCGATCCCACCGCCGGTCTCACAGCTTCCTCCACGCACTTGGGCCAGATCAACGCGGCGCGGCGCGGCGCGGGGACCCCGCCTCGCCTGCAAGCATCCATGAGTGCCCAAGGCGCTGGGGGATTGAACCAGGATATCATGGCCAAAATGAAGGCGTTCTCCCTCTCCCGTCAGGGTGTTCCACTCGCACATGCTGCTTCTACAAGCACAATACCAACGGCGCATGAGGCCGGTGCGGGCGGGCCACTCGCCGGGCGCATGCCACCACCAGCCACCCGGCCCAACAACAAGAATTGGGCCTCATCCCCCGCGATAACGGGATCGATCTCTAGTCCCGCGTCTCCGCGCCCCGGGGGCCTGGCAGCAAAGCGCATGAAGCCTGGCCTCAAGCTATCCGATGTCACGGGACCCCCAACACCTGTGCCGAACGGGACAGAACAGAAGGAGGCAGAGCAGAACGGGGAGTCTGCGTTCAGCAAGTATTCCGAGTTTATCGACACGAAAGCCGGGACATTGAACTTTAAGAACAAGGCAATCTTGCATGGCGGTGGCGTTGAATTTTCCTCCGGACACAGTTTCAAGATCTCGTTGGATGAGGTCGATCGATTAGACGAGCTGGGCAAGGGCAACTACGGTACCGTCTACAAAGTACGGCACAGCCGCCCACACCTACGGAAACCCGGCCTGGGCCTGAGTGGAATTGTCAGTCGCCCAGCTGGACAGGATGAGACGAGTCTCGCGAGTGGGTCCCACGATAACCTCTCTGGTGTGATCATGGCCATGAAAGAGATCCGACTGGAGCTGGACGAGGCCAAGTTTGCACAGATCATCATGGAGCTAGATATTCTACACCGCTGTGTCTCGCCATTCATCATCGATTTCTACGGCGCTTTCTTCCAAGAAGGCGCAGTCTACATGTGCGTGGAATACATGGATGGTGGTTCCATTGACAAGATCTACGAGGGTGGCGTGCCTGAGAACATCTTGCGCAAGGTGACTCTCTCCACCGTCATGGGATTGAAAGCGCTCAAGGACGAGCACAATATCATTCACCGCGACGTCAAGCCTACCAACATCTTGGTCAACAGCAAGGGTCAGATCAAGATTTGTGATTTCGGTGTCAGTGGAAACCTGGTCGCTAGTATTGCTAAGACCAACATTGGCTGCCAAAGTTACATGGCTCCTGAACGAATTGCAGGAGGTGGTATGCAGCAGTCGGGCGCCCCGAGTGCTGGGACATACAGCGTGCAGAGCGATATTTGGAGTTTAGGTCTGTCGATCATCGAGTGCGCGATGGGACGGTACCCGTACCCACCGGAGACTTTCACCAATATTTTCAGCCAGCTTCATGTAAGTTTCTAGCTGATGGGATTTCATGGTTCACTTGCTGACATCTCTACTAGGCCATTGTCCACGGCGAACCTCCCAAGCTTCCCGCCGAGGGATTCTCCGAAGAAGCGCATGCATTCGTCAGCGCTTGCCTTGACAAGATCCCCAAGAACCGCCCAACTTACAACATGCTCCTCCGCCACCCCTGGCTAGCACCTCTTATGCGCCCACCAACCGCGGCTGACGCCGAGTCCGCCTCGCAACCTTCCGAAGCATCTGTACCTCGTGAAACTCCATCCTTCTTGACAGAAGACACCGAAGTTGCGGAATGGGTCCAGAAGCAACTCGAGCGCCGTAAAGCTGGCCACTTGAATGATGCTAAGAAACCAGCTCTTCATGCCGTGGCTCTCGACAAGGTCGCCACCAGTCCCATTCACGACGGAGAGGCACCTGTGCCCCCGCAGGCTGACTGAATGACTTCTCATTTCATCGTCTTTTGAGATTGCGAGATCTTTCTCATTTTTCCAAGTCGCTCAATTTCTTTTATTCATTACCCGACCGAGGTTCAGAGCCAGGTGATTCCACGGCGCAGGCGCCGTCCTCAATGACATACCACGGCTGTCTGTTGATACATGTAGCAACTCGACCTGTTGTGAGCTTGACAACTGCAATTTTAGCCTGCCGATTCATACATTTCCATCTATTCTTCTATCCGCAGACCATTCCCGTGTTTGCTGGCTATCTATTTCATTTCCACCGTCTTTGAGCGTACTCCCATCCTGGCCCGCTGTCATGGCAAAGGTTGATCTGGAATCGTCATTTTCTTTGCTGAGGTCTATGCAGCATGAGATAACTACTCTGATTGTGCCGAGTACGATTGTGTGCTCGGGAAATGTGGTGTTTGTTCTTAGCGCAGGCTCATCTGATGTCATACTACATTTTGAACACATTTGAAGGTGTCTCTTTTTTATGATCTATGTAACTTAGTTGAAAATCTCAACATCTCTATGTCGTGCTGAGTTGACATGCCCGCAAATCATGTAGAGATTTCAAGGATGGAGTCAATTATCAGAATAGATCCGTCGTCACGGTAAAGATCAAGGACCGAATCGTCGACTACAAACGCCCATCCATAATTGGTCTTTTACACGCTGACCCCTACATCTACGCAATAGCAGCATCCAAAACAATTGAGTATCAAAAGACACTTCCCTCGTTAAGTAAAATATTGGTATCAACGCTCATCAATCCAAAAATCTCAATAACATCAAGAAACGGGGCACCAGGCACGCCCCAAAACCTCAAAAATCCTTATTCTCCCCAATCATCTATATCAAGTACTCGTCGACCCCGACCCCGACCCCGGTCGTCCATTCCACCCCGTAATCAAGGCGCGAACACCTTCACTTCCTTTCCTCGGATGACCATTGAACATGTCACGCACAACACGGACATCTTCGAATGTAGTCTTGTATAGCTCCATGTCAAATTCGCGGAAGATAGTGGCGATGACTAGGAGGATTTCGGCTTTTGCGAGGCTGGTGGGGGATGGAATTAGTATAGTACAATAATTGGAAATTTGTATACTATGTCTGGCGTTGCGGGGTGGGTGATGGCTGTTAATTGGGATGGGATGGGAACGGGGGTTTCACGTACGGAATACCGATACACTGCCGGGATCCTTTGCTAAATGCGACCAGGTATTTCTCCAGCCGGTGTCGTTCTGTTGGATCCATCCATCTCTCTGGGTCGAATTTCTCGGGGTTGGGGAAGGTTTCTTCGTTGTTATGGAGGAGTAGACTAGTCATGCCGACCGGGACCTGGGGTTAGGTTTAAGGTTAGCGTATATGAAGAGTGATATTGACAGGGATGGGTGCCGGGGGATAGGTGGAACTTACACCTGGAGGGATGACCCAGTTTTTATAAATCATGGGTTGATCTGGTGAGCTGCGCTGGAGTCGGGTTGCGACGCCGAAGGAGACTCGGAGACCTTCCAGCATGATCGAGGACTGGTATTGAATGGTTAGCCATCTATAAGTAATTTGCTCAGCGGGTGTGCTCTCACCAAATAAGGCATTGCCTCGTAGTCTTTCAAGGAAGCGGTCCCATCGGGATCCAACCGGTTCAACTCCTCACGTAGCTTCTGGAGCATATCGGGATTATTCAAAAGGTGGAAAGTGACCGTAGTCAAATTCTTGGCCGTCGTTTCTCCACCAGCTGCAATGACGGTGAAGACTTCCTGACTCAACCGATTCGCCGACTTCTCTTCCGCTGGGAGGTTGCTATCCAGAAGAGCGTGGAACAATGTACCCTTGGGCACAACAGCCTTATTGTCCGACACGCCATCCGCCTTCTGACTATCGATGACCAAGTTGGCCAGCCGTATACTTTCAGCCTTTTGGTCGATAACGGGGCCAATATCCGGATTGATGCTCAAGACAAGCCAGCGAGGAAGAATCTCAAACAGACCCATAAACCACTGGAACTGTTTGAACTGCATACCCGCACGCACGATGGCCTGGATGGTCGTTGACCACTGCGGGCTGAAATCCGGGTCATCGAGATAGTGAAATGAGTTGCCCATGGTGTATTCCACGACGACATCGGTAGTGAACGCATTGAATGCATGATACATATGGAGTGGGGCACCTCTATCAATCCACGCGCGCATTCCATCGCATAATTTGTCCACCATGCCCCGCAGCATAGGCTCGAGTTGACGGATGCGCTGCTGCGAGAAGAACGGGTTCATCGGTTGACGTCGTATACGATGGCGTCGATGGTCGACCGTGCCGAAGGCCGATGCCGGGGCGCCGAACATGCCGGTCAAATGCAAGGACTTGTTCCGGGGTGCTTCTCGAGAGTACAGGACATCGTAGTATTCGGGATCGTTGATGTGTAGTTCGTAGGGACTGATTCGGACAATGGGGCCGTATTTGCGATGCATTTCTTTGATTTTGAAGGTGTATTCACCTTCTAGGAATGAATCGTAGTAGAATTCATACCACATGGTTAGGGCTGCCAGCTTTGGCCCCGGGAAATGTGCAATCGGGGAAAGCCATAGTCGTTGTATAGCGAGGCATACTGTATAAATTACTCCTGCGACTACCAGAGACAGCACGAGCTGTGTGATAGATACGTGCGACCACACCATCGTTTGGCATGTAAAAGCCGTTGCAACGGCCAGAAGGAATAAGGAAATGAGTTAGAACAGCCGGTGCAGCGAACAGGGGGGGTGTGGGCATGGGAAATAAGGACTGTCCTTCTTATTTGGCCGTCAGCTACGCGATCCATGCGCTAGTATTACGCTCCACTGTCAAGTTTTCATGAGAGTGCAATGTAAAATAAAATTATTCAGTTTATTTATACGATCAGGCTAGATTATTCGTGACAAGTGTAGTTAGATTGAGTGACTGAAGCGAAGCGTATTAATAACAATGGCATTCATCAAGACGAAGGCCCCATGCGAGGCGCAGGAAAAAAGACCCGAGGTATTGGATCGGATGTTTCATTGGGTTCCGAACAATGGGGAAAGAAAAATCAATAATTCATCATCATGCTGCAGTCTTGCAGAGGTGTTTGGACTCTGCTATTTGTCCCACATTCGTCACATCAGAACCTTTTAAGTGGATCAAAGAGCAGTGGGTGTCGAAGCCCAGCTTCACGCCAGGCTGCCTTAGGGCCGGCCCAGAGGTCTTCCCGTCATCCCCGACCCGTTTGTGTAAGCTGATTGGTGTTGATCAATAACAGAGGTGGATACACCGGGAGCAAGACTAACTCTAGTTGTACAGATGTGTTGTGTTAGTGTGATACTAACTTACTCGACTACTACTTGGATAGGTGTAGTTCGACTCCGGATGTCGCTGTTCAAGTCTAGATGAACCAATAGAAAAGGGAAAAGATTACCACGTTCCACATCTTCAGAGAGACTTGCATTCATCGATTTCATCAATTTCATAAATTACCCTGGTTAATACATTGATTACCTTCATTATTACCACTCCCAAACCCACCCATACAGTACAGCAGGCACCAGTCACCGTTCCTCTCCTGACTACCCATTGGACTCCGCTGCTGCAAGTGTCTGCCCATCGTCTCCCCCCCCCCCTCCTCTCTTTCTGCATCCCCGCCCGAGCTCAATATCAACCTCGTTGATGCTCCATTCTCCATTCTCAGTGAGGTGCATTGGTTCGTCGCTTCCTTTGTGACGCGCCACTTGGAATCCTTCCTCCTGCGCTTAGTGGGCCCCCCGGAAGGCGACACGAGGCTAGTCCAACCCATCCAGCCAAGTACACGGCCAAGTACATAAAGGGTTCGTGCCTCCGATCCTGCTTTGAGTTTACGCCCTAGCGTTTGGGCCCGTGTCTGACTGTCTGTACCAGACGACCAGTGTACACTCTGTACTTTTGTTATTCCAAGACCTGTGGATTAGCCCGCGGTCCGTCTCGACTCTCCTGCCCATTAAAGCAAAAGTCTGCCGTGTAGACGTTTGAGATTAGTGTTAATCTCCAACCCTCAAAATATCTGAGAAGCTTCAACGTCTTTTCACAAACCACCCCCCTCCCTCCATCATGGCGGAACCCGAGCCTATCGCGGTGGTAGGTTTGATTGTTCTCGTCCAATTAATTCTCTCTTATCGGCCACTAACGAAATTCTCTCAGGATCCGGACACATACGCTGTCGAAAGTGCCTACTGGCCCGAAGACTGGCAATCGTAAGTGATCCAAGTCGTAGCGAGGACAAATTCTGCAAATTTGGAATGAAAATCTCACGTTCTCTCTTCGCTCGTTCTTCAGGGAAACTACTTCTATCGGATCGTCTATTTATCGAGGATTGATTGAGAATGGCAGACGGTAAGATGCTAAATGCTTAAAGAAATGGATCCCAAGCCTAGATCACTGACTAAGCATGACTGTTTCCTGTTTTTAGCTACCAAGCACTTCGAAACAAGGAGTACCTGTAAGTCGGAAAGGTAAATCATCATTTGGAATGATTTTCTGATGGTATCTCGGCAGTATCCCTGCAGATGACGCGCAATTTGAAGCATATGAAGCAGGGTACGTACTCAATGCTCCCCATGGAACTACGCAGCGCATTAACTCATCACTCTTAGACATCTCTGTGCTCTTATTCTAGAGTCAAATCATGATAATCCATTCTTCCGGTCTCCTATTGGTCCATCACCGGAACACATCCTGGATATCGGTACCGGAAAAGGAACCTGGGCGATGTAAGTATGAATCTTGTTGTTGATATGATCTTTGCGCTGACTTGTATCCAGTGATGTTGCCGATATGTTTCCCAACGGTAAAGCACTCTACCCATGCAATATACAATTGTACTTTGATCTAATACATCTCAGCCACCGTACGTGGGGTCGACCTATTTCCTCCACCAGTCTCTTGGGTGCCCCCGAATTGCGTTCTTGAAGTCGACGACGTGCAGCAGGAATGGACCTGGCATGAACAGTTCGATCTCATCCACATGCGGATCATGATCGGATCTTTCGACGAAGGAGAATGGGCGCGTCTATATAAGCAATGTTATGAGTAAGTTTGGCTGGAGAAATCGGACATACAACGCATGTCCCACACGAAATGGAAAAGCTAACCAGTATGCAATAGCAATTTGAAACCGGGAGGTTGGATTGAGCAACTGGAGGTTAGCCCCATGATTCAAACCGATGACGGAAGCTTGCCGCCCGATAACATCTTGAACGACTGGGGCCCGAACATCGTGGCCTGTGGTGAACGAGCCGGTCGAGCCGTGGACACTTTCGAGACGATGACCAACAAGATCCAAAATGCAGGATTCACCAACGTCCACCAGAAACACTACAAATGGCCCATTGGACCCTGGCCTCGAGATAGGGAACTCAAAGAGGCCGGCATGGTCAATCACCAGCACTGGAGTTCCGGTCTGGAAGGCTGGGGCATGTGGCTGCTCACCAGATTTGGAACTCCGCACCCCTGGAGTCAGGAGGAGGTTCAGGTGTATGTGGCTCGATTGCGGAATGAGTTGATGAATCCACGTTTCCATATCTGGCATAGGGGGTAAGTGAAGAGCTCGATCTTGATTATCGTTTTTGAATGGTTTTGGCTAATTTGAATCTGCAGACGGCGTGTATGGGCTCAGAAGCCACTGGATGGTAGTCCAACCCCGACGAATAAATGACCACCAGAGGGACAATGGTAGCTCATTGGACTTCTTTGAATTTCCCTTTTCACGTATCTCAGCACGGAGTCTCTATCAATGAATTATTGCATCGGAATACTCAATCTCAAAATTCAATTCATTTCATTTTGTACGGATCGTCTCGAGAAGAGGGTAGATTGACCAATCTCCCCGGTCAAGAATGCCCAGAAGGCCGTTTTGTAGAGTGTATATCGTACCGCATGTACATAATGATCTTTATCTTCGGGATCAGAGTATCGAAGATCAACGAACACCTATATATAGCTAAGTGAAGCTAAGAGTCCTCCCCAAACCCAAAATCAAAAACTAACAGAAAGTCTATCTCAGTCTTAGAAATGCTCTCTTTCTTGACTTAGACTACTCCACTCGATAATTTTAACTATCCCTCTTCTCCATGTGGCTTTTCCCATTTCCCCACCTCACCGCTTTCCCACGCTAACCAGGCCCCCCTAATTCCATCACCATCATCATCAACAACGTCGTGAAAGATACGAAGAAGTGATTCGCTGGAAATTTCCCGAGCCTTACCTTCTTCCTCATTCCAAACCAGGGGTCAAACTTCCCTATTGGACGGGTGTTCTTGACATCTAGACGCGCTCAACTGAGCTGCATTACGTCGACCGCCACAGCCGCCAACCACAACCCACAACCCACACCCCATCCACACAACAAACAAAACATGGGTCAAAAGCCCTCTGTGCCACAGCCAGGCACAAAGTTCCAAGTCATCGGCGCCGGTCTCCCACGAACGGGCACCGCCTCATTCAGCAGTGCCCTAGAAATTCTCTGCGATGGACCTGTTTTCCACTGCGGCACGCAGGCCACGCTAGGTCCCACGGCGCAAATCAAGCAATGGATGGAGATTCTCCGTCGCTGGCTATCTGGGAGCGAGCCAGATCGGGAAATCATGTTCAATGTTCTGCGCTCCCAACTAGACGGCTATGCTGCCATGACAGATTCCCCGGGTGCCCAGTTTGTCCCCGAGTTGATGCAGTTATACCCGGATGCTAAGGTGATATGTACGATTCGGGATTCCGGGTCGTGGGAGAGGAGTATGGATCAGGTCAGGAACGCGACGGTTCCTTGGTATCTCTCTTTGGTTTTGTTGCCGTTGCCCGGGTTAATGTGGTTTATTCCTTATCTGCGGCTTCTGGCTGCGCAGTGGGAGAGGTTGTATGGGGAGGCGATTCCTACGAGGCATACTTATGAGCGGCATATTGCCTGGCTGAAGGAGGTTGTTCCTGAAGAGCGGTTGGTGTTTTTTGAAGTGAAGGATGGTTGGAAGCCTTTGTGTGAGGCTTTGGGGAAGGAGATTCCGAAGGATCGACCGTTCCCGCATATTAATGATTCAGATGCTATTGATGAAATTTCGAAAACGCATGTTCGACGCGGTCTTGCTCGGTGGGGGGTCATCCTTGCGGTGGGTGCGGTCACTGTTGCATGGATACTGCGTCGTTAAAGGGATTGTATGAACAATGAAGATACGGTTTTTTGTACATATGTACATAGCGAATTATCTATTTCAATACCTCAATTGCATGTACTGACTTAGAAGGTATGTCATAATTCCCAGGTTGGTCACGAGATATGCTCTCTTTGACCGTCTAGCTGTGCATTCCAAGTCTCCCTAGCAAACCGAGATTCGCAGCCATAGACAAGATGGAATAACTAGGGATAAGATAGCATGGATGTCTGAACTCTAGGAGATCATGCAATAGAACATGAGTGAGTACATGACTTGAACCGATGACACGAAGTATGAAATTAGTTTGACTTCATAGAATACAACAGTATCTGAAGATAACAAGACAGAAAAGAGCTGTTTCCCAGCAGCGAATGGGCATCCATTGTATCTACAACTGTTCACTTCTTATGAGCTCGTACGAGGAATATTCCACATAAGTCGACACTCGAATGTTGACAAGAAAACATTCAGATACACTCTGGTACGTCACAACGTCTCCAAACTTAACTCCGATCTTGAAATCAGTCAAAATGATAGAAGAAATCTATTATCGCATTTGCGAGATTGCCTATATTCTATCTCTATAATTTACCGCAGAGTAACCAGCTCCTCGGCGCTAGTCGGGTGAATGGCCACACAGCTATCAAAGTCCGCCTTGGTAGCGCCCATCTTCACGGCGACACCGAAGCCCTGAAGCATCTCGCCAACACCGAGGCCAAGAATGTGCAGACCAACAACCTTCTCGTGGGGGCCGGCGCAGATGATCTTCATCTCAGTCGGGTTCTTGGCCTTTTCCTCGGCCGGCATGACGCTGTAGTACATGGCGGTGAACTTGGTGTGGTAGATCTTGATCTTGTCGTCGCCGTACCGCTCGCGAGCTTCGGGCTCGGTGAGACCGATTGAGCCAACCTCGGGGTGGGAGAAGACGACAGTAGGGATGTTCTCGTAGGAGAGCTTGGAGGTCTTCAGCTCGGGAGGGCCGAAGATACGGTTGCCAAGGTGGCGACCGGCGGCAATAGCAACTAGAGTATGTGTTAGCTTGTTGATAGTTTAATCGGAGAGGGTTGTACGTACCTGGGGTCAGCTCAGCCTGGCCAGTAACATCACCGAGAGCATAGACACCGGGGACGGAGGTGTTTTGGTACTCGTCCACAATGATGTGACCACTGGGGTTCAACTTTACACCGGGAATATCCAGCTGCAGGTCCTCGACCTCCGGAGCACGACCAACGGCCCAGAGAACCTCGTTAACTTCCAGCTCGGTGCCGTCGTTATTAATCAGCTTGATCAGCTTGTCCTTGCCCTTGCCATCACGGATGAGCTTGATCTCCTTGAAGCCTTGGTGCTTACGGTGGAGCTTGACACCAGCAGCCTCGTACCGCTCGGTCATGGTCTTCTGGACCATGGGGTCGAACTTGCGCAGGAAGTGCTCACCACGGATGAACATGTGGGTCTCGACGTTGGTAGCGTTCATGACACCAGCCAGCTCGACAGCAATGTAGCCAGCGCCAACAACGGCAATCTTAGGGGGCAACTCCTCAATCTCGAAGAAGCCATCACTGGTGATACCGTGCTCGGCACCGGGCACGGTGGGGACGTTCGGACGACCACCGGTCGCAATCAGGATGTGAGGTGCGGTGTAGCGTGCAGAGGTGCCATCGGGGAGGCCGACCTCAATGACCTTGGGCTCGACGAAACGAGCGCGGCCGTGAACGAGATCAATGCCTTCCCGGTTCCAGTTGCGCTCGTAGATGCCATTGAGGTTGTTGATCACGGCATCGCGGGTTTCCTTGAAGTGCTTGTAGTCAATCTTGGTGCCCTCGGGGATATCGTAGCCGTAGTGCTTGGCGGTTTCCAGGGTCTCGTTCACAGTCGCAAAGTTCCAGGTCATCTTCTTAGGGACACAGCTGGACATCTCGGTTAGCCATTGGATCGTAGCCAATTTGAACAGCAATAGCAGGGCGAAATCCGATTCAATACATACCCAACGTTCACGCAAGTACCGCCAGAGCGGCCGCTCTCGACAATCAAGGTCTTCGCCTTGTACCAACCCGCAGCGCGACGGCCACTTCCGCTACCACCGCTACCACCACCCAGGACGATGTAGTCATACTGTTGAACCTCGACAGGAGCCATTGTGGAGGATTCCTTGCCTTCGGAAGCAGGAGACGATGACGAGAAGTGCCGAGAGATTGTAGACAACCGGGAGCCGGGGGTGTTCGAGGTTGTCGCAAAGGAGCGGTTGATGGTCGCCAGAGTTTGGGTCACGGTCGGCCGCGGACCAGTGTGAATGTGTTTGGTGACGGGGGAGCGGGTCAGGACAGAACTGCGAAGGCTAATCCTGGATGAGGGAATGCGAAGGGAGCGGGATAGCATGGATAGAAGAGGGGAGGTGGGAAAAGGCCGGAAAGAATGGCGGGGTATGTACAGGAAAAGCAGGGTAACGTGGAAAAACGAGCTGACAAAAAAAGGTGACGATTACGATATCGGCGATTGATACGCAGCCGGGGAACTGACAGAGGTACAGGCCTACAGCATTCTGGCCTGCGGAGCTCCGAGAGATTGGCCGAGACCACGTGATGACAAATCGAGATTCGATCACGGCATTCGATCCATTGCTGAGGATGTGCTAAGCATTTGTTAATGGTTGCTATATTTATGCGGGGATTTGGATCTAGACATGTATGGTATTTGAGTATTTCACACTGTTTCATACGACTAATGCATGATGATTCCTAAGCATGGCGAGCTGAATACCGAGCGCTGCGATATCGCTTCCTATGTAAGACCATAGTGAACGAGAATTCGCAAGCGGGTCTTTATGTTTGTTATTGACGTGAGTCTGGCTAACTAGCTATAGTTACGAAGCGGAGGCTTATGAGGTCATCAAGGGCATGAGAATATATTTGAGGTTGATTATTTGAATGAATGATGGCTGCTGAGTAGACAATCCTGATTTAGACAGTAGCAAAGATGGTTGAAATCGCATCAAGTACTAAGAATCCGTAGTAGAAATCACAACTGCGCTGAAAATGGTCGAGACAAAAGGAGACATGAAAGAATGTGGTGTTGCATAGTCATTTCAAGGACGCATGAGAGCCGGTCTCATAGTTCCTTGATTTGACTATCGAAGATAGTTTGCATATGATCGCAAGAAGCAGTATGCCATAGAGGTGAAAGGACAGAGAACTGGTGGGGTGCGACGAATCGTTGAGCTTGATAGTTGAGTTCGAGCTATTGATACGCCATGTTCGAGTTTCGAGGATGATAAGGTGTCTCGGATTCACACCAAGGATATGCTTCTTGAGGGATGAACCCCTTTCTAGCAAGTGTGATCGTGGACGGTCGAAGACAAGGACATAAGAAGCACTTTCTTTCTTGGGCTAGCTTGGTATAGGCAGTGACCCTTCGTGTCAAAACCGGAGTCGAGAGCGAAGCGTAAGGAAGATGATGTAGGCATGGCGAATAGTTTATAGTCCTCGAACATCCACAGCGACTTGTACAATTCGTGTCAAATCGCTAAACCACCCATATTGCGGGTGGGCCTTGAACAGCCCCGCTGGGCTCGTGCTGTTGAGTAGCATCTTGGAAGCCTGCGAAGGCCGAAGGTGTCTTTGAGAATCGAGACACAAGTTTTGCGCAGATGGCCTGTAGCCGAGACGTGCAATGCTGCGTGGTTTCGTTTAAAGATCTGGTAGAGGTAGGGTGTTTGATTTGGATGTGGCGTTCCAAACAACTCGGCCAGATAACTAGTGATTGTATGCGATCACCGCGAAAGAGATCAGGCAGATGCAGAGCGGGATGTAGACACTGCGATCCATATCGGCGGGATTCTGGGTGGAAGAGCGCTTCTTCATGATTTTGGTGTGTGAGAGAGTATAGAAGAGTATAGGTATTTGAGGGGCAATGTCAGAAACAAAGGAGCAGCAGATCGTATACTTGTACTTCGTTGAGGGAAGAGGGGGCCTTCGAGGCGAGAGGGGGTGTTTATTTAGGGAGAGCCAATCAGCGCCGATCACCTGTTTTCTGGAGGATTAGCTAAGCGTTGGGCCTCAACAAATGGGCCATCGCATGATGCCGATTGGATGATGCCTGGGTGTGTCGACTGCATTGATACGTGGACTCTTGTGGGGGGTTTCCATGGCGGCCTTGGGAGGGCAACACGTGAAGGATTTGGACACACCGCTGGAGTGGAAAGGACAGTGGTAACCAGTAGTTAAGGCAGTGGCACTTGGATGATGACTTGGTCACCTGCGATAAGAGAAGGTGCCCCCACGTGATTGTGGTACCTGCAGCAGGTTTGGCGCCATTCCCCGGATTTTCTCGAACTCAGACAAAACAGATCCCTCAAGAAAAAGATTGCGATGGAAATGCATACTCTTTTTTGGTACCCTTACACATGGAATCTCTCATATTCCTGACAATCTCCTCCTCTGCCCTACACCGAGTAACTTCGGACCAACTGATACACCAGCGCATCCTGAGATGACCCTTCAACTTCTCAACCCTATACTGTATCCCTTGATAAATCAGAGCCAACACCAAGAAATGAATTCACAACCGCCAAAATGTGCCCTGAGCTAAACCAGGATTCTCCAAGATAATTGCCTAGCCCCTGTCGACAGATTCGACGCGCACGAGCGGCCCTTGTTTACCGGCCTGCCCACATTCATGGGCATCGGAATGTAAGGGGATATACCAACCACCCAATCAAGGTCCCCATGAATCACCTCCATGCCTACGTAGAACCCAATGTCTAGCCTTGTTAGCCAATAGAGCAAGGTATTCCAGGTCCTCCACTCACTCCTGCGTAGCCCTTTACGGCTGAAGTGCCTGCTCTCCCCTCGAAGTTTCCCCGAGTATACAACTGTCAATCCTCCCAGTCGCGACTCCGTCCATCCTGTTCAATTTGAATATCGACAATCGCTCTTCAGCTGCTATATACCCCCCCGGTCGACATTCAATATGCGCGTTTCCACTTTCATCGTCGCGCTTGCGACTACCCTGGCCGTCGAATCCACCGCGAAGAAGATCAACATGTCTTGCAAGTTCGCTGCCGACCACACTGGCATGCTGCAGTACCCTTTCTGCTGTCGTGATATGAAGCCTGCGCGGAACAATGCCAAGGCCAATGAGGCCCTGGATTGTGAGTTTACCCTGCTATGGACATCATTTCTTCTGTCCGACCTGATGTTTTCGAATATGCTAACATCTCATGTCCACTCTAGGCCAGCAGTTGACCGAACCCCAGTTGTGCGAGGACCAGTCGCGCCCTGCCTGCTGCTACACTATCGTGAGTTTGCCATATTTATCGCTCCTGGCTGAAATTAGTGACTAACGGTACTTCCTCGTTTAGGGCCCCAAGAAGATCTGTACTTCGCACGTTATCTTCCAGGACGCCGCAGACGTTTGATTCGGAGAATGGAAATGAGAAGACTGGAGGCCATGTTCATTTATGAACATCATCATTTGTTACGACCAGCAGACATCTAGTATGCGAGCTTATTCGATGTCAATACTGTCCATTGAGAACACATGGGGGAACATATACTAGAATGACAAGAATATCTCACGTACTCAGTGAAAACACCGTAAATAACATGCTAGGAAGTGTTCGAGATGTGTAGGTTATGAATGGGTGGCCCGAGGGGATAGACAAAGTCATGAAATGAGAGGACCCGGCATGGCCTCAGAAGCAAAGGGATATAGTAATGCTCCAACAATCAAACGCCAAAACGCAATGCAGAGTAATGCTATGTACAGCTCAACCTCGTGAAGAGGCAGCAAGTCGAGGAAAAGCCCAAACTCAGTCCGAGTGCACATCCAGCATCCGCTCGGTATTCCGTCTAAACAGTTTCTCCGCCAACTCGGGGTCATGCGTGCAAAGGTCTAAGCACCACTCGGTGAAAGGGCTGATGTCGACACCGGTAAAGCGAGTGTGAGGCCAGTCCGTGGCGAAGATGACCCGGTCCGGCGCTGCAACCAGGAACTCCCTTGCCATAGCCTTTAGATCACGCATTTGTCGGTCTTTCGTAAGTCGATAAGGCGCGGAAACTTTGATGTAGGTGTTTCCGGCTCTCAGGAGCGAGATTAAAGAGCTGAAGCCAGGGAGGGCATAGGGATCGAAGGTGCTGCTACCTTTGGCCCAAGCCAGGCAAGGTAGTTCGGGACTTCCGAAATGGTCGATGCAGAGGGGAACACCAAGACGAGGCACCACGGGCTCGAGCATGGGGACCATCTTTAGAGGAACGTAAACCTCAATAATCCAATTCCGAGGGCGGGCGATTTCGGCATGGCGAAGTAATGTCTCTTCCAACTCACTTTGTTCCATCACTTTGCCCACGGACTGCAGGTTTACTCGGAGACCTCGGACTCCAAGTTTGTGCCACTCGTCTAGCGTCTCTGACTGGGCCGTGGCAGGGTCAACAACAACCACACCGCGACCACGAGAGGGACCGAGCTTCGCCAAAGCAGCTAATAGGCAGGAGTTATCGGTTCCATAGATAGATGGTTGGACAAAGACCAGGTTCTCGACGCCCAAGGATGACTCGAAAGCCAGAGCGTCAGCTAGGGTATGAACCTCTGGTTGATATACTGCCGACGGAGACACCGGGAACTGTTGAGGGTCAACAACATGCATGTGGCTGTCCCATGAACGAAGAGGAATCCTCTGTCTCAAGGGCAGACTACATGTCGTGGCCGTGACTGAAGCAGCCGCTGCATAAACCGCACGCTGTTTCACTCGAGTCGAAGGCCCCGCGGTGAGTGATATCCGCGGGGGTTTTCCGAGTATAGCAGCATGAGGCTGAGTCGATGTCAGCATCGTGACGGAGGATTTTGATATCAGACGAAGAACGCTGCAAGCAACCATATAGATAGAGCAAGGAAAGTGAGGCCCGAAGCCCTTGGGGGGATACAACTCACAAATGAGCAGGATCTGATGCTGGGGCTTACCCTGAGGGCAAGCCTGATCGGTATCATGCCGTCTCGTTTGATCGGTCAACGTCCGTAGTGATGGGACTAGTAGGCCTGAAAAGCCAAGGAAAACAGCCGTTCATCTATGAAAAAAATTTACCGTGTGCCGTGATCCCACACGGTAGAGACCTCACACTTGACCCACCGTCGGCTGTTCACAGTCTACCAGCGGCAACGAGGGATAGGCGATGTGGTGTATGTACGGAGTAGAGGGAGCATCAGAGCGGAAGTCGTCCGGGAGGCAGCTGGCATGGCGGCTCAAGCCTACTATGACAGAGACGTGGGAATGGGTCGGGGTCGCATTCTCGGACCTTGTGTCATATTGCTTTGTTCATTTACCCCCTTTTTCAAGTTTTTTCTAGCCCATAGCGCAGTCAAAATGACCGAGGCAGGACAACCACGAGGGGCAAAGGGTTTGAACCGTCTTGCGGAGCCCTGAGCCACCGAGTAAAAAGTGGGTTAACTTTTCCGCGGCTCAATCCGGCGTTGAAGAAGTATGGGGCTCGGTCGGCAAACCCCCATGCCTGTACTCCGTATGGCGCTGCGATGCTGAAGGACAAGATATCATTGCACAATCAAAAACCGACAATCCTGGGGCAACCATGCATGATTATGATTGTCGGGATACATTGTGTAGTACCACAATCAGACTGGTGCAACGATGGGGTGCTGAGTCCTGACTCTCTGCTGAGAGGGGAAGAGAAGAGGGGAATAACCGCAAAGCTTGTCGGACGTTGACCGAGACACTCAGCACGACCCAACGGGATGCCGAGCAAAAGTCGCCGCTGTTTTTTTTCCCCCCTCTCCACCCTGCGCTTCCTGGCGATTATTCCTTCACCTACCCACTCCTTTGCCGACCGTCCCGCCTTCCAGCTTCCCCAGATTCCGTGGCCTCCACAGCTATCTAAATTGGGGCCTTGGTGGGAAGACTGTACGAAAAACATCATGCGATGGCTGGAACGCTCGCGGTGGACGACCAGCCCATACTATGCGCTGGTGATCTTCGTGATCGCATGCGGTAGTATCCCTAAAGGTATGCAGCTAACTAGCTAACCCCTGCGCGTGGCTGGCGACCGCTCCAAACTAGAACACCAAGAACAAGGAGCTGACAATATCCGTCCAATGGTCGTAGGTTATGACGAAGGAGGATACAGTGCGAGCGTCAAGCTCGAGTCATTCATGATCGACTTTAACCTCATCAAATCACATTGGAAGAATGACCCCACGGGGTTGACCAATCGCACTGCCAACATCACATCCTTCAACGTGTTGGGTGCAGCATTCGGTGCCCTAGCTGGCCTGGACCTGAATGATCGCTTGGGTCGCCTTATCTCGTGGCGACTGGCCTGCCTGGTATGGGCGATTGGGACTTTTATCCAGATTTTCTCGTCGGGAATCTATGGCTTGCTGCTGTTTGCGCGCATCTTTGCTGGACTCGGTGCTGGCTTGCTGACGGTTACCTCGCCGCTATATCTATCAGAGGTGGCGCCTCGAGCGACGCGAGGTCTCGCAGTCGGCATGTATATGGTGATTCTGCTGGCAGTGCTCGCCATGGGTAAGTCAAGCTTGTTCTTGTCTAGAATCTCCAGATGGGGCCATAGCTGACGCTATCTTTCGTTTCTCCGCACTAGGGTTCTTCATTAACTATGGCGCCAATCTCCACATGGCCGCCACGCGTACCCAATATCGGCTAGTTCAGGCTATCCCACTCATCCCTGTCGGCATCGCCTTTGGCCTGTCGTTCCTCTGTCCCGAGACCCCTCGGTATCTGGTATCACAGCAGCGCCACGAGGAAGGAAAGGAGGTGCTTGCTCGCCTGCGTGGAAAAGCAGTCGACGATGAGAGCGTCGAGGCCGAGTTTGAGGAAATCGACCGACAGGCCCGTGAACAGGCAGATCTGAAGTCTGTTTCACACTGGCAGGCGTTCAAGGAATCTCAGTCGAATCCTAATTACCGCCAACGCTTCTGGCTGTTGATGACGATGCAAACCATCGCTCAGTGGACTGGTGGCAATGGGATTACCTACTATGTAACCAACATTTTCGAGTACGCTGGCGTCACTGGCTCGAACCAGTCACTCATTTCATCAGGAGCCTACGGTATCGTTAAGCTCGTTTTCACCATGGCTTTCACCTGGGGCCTGATTGATCTCTTTGGTCGCCGACGATGCGCCCTAACTGGTCTTGCCCTGCAGCTGGCAGCGCATATTTACATGGGTGTTTATATGGGCCTGCAGCCGGGCTCATCAGATAACAAGTCTGCCTCGGATGCGGCTATCGCATCCGTTTTTGTGTATGCCGTCGGCTGGTCGGTGGGTCTCTGCACTATTCCTTACCTTTACGGCACGGAGATCTTCCCGACCCGGATCCGCAATGTGAGCTATGCAATCAGCATGGGTCTTCACTGGTTCTTCCAGTTTGCCGTTGTCCGCGTTACTCCGAACATGTTTGCCTCCCTTCATGTGTGGGGTGCCTACCTGTTCTGGGCAATCATTTGTTTCTTGGGCTTGATCATCCTCGGCATTTGGATGCCGGAGACAGCCCAAGTACCGATTGAGCGCATGGACGAGCTCTTTGATGGGCCCTGGTATCTCCGCTGGCGTGCTCGCCCCAAGTATGTTGATGACTCGTCTGAGATGACGGAGACAATTGCACCTCACGACCACGATGGAAAGATTTTCAAGTCCCGTTGAGTGGCTTTGTAACAATTTTCTGCACTATTTACCATTTGGATACCCTTCTACGCTCTACCTTCATGTCACACCCCTTTCGCGACGAATTGCCTTTGGACAGTATGGCATTTGCGTAGTATATAATCTATTTATTCAACATCTTGTACCTGATTTGAAATTTACGAGTCTGTACATATTTGTATAACTGTTTGCACACTGTCAACCCTTCCATCGCCTGCGGGTATCTGTATCTGAACAGCTGACAGATCAAATAATCATTGACTGAGGCGCACGCACTAGAAAATGCTCCACCGAAGGCTCCGTCCCACCGTACTTGGAATAATCAGTGGATACGGTCTCGAGCAACTCGAATCCAAAATTGAGATACAACTTTAACGCAGCCGGCTCCGACATGACGTATATTTTCATCCCATACTGGTCTGCAACTTTCATCCCGCTTTGCACCAGCATGCTACCAATACCCCGTCTCCAGAAATCAGGATCAGTGGTCAAATAATCCAGGGCTAGAATAATGGTCAGCTTTGAATAGAATCGGTCAGACAAGTCCAAGTATTTACTTAGAAATGGCCCATTACGCATAATCCGAGCATCAACAACTTCAAGCGGCGCACTGCGATAACTCATCAATCCACCACCTTTCATACCGATAGGTTGGCCGCCCGTTGTATTTTCCCTGTACTGTTTCTCCCACTCTTCTCTCTCAATCTGTGTTCCCTCCGGTGCCTGGGCTTCAAGCCAAACACCATTCCGTTTTGCTAGACAGTCCGGTAGAATCCACCTTGCGTAGCCTACTACCCGACCCGTCTCGATATCAATCACCTTTTGATGTCTTTTGGTGTCTCTGCCTGTTGCCAGGTTCCAGGGAACGCGGAGAGCACCTTTTGCTATGATATCTTGAGGGTTTGGATTTTCCCAGAGGAATGCCCAGTGGGGGTCTGTTAGGCGGGCGCCCATCATGGTGGTTGCGAGGCCGAGGGCGTCTGCGGCTGAACAGGGCTGGATCTCGAATGGCATGGCAGGCGATAAGCAGTTAATACGGTACTTTGAAGAAGTTGTTATGGGAGTCAAGCTTTAAATTGTTAGGAGTAGTAGACGTGGTTTATTGTGGGTAGTAAGAATGGGGGCCAGGTATCCCCGACCTTATCGGGGGCTAAAGGTTGCAGGGGTTATAAGGGACGGATGGTCTATTACCTTCAATCTCATCTGAGAGAAGATAAGATCCATACTGTACCTCATTCTATATAAGTTAAAGTGGCAGTTCCTAATGACACCCATATCTAAGTTATGATCTATGGATCGCAGAACCCGACAATTGCAACAGCAACAGCCGAGGAGACTAGGTGTCGAACCAGAGAATGGAAAACCAGGAGAATTCGATGAACGTTATTTGTGGTTATTCTTTGTCCAAGTGTCATACAAAAGTCCCATAACTCAACTTTGTGGTTTTTGCAATCATTCTACTGGCGTACGCGTCTTCTCGGCTGCCGATTCAGACCCCAAATCGGAACAAGTGGGGGGTTCGGACATTTCGGACTTGTTCTCCACTTGTGGCTACGACACAGCGAGAAGAAGAACAAAGAAGTTCTGGACACCACGACCTTCAGTGTACAGAACTATCTCGATGCACGCAGGCAATAGAGCGCTCCGCTCGTGAGCATATCTCTTCCATTGAAGGGCTTCTGAATCGAAGTTTCACGATGGGGTGGCCTTATCACTTTCTGGATCTCACCCCCGATGAGAAGAGCCACCGACAGGAGCTGCTCTCTCAATATGCCTTTATCTCGCAATTATCAGTGTTGATTCCGATCTTTGGCTACGGAATCTATCGACTCTGCGCATGGCTCTTCGTGAGGAAAGGAGCATTTGATGTCGCATACTCTGCGCTTAGGGAGTTGCCAGGCAGCACCGAATCAACCCGAAAGTCCAAGGGTGTCTCATTCAAAGCGATTGCCCGACGGTGGAGGGCTCTCCAATGGTGGTTGAATGGAGAAATGGCTCCAAATTGGGGATTGAGAGGACGTTGGATTGCTGCAATCGTCTGCACTATTTGGCTGCTGATTCTCTGCTTTGTTCAGACTGGCCACGGTAAGCTATCCCCTTTTGTGTTACGGTGGAGATCGTGAAGAGGCACCTAGAGATATTCTACAACGCTCGACTTAACCTCGATTGCGTGAAAGACAAGAGCCAATTTTTGCCTTGATCTTTCTCACCATCCCATGGTAATACATCTGGCCCTTTCGCGCGATACTGACTTTCCCAATAGACTACCTCCATGTTACAAAACGCTTTGGAAGTGTCGCTGCAGCCCAGCTACCTCTTCTATTTCTCCTATCCATGCGGACTCGCTATTCCCCTCTTGTCATCATATTTGGCACCTCACATGAACGGCTTATCCATTGGCATCAAATTTGCGGCCGAATCATTATGGTCCTCTTGCTGCTCCACGGGATGTGGTACATCAACTACTTTGTCCAAAATGGAATCCTCGCAGATCGTCTGCAGCATCGGCACTCAATTACAGGGCTAATATCGCTATTTTTTATGGCCATCATTGCAGGCACGGGCCTGGAAAGGGTGCGACAATGGAGTTACCGCGTGTTTATTTATTGCCATATTACCCTTGGCCTGGCGATTTGGCCGATACTTCTTCTCCATGCGAAGCCTCTCCGGCTTTACGCAGCGGAAGCACTGGCACTTTTCATTATTGATCGAGTGTTACGATATATGGATACCGTCACGGAACCGGCTATCCTAGAGCGAGTCCCTGATACAGAGCTTCTGAAGATCTGGTACCCAATGACCTCGACCAAGTTGGTGCGATTTCAGGTCAAACCCGGCCAGCACGTTTACCTGTCCATGCCATCCAAACCTACCTGCACTGGTAGTAAAAGTCTGCTCTCCAATCCTTTCACGGTCTCAGACGTCACTGCCAGCGAAATAGCGCTTGTTCTTCGAGCTCGACGTGGTCCCACGACACAAACGCTGCGGACTCACGCCGATCGCTTCAAGACACACCCTTTGATCAGTCTAGAAGGGCCTTACGGGGGGTTCTTGCCGGTCGCGAAACTTGCTTCTAGTGTTGACCGCATCCTCCTCGTAGCAGGAGGTATCGGGGCGACATTCATCTTACCCATCTATCGGGCTTTGCAAGAGCAGCTGGAGCTGGAGGCCGGGGGTTCCGACCGACTCAACCTCACTTGGGCACTCAGGTCAGCTGCGGAGGCTGACTGGGCTACGGATTCTGAAAAACAGACGTTTGCTCAAAGTTCCAATGCTCACATTTACTTGACACGACATCATCTGCGTGGGAATGCCCTAGAAAATGCGTTTAATGGTGAAGGCATGGAGATGGATGAACTACGAGAATCTGACGAGACTATTGGAGGGGTGAAACCGCTCGCTGGCCGACCTGATTTGAAGGATATTGTCGATGAAACATTTAGCTATCATGTTGACGAGCGGGTCGCGGTGATCTTCTGCGGTCCTCAAGGCATGGGACGCGAGTTACGGAATCACGTTGGTAAATGGGTAGCCAGGGGCCGAGCGGTGGTTTGGCACCAAGAGAGCTTTGGATGGTAATGTAGATACTTGGGATGACAATTGACGATTTCCCATAGAGTTGAGACATTCAACTCCCCATCACTTGGGCCTCGATAACCCTGTGTTATTCCACTCTTTAAAGCCATCTCTCATATTGCGCAATCGCAAGAGCAGTCATCAAGACCAACTCCCGAATATTATCCGTCTCGATCTCTTGATTCTTCTCCATCCCTTGGCAGCAGACAATACCATTTCGATTCATCACCGCAAGAACAGGGCCCTCTGCGCCAGCATCTGAAAATTCAGCAGACCGTTTCACGCGGCAAATGCGAGTATCGAGGTCCATAGGGAAGGGCAAATCTTCAGGGACCCCGTTCATCATTTCAGCCTGCGAGTTATGATAAAACATCCACACAAGACTCTTTGCATTTGCTTTACTATAAGCCTCGCTCGGATCGTATTCACGCGCAAAATGGTGGTGGTCAATGTCGATTTCGTTGAATTTCCAGCGCTCGCCGTTGGCGAGGGTCACTTTCCCGCGGTAGGAGAAGCAGACGGAGCAGCAGAAGAGACCCGGGCGATCGATATCAATAGCCGCGGTGACGTTTTCCTCAGTAAAGACAATGGCTCCCGTATCGGTAGACTTGAGATTCTCGGTATCATCGTCGGAACTGGTGACAATAAGATCGCTGGTGTTGAGCTTGACCGGATTCGGTCCTAGCTGTGTGAGGGTGGTCCCGACGTATGATGCTGGACGCCAGAGATTGAAGGCCGGGAAAGTGGAACTTTGATTCCAGGAAGAACATTGCTGGAGCTGAAACGATAACTTAGGTTTGTAGAAGAACAGGCATGAGCTCTCTGTATCTATGGCCCAGTTTTCGGGACGGGTGGTTCGAAAGATCTCTCCGCATTTTGGTTCTTCTGGCTTTGGAGGTTCGGGGATCGGGGTTGGATCTTCTAGTTCTGATACATCTGACAGAGCATCGTCGTTGGTGCTATAGGATATACGAGTTAGTTGAGAAAGGGTCATTTCGAGTAAACAAACTTACATCCAGACGGGATCCTCGTCGAAAGTGGGATCCATCGTGGGTGGAAAAGTTGAAACCAGAGACAAAAGCACTTTTCAATGCCTATTAGTCGAACACTTCAGACGGTAGCTCTAGAACGGAATCTCTCCCTTCTTGCATAGAGAGCCAGGCTTACTGTGTTTGTTGGGGTGGGCGGGGTACTTATTCAGAGCCTCAAAGGGTGGGGCCAGATCATCATAAACATCATATCCCCAGGCAGCGCTTTTTAACGCGAGTTTGACACCGCGCTATTCCTAATGTAGAAGATAGATACGTGGAACTATGTAATCCATGATTTGAACTTCCGCAATTGTGACTGCCTGGTAAAGGCATCCAAGAAGCCGGCCATAAGTTAAATCACCATCGATCCGCTAACGGCGGCTGAGGAATATCATTGCTCTCCCAAGGATTGAACGTATATCGCGGCTCGTGAGTCGTAAATAGTCCCAATTCAAGAGACCGTGGCAAATACAAGAGATTCTAGCCTGGGTGAAATGAAGATAAATAGTGCGACTAATGCGCGACCACGAAACGAATTCCGTGTTTACTTATTACTGCTTCTTAAGTCGCAAAAACGTTGTTCTTAATTAGCAGAGCCACAGCCACCTTTTGAACCTTCACTCAAATTATCCCTCCTTATCACGACTCGCTAGATTAGGTAGACATTAGTGAACCTATAGATACCTAAACCTAATTTTTTTTGACCTACAGGCTAGGGTTGAGTCGGACTTTATAGGTAACTATAATTCAGTTATAGGACCTAGTAAGCAGATGCAGACTCGACGTGGCATTGCGTGTCAGCCTGCAGCCTCAAACACAAGTCGGAGCTGAGAGGAAGCATTCGCGGGCAGGACCAACCGATTAGGGACCCCTATCATTTGCTAGTTAAGCAGAAATCCATGTGAGCTCCATACTTAGCGCTGCAACAGGATCGAAGTGCTAAATACACCGGCCCAAGTCAGGCCAATCCCGTTTTAGGCTGATAGACGCCTCTCGCTAACCTGCATGCCCCCCTCACTTTATTTATGCCCAGTCTTCCCTCCAAATTCATTATTTTGGAGTGATTGCCGTCTGATATTTTTAGTAACTCTTGATTCTGAAGCACACTCGCGAAAAGTGCATCACAGCACAGGATGTCAGAACAAGAATTACTGGCTTACGCCCGTGACGAAGATGAGACAGGCGTAAGAAGACTGTTGAATAAGAAAGATCACCCTGTCGATGTGAATGCCAAAGACGATCATGGCCTCACTCCACTCCTGTTAGCAACGCAAGGCGGCCACCGAGAAGTGGTGCGGCTCCTTCTGCAGTCCAATGCTGATCCTGACGACTCAGACGAGGATGGAAATACAGCACTCCTGCTGGCGACACAGCACCAAAATCGGGAGATTATTCGACTTCTGCTCCGTAAGGCTGATGTTGATATGCCTAATAGCCAAGGACGCACCGCCTTGATGTATGCGGCCAGCCTGGCCGTGTCACCCAGATGCTTCTGGATAAGAATGCGGATAAGAGCACCATGGATGACAATGGGAAAACCGCCTTGATGCTAGCTATGGAACAGGGGTTCCCGCAAGTTGTCAAGTTACTACAAGACCCCCCGCCCACCGGAGGAACATCACAAACGACATCACCTTCCAAGTCTGTCTGGGCACAGGGTCTCGATTTTTCATCCTTTCTGAACGAAAAGGAATCTCAATCAGATAAAGAAGTTATACTCAACTACCTGTGGAGTATGGCCGTTTCATCAAGTGGGAAATTTCTTGTTTCTGGATGGCAAGACCACAGGGTAAGACTCTGGAGTCTAGCCACGAAGTATTGAAGATATTCGAAGGCCACCAGGATGCTGTCTTCAGTGTGGCCATCTCCCCAGATGAAGGGGCCTTCGCTTCTTTCTCAAAAGACGGGACAGTTCTTGTCCGAGATATCAATACGGGCTCTCAACTTGCGGATTATTCAAAATCTCAAGCAACCTATACCTCGTTGATTTTCGCTCCCCTTGAGCCGCTGATTGCTTTTCCTGACGACAAAGTAATCAAGCTCTGGAAATGGAAGACAGGAGAGACAAAACCCCTCAAAGGCCATTTAGAAGAAGTTGGCCCACTGGCCTTCTCTCCCGATGGAAAATTGATTGCTTCTGGATCTAGTGATAAGACCATGAAGCTCTGGGATCCTAACCGTGGGGCAATCTTACAGACCTTCAATCACCCGGACCGGGTTGAATGCTTGGTGTTTTCCAAAAATGGAGAGCTACTCGGTTCTACAACCAGACGTGAAGTGAGGATCAGGAAGGCAGGAACATGGGCAACGGTGGCAATAGTTACGATGGAGCAGGAGATAAATTCTATAGCCTTCACCTCTGCAGCAAGGCTCTTTGCCGTTGGGCTGCGGGATTTGAGCGAATCGACCACCATCAAAATCTTGGAAACAGATAGCCAACGTGAAGTTAAAACTCTGCGCTACAACGAGTATAGCAACAGTATAACGGGGGTTGCGTTTGCCTGGGATGATAGACTCATCATCTCTGGCTCGGTTTATGGGATTATCAGACTCTGGTTAAAGCCAGGACTTTGAATAAGCAGTCGTCACTGGGTAAAGTCTCCCCTAAAGCCTGTTGTTTTTAAACTTATTTCACATCATGGCACGAATTGAACTGTTATCATAAACTTGTAAACAGACATCCTCCACGCTTTCGCTACTTGCCTTGAATGTATTTTTCCAATACTTACTCTGACAATCTGGTGTGAGTAGGATAACACGGCCGAATTGGGATGATGACAGATGTCATTCTTTTGTCATGGTAGATCTCAAACACCAGTTATGTACACTATCCCAGCATATCTATAGTTTTCTCTTTCCATCGTCCCCCACCCCCCACTTTGATACCTTCGTTGAGTGTACAAAATGGTTCCATGACGGCCCTTTACGAACCGTTTCCCTATTCTTTTCTTTTTGAATGATCTCCTTTGACCACTTGTAGAGTCAACGCCTGAATCCATACAAATGTTGACATAACCCCTAATATGCTACACTATCTTTCTGCTGCTGCTATACAAAAAGATCCCTCACTACTGACTCGAAGTGGAATCAAAGGTATCATCATTGTTCATTGTGGAACGAAAGGGGAAACCACAAACGCCGCGTGGCAAATAAATGTTGAATGAATCTCGGAGACCTTCAAAAAGAATATTATTGACTCATACATTGACCAAGCTACGTTGGACCTCTGTACCTGCCCACAGCTAATGCCAAACCCAACCAAAAATGCGCTTTCACAATCACTGCGTATGACCCGTCCACCCACCCTCAAATGACGAAGTCATAGTAGTCGACATCGGTTGCGCATACGAAAACGCCTCGAATACCTCCGGCGTAATCTCATAAGAGCCCGGGTCATCGACCGTCATCAATGCATTAGGCATACCACCTAGTAAATGCGTGGGCGGCATTTGCGGCATATCGCCCATATGAGACAAGTCGAATCCCGCGACCGGTTGTTGGAATGTGTTGTATTCGGGAATCATGGCGCCACTTGTGCTCGGGCCAGATGTACCGGGTTGTGTAGTCATTGCGGCGCGGCTTTGCTGGCGCTGGTGTTGGTGTTGGTGTGGGATGCCCGGGGAGACGTGGCGGGAGGGGTTGCTGCTGACGGAGGGAGATTGGCTTTGTTGGGTGGGATGAGGGGTAGGTCGAGAGGGCGGGTTTTGTTGTTGATTTGTGTTTGGGGGTTGAGCTGGCATTGTGAAGTGGATGTCGATTTGGAGCTTTTGAATTTCTTGGTAGACGAGGCTGAGGGCGGTGGTTATGACGGGGTTGGATCCCTTGATACGCTCGAGTGCGAATATACAGAATTTGAGCTTGTCCAGTGTTCCTGGGGCAGCGTACTTGAGGGCTTGAATCTCCAGGAGGAAGATGGATGCTGCCGTGTAGATGCTGTAGGCCTGAGATAGTACGACGTGATTATCGCCGAACGTGCGACGGTATAGATCGAAGAGAGATAGGATGGAGGTTGCCGAGGCCATACATTGAACAAGGTGGCTCTTATCGTATGGCTCTTGTCGGGTTTTCAACAAGCCACGAGAACAGAGAATCGGGCGATGAAGCAGGATGTTGACGGTATGATACAGACAACTAGAATGAGATATTAGCAGGGAAAAGCGGGATTTTTCGGGAGGAAAACACACTTCAAAGTCATGATGTGACTCGGCGGGGAATATGGGGGTAGATCCGCTGCCACAAGCTTCAAGTAATCAGGGAGCTCATCCCACCAATCGTTCAGGTTTTTTGCCTGTTCCTGGACACAGTCAAAAAACTCTGCCTCGGTACTTTGGCGCATGGGATCGTAGATGTGGATCAAAATTTGGTTCAAGATCTCAGCAAGGCCGCACATCTGGATGAAGCACGAGGTTGAGTGCGCCTGTGTAGGTGGATAATGAGCTCCATCGGGGAACGTAACACCATGAGGAGTCCAGATTTCGATCTCAGAAGTGTCGTCAACTGTAACACTGGTCAGTAAGATCCAATGAGCACGTCTTGTTGGTGGAAACTTACGTATCATGCGGGGTGGGCTGACTTGAGAATGCTGCATTGTCGGTGCCCGTCCGAAGTACAAAGACACAATCTTATCCCAGAAATAACAGCTCCAGAACAGACGATTCCGAATTTCGATATCCTCGTCGCTCAACTGGGCCGCACCAAGATACTTGCGACTATCGATCGAGATTCCTAAGTCATCCAGAACTCGGAATGCCATGCCACTATACAGCCAGGCTTGTGTTCGGTTGCCCTTACCACATTCTTGCGCACTAAGAAGCAGCAATGTCTGAATGGTTGGCACACTGGCATAACCAACTTTAAGCGACTCAAAGAGCCCCGAAACGGCACGCTGGTAGAATTGGGCACCGCCGTCGAATGAGTCTAGAAGCGGGCCGATCTGGGGCTCTGCCTTGCACCAACGCACGGAATGGGAGAGGACGGCGTTCATCAGGACATCCGAGTAATATGGGCCCTGGATCTTCATGTCGCCTGTATGACGAAGGTCAGTCTTGGGAACATGTATACCAAGCGACGACCGAGGAGGATTAGAAAAAGACATACGGGTAAAGGCTGGGCGATAGACAAAGTTGAACAATGGCTGGATCCAACACCAATGAGAATCAAGCAGGTATTGGAATGGCTCCTGATGAGTTGAGTATTGTCAGCTTGAATTGCCGATACCCTTTGTCACACACGAGGACCTTACCGGCATTGCAGCCATCTGCTCAAATGCACGTTCCCGCCATGCACTATTGATCAGTCGCTCCTTACGAGCTTCCAGTTCCTGAACAACATGAGTCGTCGATGTCGTCTCACTCACCACTCCACTTGGGAGCTGGAACAAACTGGTCGGTCCGTGGAAGGAGATGCGACCGTCAGTTTCCACATTCAAGCCATCGAATTCCCTCGCCAGATCCTGGGTGTCATCATTCTCGATTTTGATTCTGCGGCCGGCGCTCGAGCTAGATTCGGCCACCGATGCCGGAGAGCTCCCCTTGCGTGCTTCGATGTCGGTATGTTGGCCACGAAGCTTGGAGAGAGCATCTTCCAGCTGGGCGACTCTCGCCTCAAGCTGTTTCGTATAGGATAAAGTTGGGGCCCTGAAAGCAAGCGCGCGGAAGACGAGTCAATTAGCCGACAGCCACATGCAGTCCCAGGGCCCGCGGAAATAGGCCAAGGGGGAGGGAGGGCCAGGGACCCAGGATCGAAGGTAGAACCAACTATGTACTCACAAGCTGTAGACGCAGGTCTCGCCACGCGCGGCGCATCGCGAACACGACGGACTAGCTCCGTTGCATTTAACCTGTCATATTATTCAACGGTCAGAGTCAATTGTTAGGTGTTTCCGGCGATCCGCATCTAGCGATCTCGGAATTTGACCGAATAGCAGCCCACCTTGCGCTTGCGACAAGCTTCACATGAAAAGGCGCTCTTCCGCGGAAGCGCGCTCTTAAGAGGCACGTCAGACATGCCGGTGCCTTCGACCACCATGGATGAAGACCACGTTCACGGAGGGGGCTCGATATTGGCGACCCCCATTGGCAAGGGTTGAGGGAGAGAAAAAAAAATGAGAGAGACGCGAAGCAAGCGTATGAGGGGGAACAGGATGAGGGGAATCACCGGCGAAATTTTGGGATTCTCCGAAAGAGCGACACTGCGTGGGGCGAGGTGCTAATCGCGGGGAGTCTTGGTTTAACCTTTTTGTGGTTGCGGTGGAACCAGCGAACGATTATTTCGGAGTACAGTAGCTTTGGTCCCAAAATCCGAGTCTCTGAGATGAGTGAGATCGCCTTGACGTCGGGGGTTTCGGGGACTGAAACTGGATCCGATTTAGTCCTTCGGTCCCTTGGTTGAGTTGCGCCGGGTAGAACGGTTCAACTTGTCAACCAAGCCTAAAGCGTGTGCCCTCCTGCCTTTCTGCCCCTCTCCTGCATCTTTGGGGGATCCAGAATCCAGACACTCTTCACCATGAGCCAATCGTATAGTTTCATGCAGCGTTGGGGTGTGCGTCTGCGGCGGTATGGCCCAATTGACCGCATGCATGGAGAAAGTCGTGGCTGGGCTCTTCTCGCCTTGGCGTTGGTCGGGCGCATCAGTGGGCGAATGGCGGATCCGCATGGATGGTTGAGAAGGTCGAGAAGGTCGGCCTGGTGGAGCTTAAAAACAGGAACATCCAGAAGGAGTTAGAAAGAGGGACGATAGTTCCAGGCTTAGCAGACTGTGACTACTGCACAGGGTACAGTAGTGTAGTTATCTCACGTTTTGAATAACCGGCAGTCGGACAGTGATGCGATCGGCAAGATGCCAATTGCGGTAAATACTCGACGTATCGAAGCGTCTGGAAGGCGCCCAGTGTAGATCTTTGCTGGATAGATAAGGGAGCTATGGGAGTCAAACGAATACGAATGTCCTTGTACATTATAACCAAAGGCATAGTTATAACTACAGGTTCCTGTATACACGTAGATACAATTATACAAGATGATGATATTGGATAATAAGCAGAAGAATATTCATAAATAGTAGTAGTATGCGCCCTTTTTTGTTCCCAACCTCTCTACCTTCCCCTCTTCTGTCTCTCTTGTCTCCATCTATACAAGGTTTGCAAGGATGCATGCCAATCACACTACTCCGTAGTCCGGCCACTAAGAAATGACACCAACAGTTCAATCGGGTCCCATCGCCCCAAGGCCCAGACGCTTATTTCTTCCCCTTCTTCTTCTTGTCTTTGCCTCTCGTCTTCGGAGCATCTCGCTCCGACCTGCCCTTTTTCCACCCGCTGTTCCCCTCATGTCTCATCTTCGCATCGTCCAGCCGCTTCTTGTCCTTGTTGCTGAGCTTGACCTTGTCCTTCTTCGAGCTGGAGTCTGGTCCATTCAATTCAGTACGGCCCAACTTGCGTGCTGCCCGTTTCTGCGTCTCCGTCTCGAACCACGTCCGCTTTGGCCGGGCCATAATCTCCTGACCGTACTTCATCAGGTTCTCGCCCTTGTTGACCTGCATCTCGACCTGTGCAAATTGCTTCTCGGTCTTCTCTTCTTGTAGGACTTCTTGCACCTCGTCGGCGAGATCTTCGGCCTTTTGCGCCCATTCATCAGCAATGGCCATCTCGACCACTCGGCTGACGATCTTGGCACCCTGAGCTTTGCCGGCCTTCACGGCGGACTTGACAACCTTGCGGTCGGGCTCGGCGGCGATCGTGCAGGCACAACCAGATCGACCAGCACGGGCGGTACGACCGACACGATGCAGGTAAATCTCGTGGCTCTGGGGGGCTTCGTAGTTGATAACCGTCTCCACGCCCTTGATATCAAGACCACGGGAGGCGACATCGGTAGCGAGTAGGAACGCGACCTTGCCGTCACGGAAGTTTTCGACGGATTTGATACGCTAGAGACATAGATTAGCATGAAAAAGGTAGTTGTAACCCCGAGCCATCTGCTGCATATCGACGTGGTCGGCATGTTCGTGGCTTACCTGTTCTTGGCTCAGACTACCGTGCAGCTCTGCAGCCTTCAACCCCAAAAGGCCAAAGATAACACGGACGCGATGGGCCTCCTTCTTCTGCCGGAAGAAAATGATAACTCGCCCGGTGTAGATCTCCTTGCACAGGTACAACAGATATCCGAGACGCTTGTCCTCGCGACCAGGGCGTAGACGGACGAACTCCTGGGTCAGTGTGACGGCAGTCTTCTTCTTTGCGTCCACCATGAGACGGACGGGACGGTTCAGACCAACGCGAATCAGCTTGTCGACGGTATCGGTCATGGTAGCAGAGAACAGCATAGTCTGGCGAGACTTGGGGATCGTAGTCAAAATCTCGTTCAATTCGTCGGCGAAACCATCCTCCAGCATACGATCGGCTTCATCGAGAACCAGAATCTCTAGAGTGTCCACAGTGAAGCTGGGCGAGTTGCGCATGTGATCAATGAAACGACCGGGGGTAGCGATAATCACATCGGGGCGCTTCTTGAGCACATTCTCTTGCTCGCGAAGACTGAAACCACCAATAAGCTGACAGAATGTGACGTCGGTGAACGTAGCCAGTTTGACTGCAACATTGTAACACTGCACCGCCAACTCACGAGTGGGCATTAGGATAGCGACGCGGCTGGTAGGCGTCTTGCGAGGACGGAAGAGCAGACGCTCGAGGATGGGCACGATGAAAGCACCAGTCTTTCCGGAACCAGTAACGGCACTACCGACGACATCCTTGCCGAGAAGAGCCACTGGGATAGTCTTGCGCTGAATAGGGGTAGGGTCGGTGAATCCAACAGAGGCCAAACCTCGGAGAATTGGACGAGAAAGGTTGAAGTCTTGGAATGTGCTGTTTGCCATGGCGGCCTTGTCGTCGACCTTCTCTTCAGGGGCGAAGAAGGCTTTACGCTTCTCGGCTTCCTCTTCATCCACCTCGCTCTCCATATCCGATTCTTGGTCAGAACCAATGTCGTCGGGGTGACCAACGGGAGTAGCGATGGAGTCGTTGTCGGATGCAGCATCGTCATCATCGTCGTCTAGCTCGTCTTCATCTTCGCTGTCCTCAGGTCCGGAGCCAACTTCAGGGCCCTCAGCCTCGCTCTCATCCTCGCCGTCAGCGCCCATACCGAAAGCATCCTCGGCGACGAGCTCGTCGTCCTCAAAGTCCACCTCCATGCCGCCATCGGCCTCGGGATCTTCATCATCCGAGTCGCTGGCACTCTCCTCCTCTTGCGCTTGCTTCTTTTGCTTCTTCTTGGCTGCAGCCTCCTGCTTCTCCCTTCTCCGAGAAATAATGTCGTCAATGTCCACGGCCTTCTTATCACCACCGCCGTTCTGCTTGGAGTCCTCCAGACCCCAACCATCGAAGCCTTCAGTGACACCACGATTGGCCACACCACCCACGTCGAACTCGAAATCGGGGTTCAAAGCATGGTCATCGGCGCCAGGAACATCATTCTCCTCGTCGTCCTCCTCTTCTTCATACCCCTCAGCCACAGGCTGAGCCTTGCCCTTCTTGCCCTTCACATTCTTAGCTTGCTGCTTTTGCTTCTTGTTCTTGTCCTTGGAAGTTTCGGCCTCGCGCTTGCGCTTTTTCGAGTCGATAGCTGGGGTCTCGTCGGCAAGCTCGTTATCTTCGTCGTCGTCGAATCGGGGAATATCCTCGTCGTCGGACAGTGTGAGGACGAAGTCGTCGTCCTTGGGAGCCATTGTGGAGATGATGGTAGAGAATATATCTCTATGTCGGGATTGAATGACCCCTGTAATCTCCCACAAAAGAGAAAAAGAGAGTGAATCCAGTAAATCCCCAGACTCTGCTGCCCGCGCAATTCGCCGAACAGAAATCAACAGCAGAAAAAAAAAGTTCCCTGGGCGGTGAGAGCAAAATATGGCTGACATAAGAATGGATCCACCCGTCACCGCCAAGCTGAGATCGACATCTACTTCGGTATATCTACTCTTACACTACTCCGTAGCCATTCTGAATAACAAGGCTTTGTTCTTTTGATGACAGGAATAATTTCACATTAGTATGGCAAGATAACTTAACATCAGGTACATGCCAAGATCCAACATAAGTCCCCTGTTAAAGGAGAAGTTGCTTGTTTTCCTTTTTTTGGGTGGATTTTTGTCTTTTCCGATTCTTTTGTGCTTTTTAGTTTTTGCTGTTCTGTTCAAGCATCTTGGCTGTTCTCCTCCCATAATTAGTCTAGAGCGAGCTGTCCCTTTATGACCGAATTGTCATGATCTCATTCCATGACCAACATGTGGTGTTCCCGATCACTGGTCGCGTTGAGGAGCTTGCACTCGCTGGTAGCGTTTAGGGACTTGTGGTGGATTTTCTTTTCTTCCATGATTGATGAAGAGGTGAAGGCAGTAGTGATTGTCCCTTCATAAGATGTTAGTAAGTCGACATTATCCCAAATCGGCATGGAAAGAAAGAATAACTTACTCATAGCCGTACTTGGCTCGGTCTTGTCTCGTTTCACCCATTTTCTTAAAGCCGAATGTGTTTTTCATCCACTGCCAAGTAAACAAATATTTCATCTCCAGCTGAGCGGGATAGGTAATGGCACAGACCAGCTCTTTCAGTCGCCTCACCTGGAGCTGCACGTCCCCGACTGGCCGCCACTCAAATTGGGTTCTGCGACGGTAGTGATCGTCACAGAGAGACAGGAGGCAGTCCATAAGTAAGGTACCGTAGCCACGGCGTGTCATGCCTGGGCGGGTGTACACTCGCAGATCACCATGGGCCCTCTCAGTGAGACCCTCTTCGAACAAATCAACGTAGGCAATGCCGCAAATCTGCGATTTTGGAGGCCCCTGAGCAGTCTGGGAGGGATCTGGTGGTTTCACTAGAGCCAGGAAAGGAAGTTGGCGCAATTTGCACTTTTTGATGAAAGTGTAGACATCCTCGGGCTCCATCGCCTCGTACTCCGGTTCAAAAGGAGAACTTGAATTGTAATAGTTGATGATTTCGAGAATCTCCTCTGCATCTTCCTTGATGACAGGACGTATGTAGGGGCGAGCAGGAAGAGGTTGAGCAGGGGCAGCAGGAACAGGAGCAGTGTTAGCGGGAGCGGTCACAGCTGGAGCAGTCATGGCGGGAGCAGGAGTAGGGGCAGCATAAGCACGAGCAGGAGTAGGGGCAGCATAAGCATATGCATGAGTATGAGCATGAGTATGAGCATGAACATGAGGAGTATGAGCATGAGCATGAGCATGAGTATGAGGATGAACAGGAGTAGGATGACCAACAGTAGGATGACGAGCAGTAGGATGACCAGGAGTAGAATAGTCAGGAGGATAACCAGGCGGAGGGCGATTAGGGAAAGCGAGAGTAGGACCACAGCGAGGGTACTGAGGAACAGACATAGGAGGAGGACCATAGATAGATTCCACCTGGTAGCCTGGGGGCCGACGCAGCGGATTCATGATCAAGGAGAGATTACCCAGTCCTGCCTGAATAGATACATTTTGGACTTCCATGATTCGGGCCCTCTGCTGTTCCTCTTCCCAGGCGATTCTCGGGTTCTGAGGGTGGGCCAAGAAGAACCTTGCCACATAGAGGGGATTCACGTTGTCGCTCATGTTGCGCATGTAGGAGATGAGTGAAAGAGTGAAAGTTAACCGTCTGGCAAAGAGGAAGAGGAAGAAGAAGAAAGAAAGGGGCAGGATGAAAGATATCAACCAGCCAGGGCCCGCTTTAATCGTATGTAAACGCAGACGGGAAACTGTATAGCGTTCGTAATAGACAAGGCCATGGTAAGGTCGTTTGCTTTCCAATTTCGGAGGCTCCCTCGATCGTGGCTTCTCAATCTAGACAATACTTCGGGCAATGGCCGTGGAGTGTAATGAATCTTTTCGATCAGATAGATGCCAACCGACTGAGCTTCTTGTTGGCACTTGCGGCCACAGTACTGGAGTGGCCATATATGCATCCCCTTGAAAAGGAGTGAGTTATTGGCTATTATCTTCCGAACGTAGGCCAAGCTCCCCATACTTCATGTGAAGAACGACATTCGACGGGCTAACAAAACAGCTTTCAGCTCCTTGGCCCAGTGGAACATGAACTTCCGCAGTACCAGCTAGCTCAAGCTTATGCGAAGCATTTCATTTCAGAGCCCTTGGATTCAGTCTGCCGTTAAGTCCTAGGGACGTCGAGATCAGATATGAGAGCTTCATCGCGATTTGTTCTCGGGTGATTAAATCATTCTTCGTTCATCACACTTGACAAGCCCGTTCAGAGGTATGATGGCTGGCGCAAGGCACGCTACTTTGTCTGCGCTGCACTTTGCACAGCATCTCCTCAGGATGAACTACCGACAATAGCGACCAGCCAGAGACAGCACCAGAAGCCGGATCCAAAACAGCTCGATCAAGTGCCTTGTCGTTTTTGAGTGGATATGGGGTCAGGGTTGACGAGCGTACAAGGATGGCGTACGATCAGCGTGGGAATCGTTGGAATCAGTGGTACATGGAGGCTGTGGGTTACCAGCCATTCTGTCTTGCTTTGTGATCATCTAATATGCCTTTGCCAGCCTGTTGAACAACTTCCTGCCGGCCGTCTTCTGGACCATCTTTGACAGAAGCCGACTCTTCACCTGTGGGAGAGGCTAACACAGAGTTCATGCTTGAGCCATTCGCGTAGGCTTCTCGCCATCGACGATGCAGTTCGGGAGGTACAAGTCTCTATGGAGACGAGCTACTTCTGGGAGTCTACTCTGGGAATGAGGACTGCCTTTGGCCATTTTCCTTCCGGCTGTGTGAGTTCTTGTCAGCCATTGAGCATACGGAATACATCGAAGATCCTCCTCGCAATCACGCCAACTCACATTTTGAGGCCCTCAAGGGGTGATGCATCTCGGTGCGAGACGAAGGCAGGATGGTTCCTTATAAAGCGTGAGCCGTTCCTTTATCGATCGATAATGGTCGTCTGCTAGACCTTAGCACGTGCTATACCGCTTTGGAAACCCCCAGATATCAGTGAAAAAGAATGCCATGGATCTCGTGAGATTCTCTACTTGGTCCTATCATGTCGGGAAGAACTAATTTTCCTTTGACTGGTCAAGCTCGAGCATGTTTGTCTTGGCCTACAAGAGCTGCGTCTCAGCCTATATCGGATGACGTAGTGCTCCAAGTTGCACGTTGAACCCAGAAACTGCGCGAATAACTTCGTAGTGAAGTGTTCTAATTGCTGCCAGATGCCAATTGAGAGCCGACCTTGGGTACCTCACACTTGTATTTGCCATGCGAAGAATAGACTCAGCCAGAATTTCTGCATTTGGGGTTATAAGACCTAGATTACATCGATGAACTATTTTTTGTGTTACATTTGTAGACATAACTTCGTACTTACAGGAGGGTGGTTAGAGTAAGGTTGGTGGTGTGCTGCATATCGATAAAGCCAAGAGGGCAGATTCCGGCAGCAGCTCCCCCAAGATTCTGCCCCTCTCCAACTCCCCAGCAAAATTTAACACACCAGGAGATTCAGAGACCATGTTGTCAATACTACGAAAAGCCCGTCTGAAGGACAAGGAGATGCGAATATTGATGCTGTACGAACTCCCAGTCAAGATGCAAGTGCGCTGCTAACGGTGGAGGTACTAGGGGTCTGGATAATGCGGGCAAGACCACCATTGTCAAACGGATCATGAACGAAGATGTCACCACAGTCAGCCCCACACTAGGCTTTATTATCAAAACTATTGACTTTATGGGGTGAGCTTTTCTATCATCATTCTTGGAGAGAAGGGTGTTTTCTGACTTGAATAGATACAAACTCAACATCTGTGAGCCTACCTGCTATCTGCCATAGCACGACAGGACTGACCTTGCACAGGGGATGTTGGCGGACAAAAGACACTACGCTCATACTGGAAAAACTACTTTGAGAAAACCGACACCCTTGTCTGGGTAGTCGATGCTACTGATCGCCTCCGTGTGGACGACTGCCGTCAGGAGCTGGCCGGGCTGCTCCTGGAAGAGGTACGTTCCCCATTCCCCACCGCCATTACCCAATCCTTCGGATCCTGAAGCTAAGCGGCCACCAGCGCCTAATGGGAGCGACCCTCCTTGTCTTTTTGAATAAAACAGATGTGGAACATTGTATGGGCGAGGAAGAGGTGCGAGAGGTATGAAAAGTCTTGCCAAAATGATTTTGATGATGATGGGCTTTCATTGGCACTAGAACTAGGCTAACGACAGATGTTACAGCGCCTTGGTTTGGATCTTATCAAAACACACAAATGGACTATTCTCCCATGCAGTGCCATGACGGGGAAAAACCTCACAGAAGGGCTGGAATGGGTGGTACAGGATGCCAAAGACCGACTTTTCTTGTATTAGGCAGGACCGACCTTCGACCTCTGTTGGGTTAGGCTGACCCCTGGTGGGAACTGGTGTTGTTGGGCATCTGGGCATCTAAATTGAAAAGATCCCCGCTTGGAGTTGATTGAGGCCTTCATTATGATGTCCCCGGGCTATAGACCTCCTATATGGCGAGAAGTGTCGCTGTTTGTCCGGTGCTTAGGGTGGACTTTGTGCAGTTCAGCCTATCTAACTTTTCAATGTTAGTTCTCTGACCACAATAGTCTAGTTATATTTGAATCTAGAGGGACAAAGGAAAATTATATGCAGCGTACGATCAAAAAGGAGGTTATTCTCGTCGGGTCTTTTTCAACTTTGTATAATCTTCTGGCTGCATAGAGCATTGCACGGCTTCGGGTTGGCATTCCGACCACGGGAAGCGACATAAACTCCGAAGATGTTTGTCCTCACTCTAGTTACTAGTAAGGATAGCACCTATATAGAATAACAGGTGGTCTTTAACCACTATCCTATAACTAAAATAGCCTCAAAGAGAGAGTATGCTATGAGGGCCCTATCTCTCGTCTATAGAGGAATAGATGATTTCAGTCTTGTGATTGGCTCTTCCTTCACTGTGTGCCTAAAGGGCAATACTGCAAGGTACAGGACGATAGATCACTATGCGAGGCATCGTATATGGAAAAGATAGCTAGATTGGGTATTCGGCCTATCATACTAACTTTTCCATTTCAACTTTACCCTTTTCCCCTGGCAAAAGGACAAGAAAAAATTCGTCATTTGCGGCTCACCCATGGGTCCCGTTAGTCCCCTTAAGTCCAGGAATTTGGGCGGCCAAAAAACCGGCGGGGCTGACTGGACGCGATCCGCTCCACACCCAACCAACCATCGTAGTAAACAAACATCCCGCTTCGAAGCCCTGGAAACACAGGTTCCCGTATCACTTGAAGGATGTTCAAGTCTGGACTAAGTCAGTTAAAAAAAAAGAACCAGTGGATATAGAGAATATCGCGAGGATATCGTCCAGCCGACCAGTCGTAAAGTTCGGAAACAAAAGCCAAAAGGGTCCCGGGAGGATGTGCGATGATGATCGGAGGAGCCAATGAGTTGCGATGATCGCGTCCATCCCCATTTAATTTAAGCAGGGCGGAGAACACCTCAGCACTTGAAGTCTTCCACTCTCCCACTTCTTTCCCCCCAATCTGAACCCCTCGTCCTTACCAGGAACCTCAATCACAACCCGGAGCGTTTGCTGGTCCTTTTGGGGGACGACAAGGAGAATGACGGTCCCCACAAACCCCGATGGGGCCGAAGACGTGAATGACTTCCTACTGCGCATTCGGGAACTCGGCGAGCGCCGCAACAAGGAAGATGAAGAGCGCACCAAGAAGCTGGAGGAGGAGATTCTACAAGGCCGCAAAGAGAGACAGGCCCGCCGAGCCGGTATTGTTTTCTGTCCCTCCCTCCTTCGGGAATTCTCGAGATGAGTCGCTAGGGCCTCAGCTGGGCCGAAGTCGCACCCCGCGTGACAGCCGGACCCTTGAAAAATCCCCCCTCCACATGTGGGAGCGAGTTGCTGATGATCGGACCATGATAGAACGAGCACGGTCGATTGCCGGATCTCCTACCCTAAATGCCTTTAGGCTGAGTGCCTCTTCCATCGGCCAACCGTCGGCCATCGACCCTCCCGAACAACTGGAGCCGACATTACAGACACCAGATCCCGAAACACCGGGCGGAGCGAACTCGAGTCAAGAGCGAGACATACTAGGAAGTGAAATGAGACGCGGATCAGTCCAGGATACCGATACGGATTCTCCCTCGCGAGCTGTGCCAACGATGTCACGAAGCCGAGCGGGGACTTTGTCATGGCAGCAGCGCCCGTCTTCTCGTGGATTCGGTAGCACATCCCCTGGATCGGCATCACCCACTCGGTCCAGCCATTTGAGAAACGCTTCCACAGCTTCGGATGCCAACGAGCTATCCCGTGCTCAGATTGCGCAGTCCCTCTCGTCCAAGGATCCGTCATGGTTTCGCCAAACTCCAGACCGGGGATTGGGCTCACCGGCATTCCGTAAGCCTGAAGAACGGTCTGATAGTCCAACAGAGATGAGTGCAGGACGTCGACTGCCAGGATTTAGTCGTGACTCTACCGCAGAGCCGGAGAGGGCAGAGGAAGTCGGGGCGAGATCACCTTCTCCGCCAAGAACTGCCTCCACCATTGGTGATAGTAACTTTAGCAACCGATATTCGAGCATGTCATCGGTGTCTCCTGCGACTGGGCTTGGGTCTCCGGTCACCTTGTCGGAGGCACCAAAGCTAGATCCCCCGCAGAACGAGTCGGAGAGAGATCCAATTCCAGCATCCCCAACTCAGCGCCGAATGTCACCAGAGCGAGCTCGTTCAACGTCGCCCACAAAAGGAATGGGAGGATTCGTGCAGAGTGCCATGATGCGACGTTCAGATAGTGTATCGAAACGGTGGAGTGCACAAATGCCGCAGGGATTAAGCCGAAGTAACTCAATTATGTCAAACCGCAATAGTGTGGCAGGACCAAGTCTCACCGCGAGTGTTAGTGACATGACTCCCACAAATGTCACGCGACTAGCGAGAGACACGTCCCCGCTGCCTTCACAACAACGACCCAGCTCAAGTCACAGTGAAGCAACCGTGCACCCCCAAGAATCCACTGAAAGACCAACAACGCCCTCCGGTCCCAGACACGAGACGCGTCCTGAAGGCAGCCCAGGCCGACCTGCCTATTACGGCCACTCCAGATCGACCAGTTCGATGACTGCTGACAGCATGGCGGGTGATACCCCATCAAGCCCCTTTACGTCTCGAACAATGGATCCCAGACGCTGGAGTCCAACCAAAGCCTCCTGGCTTGAGAGTGCGCTCAACCGTCCAGAGTCTCCCCGGGCCCAGAAGCAGCCGCCACCACAGCAACCCTCATGGGTACGTGACCGACAATCTCGAGGCAGCGTCGATGCTGGCCGTGTGAACAACTTCAAAGAAGTCACCCCCATTGGCTTGATGCGAACACCCCCACCCGGTAGTCACTTCAAGAAGCCAAGTCTTTCTGGAGCTCCCCCGGCCTTCGGTCCCCTCAGTGCGACTAAATCCTTGGAGCCAGAGTCAGAGCCAGAGCCGCCTGCTCCTGCAGCAGCTGATAATGAGCCTCCACCAACGAAGGCGGAACCAGTCGAAGAAGAGCCAAAACTCGAGGCAACAGAAGAACCGGAGAGGAAGGAAGAGCCAACGGAGGAAGACACGACTCCTGCGTCTCCTTCTGTCGCCCCCAAAGTCCAATCTGAACAAGTACAAGCGCAATCTGGAAAGACCCCAGATCCTGTACCAACTCGCAAGTCCCCACCACCCGCGCTTAGCATGAAGCCAAATTTCTCTCTTCCTCTTCGAGATCCCATTTCGCCCAGACCCAAGCCCCAGTCCCCTGCCGTTGACTTCCGGGCAAACCTGCGGAAACGTGATGTCGCCAAGGACACTGGCCCTCGAGCCGAGCCCGAATTCAAGAACGTGTTTGGCAAACTTAAAAAGACCGAGACCCGCAACTATGTCGCACCGGACGAACTCAAGGGCAACATCCTCCGTGGAAAGGCTGCACTCAATGTCACTGGTGGCCCCAAGAAAACTCAGCGTGTCGATGAGCTCAAGGAGAGCATTCTCAAGCGGAAAGAGGAAATGAAGGCTGGTGGGGGGTCTATCAGACGCAACACACTAGGGGAAAAGGATGCCCCGGAGAAGCCTGCTGCTGCTGTGCCTGAAGCTATTGCCAAGCGTCAGCTAATGAACAAGACAACCACCGTTAAACGAGACGACGAGCAGACCCGCCCAATGTCCCCTGCGGATTCTGCAGCGGAACAGCCCTCATCTCCACCCCCACTGGCTGAGAAAATCACTCCCACAGCAGAGCCAGAGGTCATCTCGCCAATTCCTAGCCCGGAGCCTGCCATTTTCGTGGATCCGGAGCCAATCTCGAGCCCCAAGGAAGCCGGCAAATTCATCGCTGAGGTTGTTAGCACAGAGGTTGCGCCAGAACCAAAACCTGCCCGCGAGACAGCTAGCTCGGTTCGTGGCTTGCCATCAGCGAGACGACCAACAGCAACCACGCCCACTGTGAATCCATACTCGGCTGCGAAGGGGAAGCTCGCAGGCCGAATCAACCCTGCGCTAGCAAATATCCTCGCTCGTGGCCCCCAAGTCGCAGCCGAGGGTCCTAAGAAAGATCTGGTGGTTTCACCCTCTGGCGAGAGCTCGCCTGCGACTCCCTCGGCACCGCTTACACATATGACGAAAGCCCGCGCTCGAGGACCCAAGAGAAGACTGCCTGGTGGCTCTACTGTTTCAGCTGCTCCAGATGCTGTCTCATCCCCGCAGGATATAACGGAGGTTGGTGCCATTTCTTCTCCTGAAGTCCCATCCTCGCAGACAATTCCCGAGCCCGAGGTCTCTCCAGAGCCTCACTCGGAGAACCTGCCAAAAGAAAGCCCGGTTCCCAATACTGAAACCGCTCGAGCAGAGAGCCCCGTTACCACGAAACAGCTCCCGGGTGTAAGAACCAGCTTCCAGAATGCTCTCAACAGCGGACTGCAGTTTAGACTGGGTAGCATGTCGCCTGTATCACCTATGTCGCCTATGTCGCCCATGCCGCCTGCTTCTCCGACCTCGCCCATTTCTCCACGCGACGCAAACGCCGCTCAATCCCCCAGCGGTCATAGCGATAAAGAGAACTTCAGCCATGAACATCAGTCTCCGAGGGATGTAAGCCCGCCATCAAGCCCCCTTTCAACCAGGCCACCCGTCCCACCGAAGTCAACCTCGTCGCCATCGCCAGTATCATCATCGCCTTCAACTCCCGTACCCAGGCCACAATGGGCGCAGCCTCCCCGATATGCGTCACCTGCGTCTCCATCGCCTCTAAGGACGAGTTTTAGGGAAAACCAGATGGATACACCGGCCACCCCATCCCACAAACCGCTCTCTGACGTGAGCGCCGCCGACTCTTCCTCTCGATCCAAGGCTCTCCCATCTCCACCAGCTCCTTCTAGGCAATCTGATACCTCACTTAACAAGCCCCATCATTCGCACCGGCTATCGCGGAAGATGTCTGCCCCCTCTCTAGTCGCGCAGGCAGCGGAAGCCCGCGAGGTCATCGCTGGTTTCTTCAAAGCCTTCCCCAATCCACGAGACCGTATGAACATCGATCCACAGTTGATGTTGACAGGCAAGCCTGATACGACAAAGATCAGAACTATCAAGCGCTATATCTGGGAGCTGACGGGTGATGGAAAGAGACAAGAACTCCCTATCAACCAGGAGTATGTCCTGTACGAGGGAAGCATGTATCTATGTGTGCATCAATTCGAAGCACAGGGTAGCGGCAGCACCGAAGTCTATCTTTGGTGCGGAGATGATGTCCCAGAAGCGGCGTTGGAAGACGCGCAGTTGTTTGCTCGCAAGGTGGGCCGCGAGAATGGCTGCAAGTTGGTTGTGGTTCGACAAGGCAAGGAGCCTGTGCGGTTCATTCAAGCACTCGGTGGAATTATTATCACGCGCCGTGGGTTCAGTTCTCGCTCCAACTCGTCTGCTTTGTACATGCTTTGCGGTCGAAAGCATATGGGTCAGATGGCCTTTGATGAAGTCGATTACTCACTACGCAACCTGTGCTCCGGGTTTCCATTCGTGATCTCCGCGCCTTTTGGCAAATTGTATCTCTGGAAAGGTCGGGGCAGCGGTCCGGAGGAAACAGGTGCAGCTCGGTTGATCAGCATGGATCTCGGCTTGACTGGCGAATTTGAAGAGTGTGACGAGGGCCAAGAACCAGAATGCTTCTTTGAAGACTTTGCCGGTTCTAGTGAAGGCAATTCGCTCTTGACCTCGGACTACTGGCAGTTGAAGCCGAAGTACGATCACTTCCGCACAAGGCTGCTTCGTGTCGACCACGAACTGGCCCAGCCCACCCGCTTCTGGATGCGTCGTCCTGGCTCGGGGTCACCGGTTGTTCGGCCGAATGACACTGTCCAAGAGATCGAGCCTTTCTGCTACAAGGATCTAACGGAGAAGGATGTTTACGTCCTGGATACGTTCTTCGAGATCTATGTGTAAGCTTACCTAATTCAAACCCCCAAATGTAACAATTACTGACGACATCGCAGCATCGTCGGTGAACAAGCCTCCCAGAAATCAGCCGACTTCGCCTCCGCAGTTGTCTTCGCCCACGAGTACGGCATCCTCGCCGCATCTCTCCAAGACCGCCCCTTCATCCCCAAGAGTTTCGTCGCGCTAGGTGGTATCCCAGATCGATGCCAAAGCGCATTCCGCAAATGGGACCCTCATTCCCTCAGCGCACCCTGCCTGTTCCCCCTCGAGGTGGCCATTGAAGCCATCCGCTCGCACCAGCGAGGGGATTAAGTTTCATGCTATGTATTGTTGCATGTCTTTGTGATTTTCTCCATTTTCCGTTTGTTCTTCTTGTTTTCTATCTTCCGCGCTTCGTTTTTTTCTCATTTCTCTGTGCATATTTCGGTCTGTAAAGAGAGCATTTGCGGCAGGGGAGGATGGAGTCTTTCTTGTTTACCTTCATGTCTGCCATCTTGACCATCGGTGCACTGTGCCCTAGAGGAGAGGAGCATCGCGGGAGCATTCTGGGTTGTACATCTACTACATTTAACATTCAAGACATCTTCGGTGTATGCATGAATCAAGTACCCACTTTCGTGAAGTGAATTATCTCATTAACCATGCTTGAAAAGATAAATCGACCTAGTGATATTGCATTGAGCTATCTAGGAAGACATCGGGGAGGATCTTTCGTTCTAGACGAGCATTGCAAAATTGTCTCTGCTTTTCTGCTTTTTCTAAACTTTGATTTACATATCAATGGATGGGTGTTGAAGGTTATCCCACCAGCATAGGCGGGTTGAGGCGCGAGATAAGAGTAGAGCAGAGATCCAATTAAGAGAGCGGCAGCAGCTAGAGATTGCGCGATTGCCTAAATCAATGAAGAAAGATAAGACCAGAAGGGTTATAACCCGCACGCCTAAAGAATGTACAAAATCGCCAAGATCAGAATGACGGGAATAGAAAACAATGCTAATAGACTAGACAAGAAAACACTGCAAACAGTCGTGAGGCCTTGCGGTCAGCAGAGTCCCCATCTTAATATGAAAGGTTGAATTCATTCATCAAACTCCAGAAGCTTGTATCCGCGAATGTTCCTTCAAAGTCCCACCCACCTGTACGATCCACAGTAAGAGGGTCGAGCGGAAGATTATTCGGTGCATCAGGTCTCGTGATTTGTGAGATAGATAGATGGTCATAAAATAGGTCCTGGATGGGGTAGGGTGGTGAAACGTTATAAAAAGACAACTCTGACGGCATTCCCATAAGGTAATCAGTATGGCCATTGAGAGAAGCCAAGTCTGTGTTGCTGAATTGGTCTCTGGAGCTTCCTGCGGTCCCAAAGGTAGTGAGGCGGTGTTGAAGCTGGCGATAGAGGTTCCAGGCCACTGCATGGGCTGATCTAGCCATGGGATTGAATTGGCCGATGGCTTCTAGCCTTTTTACGCCCCTTTCGAGGACCTGAATACATTCTGTTAACTGTTCTAAACCCTGGTTGAAAAAGGCAATGCAAATGGCAGCAATGAGAACAAGTGCATCAAAAGAAGCATAGACAGGGTTGAATATCTTGCATGACTGTAGCTCCAGGCGCTGAAACAATCGTTCTTGGGCACGAAGAATGGCAATTCCAGCTTTGAGAGCCTCTGTGCGACTGTTGGCTCTTGCAAATATGTAAGGCCGATGGAGGGTGAGAAACACGAGGTGAATGAGCGAAGACAATCCTTCGCGTGCGAGAGGTAGCCAGTGACAACCAGGCATTTGATCAAACGTTGTATCCGGGTCCTCTAACTGGCACCAAGATGGCAGAAGCTCCAGATTCTTCTTCAATGCAGTATGAATACTTTCAACCACAGTGTAGTCTTGAGCCCTAGCCCCATTTTGCCCTAGACGATGAATCTGTGGGAAATATCGATAAGCCACATTATAGCCGGCGAGGATGACATCAAACGCCCGAGGGGGATCAGTATCCTTTTGCCAACGTGAGAATAATTCTCGTCGTTTCTCATCGTTCGTCACGGTGCGGGTGAAATTGTCCAGGTTAAGATCAGTGACAATTGGTCGGCCGAGAACGACGGCCATATGAATGTCCCAGATGTGCAAAACTACCCAGATCTTGTGCCCAATGTAAGACTCCCGAGCATTAACTGCGCCATTTTCCGATAAATCCGATGACTGGTCTGACATAAGTCGTCCAGTGTGGAGACCGATTTCTTGCGCATCGCGGATTGTTGCACCGAGCGTATGCCAAGCTTCAATCACTTTGCCACTGCTTTTCAAAAATGAGGCACGTAGTAAGCCTGCTTGCACCGTACCTATTGTGATGCCTCTTTTACCCAAGAGCGTCAGGATTTCGGCACCTACGTCACTGAATTCCACACCGAGATCGTAGAATGTCATTTCAGCCATGGTCAACAAGATCTTAATTCTCTCATCTTGAGGAGGATGAAACAATAGAGCCTGGGCAAGGACTTGAAAGAGCAGAGCCGGGAACACACGCATTTCGGGGGCCAACTTTTCACACCCCGCTTGAAGAGCGGAATACGACACTTTGCCCCATGCATCCAGCTTTTCTCGGAAATCCTCCTCGTCAATTAGATCGTACTGCCAGTTGACGCCATAGAAAAATGTCTGGATGAGAACATCGATGCACGGTAGTGAAGGCAAATGGCGGACTAGCTCTTTAAATTTTCTGTCGGCGTCGCTTTGGAAGATTCCCCGTGAAGTGTTATAATTTGTACCAGATGAGCCAGTTGACGTGTGCTTGTGATCTGTATGTTGCTCCGTGACCCGCAATAATGCCAGGGTATGGTGACTGCTCTGACTGGAGTATCCAAAGTTGGAAATTTGGCTCTGGTCCTTGCTGGCCCATTCCGACGCCAGGCTAGTCTGTGGGGTCGGGAGCATCGTGCTGGTGCTACTGCTGCTCGCCGACGGACCAGAGTCGATAGGATGAGTGCATGGCGACTGATGGTACTTATCCCGCTCGTAATCATAGTGGCAGAGTTCCTACTTCCCTGGATCAGCCTACAATCCAAAGTAGACACATCAAGTATCGGTACCTGATATCCCCGTTTGATACAATTACAACACGGACATTGGCGGTTGCACTGACCATTGTGTTAGATGACAACTACAAATGGGCCCAAGAACGAGTCTTACTTTCTGCTTTCGCCTGTGGCATTCAGTGCAAGATATAACAGCCCTTCTTCTCTTTTGAGGCCTGCTTTGCCCTCCAACCATTCCAGCAGTAGCTAAAGTCCTGTTGACTTTGACTCAATAAAATGGTCTAAAGGTGGATGTCATGGAGACGTGTGTTCGAGAACGTAATAGTCTGCCGAAGCTTTTCACTTTTTGCCGTTTGCAGCTTTGGAGCGCCGCGCCTCCCCTCCCCGCTCTGACGAACATTGGCCATTTGTAATTGGGCCATGGACAGCGGATTAGAATTCCCGCAAGCGCTCTGTCATTGGTCCATCGGCGATAAGAACTTGGCCTGACCCACCTGTATCGGCGATAGCTTAAATGCTTTCCTCGAAAGCGGAGACCACGAGCAAGAAATATATTATGATTGGAGATATCCCGCACCTGTGTGTTAATAGAATTCCAGAGATGAAGTCCTTTCCTTGTAAATCCGAAAGATCACCAATGCGCTGTGTGCAAAAACATTATATAACACCTGCACATGAAGTCGTTTGAGCAGGATCTCGGAATTTAAACCACTCCTCTTCTAATAAACCTCTCTTTATACACTTTTGTCCCATCTTCCAAGATGCCTTTCCATGGCCAATACACCACCGAGAAGGTCCAGTATCCTTCACATGGTGAGACTATTGGTGGAATCCTCTACCGTCCTACCAATGTCAAGAACCCACCAGGTGTTGTTGTCACCGGCCCGTACTCCTTCATGAAAGAGCAAGCACCTCTTCAGTATGCAACTCGCCTTGCAGACGAAGGCTATGCAGCTTTGATATTCGACCCTCGCACCGTCGGAGAAAGCACAGGCCAACCCAGAAGATTAGAAAACCCCAAAATGAAAAATGAGGATATAGTCGCAGGACTTACCTACCTCTCTGCACGCGGCGATATCGATGTGTCTCGGCTCTTCCTAGTCGGAATCTGCCAGGGCGGCCCCGAGTCCCTGGACGTGGCATCTTATGATACCCGGGTTGCAGGTGTGGCCTCGGTCTCGGGATACTACCGCGACCACGAAACCGACATCTACATGATTTGTGCTGGGTGTGTTGCCTGGGAGCCCGGCATGGATATCGGAGAGTTGAAGATGCCAACTGCTGAACAGGGAGAAGCCCTATATCATGCGCGTCTTGAGCGAGCCAAACAGGCTCGTGAACTGTATGAAAAGACCGGGGAAGTAGTGTATCAACCGTTGGTTGATCCGAAGGCTGCTGATCCTAATACCGGTTCATTGGCTGGTCTTCCCGGACCAGTTGTTTGGTCCTGGTATGGCTCTTGGACATTGAAAGGATTCGAAAACCGATATGCGGTGATGAGTGATCTGGACCACTTTGACTATACCACAGTCCCGGGCGTGGCGAAGCTGCAAAAGCCCGCGCTGTTGATCCACGGTGACAACTGCATGAATGCAGCGGCTGCTAAGCGTCACTACGAGTCCATTCCCACGGATCAGAAAAAGCTGATCTGGGACAACGAGGTTTCCCACTTTCAGCACTACGACCAGCCGGACTGTGTTGATCGCAATGTGGGAAACATTGCCGCATGGTTTGCTGGTATTAAATAGCGACGCTGCTTTCATGTACATCTTGACATAAGATGGAAAGTCCGTCAGATGGTCGCTGAGCAGGACAAGTGAACAGAAGGCGTATTATTGACAGAAATGGAGACTCAAAACACTTTCTCATTGGTTGCTCTTTGCGTCTGTATGTAAATTTTGCACTACAGTAGAGTTGGCTGACATGTGAACACTACAATAAATCAACATCACAGAGACCTAGGGAGCCCAGCAATGATCAAACTGAGAATGATACTGATTCCAGCACATGCGGGCTCATGCCGTAGGCGGCGGCTAATTATTTGCTATTAAGTAATAAGACTCTATCCCCGCGGTATCGGTTCATTTACGCCTTGGGAATAATTCGACCAGGCTCAAATTAAGCATGAGTACTCCATACGGTCGCGGGCGTCGAAATTACGCATATTCCAGTGGCGGAAGCGCTCTCACAATGTACCTGACGCTACTTTGGCCTTTCTATAGGGCAGCGGGCGGTCGTGCGGCGGCTCGCCGTCCAAAGTTTCGGATGGAAAGACGGCCGTTTCTGGCGCCAGAGGTTGTCATTTTCGGCGTCGATTTCACAGGTCCCTATAGTCTAGTTGTAAAAATGCATAGATCAAGTGAAGTTCCCTCGATTGGTTCAATCTATCTATCTAGTTGACCTAGACGATATGAATAATCATTAGCCTGGTGTGTATCTGTCCGATATTCCTCCCCCGAGACTGGTTCCGACCAAATGCCCATCCTCTATGGGCCTGAAATGAACCGCTTCCATTCGTCTTGAAGCCAAGGGCTAGGAAGTTCTTCTCCCTTGCCAACCGTGTAGCTATCGTAGTTATTCCCCATGACTAGCTTCTCCAGATTGGCCTCCATTCCCGCAATAGCGTTTTAAAGAAGATTAAACTTGCATAGAGGCAGCTGACCTGATCGTCAATTATATAGTCAAGACAGAGAAATCCAGGCTCTAAAAAGTTCCATCCTTCCATTTGCTGTGGCCATTTATAGCAGTCTCGTGGAAGCTAGAAGAATGAAAGTTATGTATGAAAATGCCGGAAATGACCATCAAAGTGAGCAGAGCCTGAGCAGTAACAAAGAGATACTATGAGAAATTTGGTCGTATATCTCATTCAATATACAATAGTGTGGTTTATATTCTTCGGAGATAACCTTTCCCAAAACGGCAACTGTCATCATTATTAATTCGGGAGAGTGACCTCGGCCTGTCGCATCAGCGATCGATCGATCGGCGATTGTCAACAATGTAGGTTTCGATTCATTTGCAGCCCTGACGAAAGAGTCAGATTCATTGATCAGATCAAGGAGAATGTTATATTAAACAGGCACCAATTCAAGGTGGAGGTGGAGGTGGAGGAGTGGGCGTAGTGGGCCGATCCCCAAACGATCGCGGATTTCGCCATTGCGACACTTTTTTTTAGTTTTAGCGTGCCGTGCCATTCTCTTGTCTTCCACCACCAACCTCTTCCCCCCCCCCCCCACTACCTCCCGAGAGGATCCCAGTAACCTCCAGAGGATGTAATAGACCTACACTATGTGGTGATACATCCCGATCAATTCACTACACATCCTGCCATGGACGCTTCCATCACCCGCGAGCTGTCAAAGCTCGACCCCGCGGTCCCGTTCCGCGCCACGACCGACCACCTGCATCACACTTGGGCCAAGACGTTCTTCTCCCGACCGGAGCTTTACGTTCGCCCGCAATCTATTGCGGAAATCCAGCAGCTGGTCACCCTCGCCCGTCGCTGTCGCCGCCGCCTGGTGACTGTCGGTAGCGGCCATTCCCCGTCCGATTTGACCTGTACCTCGTCCTGGCTTGTCAACCTCGATGACTTCAATCGCATTCTGCATATCGATACCGAGACCCGTTTGGTGACTGTTGAGGCGGGAATTCGCTTGTATGAGCTGGGGCCGAAGCTGGAGGAACAAGGGTTGACACTGGAGAACCTGGGCAGCATTGACAGTCAGTCAATAGCGGGTGTCATTGCCACCGGTACCCACGGCAGCTCTCTGCGCCATGGACTGCTCTCGGAGTGTATCGAATCTCTTAGTCTGGTGCTATCGAATGGCCAGCTGGTGCGCTGCAGTGCCACCAACAATCCCGACCTTTTCCGTGCCGCCCTGGTCTCGCTGGGCGCGCTCGGAATTGTGGTCGAGGTGACCTTCAGGGCAAGGCCCGCGTTCAACATTGCCTGGCGCCAGCAGAGATATTCTCTGTCCAAGGTGTTGAGTGAGTGGTCCACTGGATTGTGGACGTCGCATGAGTTTGTCCGTGTCTGGTGGATGCCTTATGAGAAGGGCGCGATTGTCTGGCACGCTGATCCCACTGACCAGCCCCTCCGCGCGCCGCCCAAGAACTTTTATGGCGAGTGGTTTGGATACCACGTTTACCACAACCTCCTTGCGCTGTCCTCTTACTTCCCCCGTATCCTGCCATGGGTCGAGTGGTTCATTTTCGGCATGCAATATGGGTTCCGCCCGGGAGCAACCGTTTCCGAGGCCGTCGAGCCGGCACGCGCCGGTCTGCTGATGAACTGCCTGTACTCACAGTTTGTCAACGAGTGGGCGCTACCCCTCGAGAAGGGTCCCGAGGCCATCATCCGCCTCTCCGCGTGGCTGCACGGGGACCTGGAGACCGCGCGCATTCCCTTCTCTCCCAAGGGTCTGTGGGTGCACTGCCCAGTCGAGGTGCGAGTGTCGGACTCGAGCAAGAATCCTAATCCGCGTCCTTTCCTGGATCCCACCTGTCGCGACGGGCCCACGCTCTACCTGAACGCCACCTTGTACCGGCCGTATCTCCGAGATCCGCCCTGTCGCAAGCGGTATTATGAGGCCTTCGAGTGGCTCATGCGGGACATGGGCGCTAGACCTCACTGGGCGAAAAACTTTAACACCCTGGACTCGACGGAGCTTCATCGGCTATACAAGGATGACATGGACGAGTGGCTGAAGGTGCGGCAAGAGGTTGACCCCGAGGGCATGTTCTTGGGTGAATGGCATTGTCGCAACTTGCCCTTGGTCGCTCCCTCCGACCATGAAAATCAGTTGCCTCTGGTGGAGCGTGAGAACGAACGTCGCAAGGTCGACATTAGCGGCGCTGGTGATGGCCTCGAGTGGATTGGCGAACGTCGGTGGAAGACTCAACATCATTCGGAGGAGGAGCGCATGTCTGAGCTGCCGCCCGACCACTCAGCGCCTAGTCCACCAACCACGGCGACAAGCGAGGAGAGTTTTGACCTGCTTGCAAAGGGCGAGGCCAGCATTCTGCTCCATGGAGCGTGATTAATTGCTATCCATTGACCACCTCATTGTCGAGGGTCAAGAGCGAGGAGCAAACAAGGCCCGTGTGGACTGGTCGGGTAGATTCGCCGAGATGTGCTGTGCCTGGCAGAGGAGAACGAGAGAAAAGACAAATGAAAAACGCCAGAAAATGATCAACTGTCCCGCTGTTCTGACATGGACTGACATGAACCTCCCGTGGATGTGGCCTATGGGACGCCTGCTTGGCGGTTCTTAATGCAGTGTGAACACATCGTCACGTCCTTTTTATCCATATTCTCTCTCTATTCTAGTGTCCAATCCGACAGATTGGGTCTCAAAAATGAGGCAGACGCAGAACTTGTCTGGTATCTCCAGCTTATTTTAATGCTTTTTAACACTTATGTCAGGCCCCTCAGTATAAGATGAGGGGTTGATTTAGATCTGGTCGTTACAAGTGCCTAGGCACATGGGGTTTCCTCCCTACTCAATAGAAGTCTTTTTTTCAGGAATACAAATTTAGATCACATCCTTCAAATTATTTCTCACATGGATCTTGCAGTCCTGCACCTCGCAACTGCAGATCTACTACCAACGTCACCCAGCACGACAGCTGCTCATGCCCGCTTATAGGGCTATGCCCAGACATGCCCCATCGAAGCTAGCAGGCCATAGGGCGTGATCTGTTTAGTTCTTGCATATTGAATACTTCTGCAGGTATAAGCATCACTTACTCACCAGCGCGGTGTTTAGTAATGTCTCCCCGATGCTATTTGTTTCTCCCAGGTTGACATGGTCGTGATTGAATCCTTCTAATCAATCTATCCAACTGCGCTGTCTTTCCCTTCTCAGCCTAACCTCTTACAGGAAGGATCGAAATCAGTTTCATCATTTGAACAGAGAGATTCTTTCTCGAGGCCCCGCTTTACTCTACGCTAATCTATATGTAGCCAGTTCTGGTTTCAAGGAGCTGAATCGTATTGAAAGCCTATTATATAAAATATCGGGTGTGACAAATAACATGAAATACCATGACCATTAATACAACATGCGTCGTTCCTCGGCTCGCTCGTGTGGCTACGCCCCACCTGGCACGATATTCGCCACGTGTTCTAGTTATTCAAGCATTTGTCTTATTGAGCTTTGACCCCCAGTGCCTCCATGATCCAAGTCAGCAAATAGGAACATTCCGGTCTACCAGGGAGCGAATGCGAGCCCCATCTAACGGCAAGATCCAAGACTGTCGAGATAGACAATCAAACATGACCGGATTATTTGTTTTTGTCCCTCGATAGCGTGGTTAACTAATGAATTGCCATGCATTTAACTAGCCATGCCTAGATTTCATGAAATTATAAGTGATCTCCCTTATCTACGAGTAGTTGGACAATCTCTTGATGACCTCTCAACGAGGCAGCTTAAGAAAGAAGCGCCTGTGCAACTTGACGTCGGCTATCTGACGGAAGTGTTTTTTGACAATCTCTCGATGGCCATCTGACGAGGTGGTGTAAAGAGCGTTGCTGTGGTCGCCGCGCTGTGCGTTGGTGTCGGCTCCGTTGTCTAACAGTAATTTGGCAGTATGGTGATGACATTTGAACGAGGCGGCCTGGAGAGCATTGCCGTATCGGCCGCCCTGCGCGTTGACGTCGGCCCCCTGATCCAAGAGTAGTTTCACAGTCTCTTGATAGCCACCTGAAGAGGCGGCCTGGAGGGCATTGCCGTATCGGCCGCCCTGCGCGTTGACATCGGCTCCCTGATCCAAGAGTAGTTTCACAGTCTCTTGATGGCCACCTAACGAGGCGGCCTGGAGGGCATTGCCGTATCGGCCGCCCTGCGCGTTGACGTCGGCTCCCTGATCCAAGAGCAGCTTGACAATCTCTCGATGGCCACCTGAAGAGGCGGCCTGGAGAGCATTACCGTAGGTGCCGCCCTGAACGTTGTCGTCGGCTCCCTGATCCAAGAGCAGCTTGACAATCTCGCGATGGCCACCTAACGAGGCGACCTGGAGGGCGTTTCCGTATTGGCCGCCCCGCGCGTTGACGTCGGCTCCCTGATCTAAGAGCAGCTTGACAATCTCTTCATGGCCATCTGACGAAGCGGCGTAGAGAGCGTTGCCGTAGTAGCCGCCCTGCGCGTTGACATCGGCTCCCTGATCCAAGAGGAGCTTGACAATCTCTTGATGGCCATCTGACGAAGCGGCGTAGAGAGCGTTGCCGTAGTAGCCGCCCTGTGCGTTGACGTCGGCTCCCTGATCTAAGAGTAGCTTGACAATCTCTTGATGGCCTTCTGACGAGGCGGCCTGGAGAGCATTGCCGTATTGGCCGCCCTGCGCGTTGACATCGGCTCCCTGATCCAAGAGTAGTTTCACAGTCTCTTGATGGCCACCTGAAGAGGCGGCCTGGAGAGCATTACCGTAGGTGCCGCCCTGCGCGTTGACATCGGCTCCCTGATCCAAGAGCAGCTTGACAATCTCTCGATGGCCATCTGACGAGGCGGCCTGGAGGGCATTCCCGTAATAATAGCACTGCGCGTTTACGTCGGCTCCCCGATCTAAGAGCAGCTTGACAACCTCTTGATGGCTACCGGACGAGGCGGCCTGGAGAGCGTTGCCGTATCGGCCGCCCGGCGCGTTGACGTCGGCTCCCTGTTCCAAAAGTAGATTGACAATCTCTTGATGGCCACTTGACGAAGCCGCGTAGAGAGCGTTGCCGTAGTAGCCGCCCTGCGCGTTGACGTCGGCTCCCTGATCCAAGAGGAGCTTGACAATCTCGCGATGGCCACTTGACGAGGCAGCATGGAGAGCGTTGCCGTATCGGCCGCCCTGCGCGTTGACGTCGGCTCCCTGTCCCAAGAGTAGATTGACAATCTCTTGATGACCAATAGTCGAGGCGGCCTGGAGAGCATTACCGTAGGTGCCGCCCTGCGCGTTAACGTCGGCTCCCTGTTCCAAGAGTAAATTGACAATCTCATGATGGCCATTGGCCGAGGCGGCCTGTAGAGCATTTCTATAGGTGCCGCCCTGCCCGTTGACGTCTTCTCCCTTGATAATAAGATCTCCTGCAGGCGCCAAGAGTCCATTGAGGCAAGCGTAGTAGAGCCTGGAAGCTCGTGGAGGGCCAGGGTCATCGTCCCAACTCCTATCAGCCTGATACAAACGACTCCATCGTTGGAATGTCACTTCCTCTTCAAGGAACTTGACAGTCTTTCGAACTATATCTTGAGAATCTCCAGCCAACGCAGCATAGCCTGCCCAGAGCTCCGCCGCATATCTTGCCATCGGAAAATTCCCCTTAATGTTTTCGCGGGCACCTTTGATATCTGTGAGATAAGTCAAGCACGTCCTCGTGATCGAAGTGCTGGCAGTCATGATTTTAAAACGGTTGTCTCTGAGAAGGTACTCTTTGACGGAAAAGTGGGCAAGATGTAACTCTTTATCCGTGGCGTGAACGATTATCGCTAAGCCAGGACAGTAACCCAGAAGATCACTTTCGTAGAATAACCGACGCTTGATGTCATATCCACTCGGTTCGTTTTCAATCTGCGTGGCTATTATTTCTTTAGCCTCTGCTAGTGTGACGGGCCGCTTGGAGTGCACCAAAAATTGTAGTAGACGTATTGCGTCTGTTTTTCGCTCCACCGGTATGCTTCTCATCATGCGCTCATATGTCTCATTCAAGCTCTTAGGCAAAGATAGGAGAGCCTCCTCTATCTCTTTCTCGTGAACACATCGAGCTAGGCTGTCTAGTTGACAGAATGCCCACCTAAACCTGAGTAGAGTGTTAGCAAACTTTTATTATATCGGTCAGAACAGTAATATCTTACATTCCGTCTGCCCTGTCGCCAACCTTCTTCCGTATTTCTTCAAGGAGACCCCGAGACAAGGGTTTCTCTGTAAAATCACGTCGTTGAGAGAGTTGTGCTGAGACCCATGAACGGATATCAGAGTTGACAGCCTCTTTATTGAGTGGTATGCAATTTTCCTCTCCTATCAAATTGGGAATACGGCCCAGAAAGTCGGACTCAGGTCGACTGGTATAGAGTAGCTGGACATGGGCCAGCTCTGGCTTGGATATTATGTCCTCAATCCACTTGAGACTTTCATCCCTCGTGGTTGATTCATCTAATGCGTCTAGAACGATAGAGACCCTCTGCTGGACTCTGAGTATCTTGAATAAGAGAGCCGAGAGCGTCTTCATCTCAGGTTGGTATTTGCCATTCTGATGCGCTTGAAATGACGCATCAAGCTGAATTGCAGAGTCAACCGCACTATAGTAAAGCTGGAAAGTAAGCGACCGCAGCATGCTTTCATGGGTCTGCTTTTTGTTGTCGCTAAAGTCGAAGAAGTAGATGAGGATAGTTTTGTCGTTTCCTGTCGCGAGATAATCAAGCACAGTTGTACTGAGAACGGTCTTTCCGCATCCCGCGAGCCCGTGCAGCCAGATGTGCCGAAGAGTCCCTAAGGACCACGACTGGAAGGCCGGATTCTCTAACAGCCACGTGCCTGTCCCCTCATGACGGAGCGCCCTCGCGCGGTTGGCGTTTGTAGATGGGTCCGGGGGGTTCAGCCAGCCTTTGATCTCATGAGCACGAAAGTCAGACTTAATAGAATCGGTGGTAACTTCCATCGCGACTGTCATTCGCTGCACACTATCAATCTGTTTATGGACTTTTTCGGTCAGGATGTATTCGAAGCATAAATCATTTGTCTCCGGTATTTGCTGGTGCTCCAGACACCTACAGCCGAAATAATTAGGCAGGCAGATACTAACCACTTTCCAGGATAGTTTTTACTGAATCCTCGGCATCAACAACACTAGGCTGCACACATCCCAAGAGTTCCTTTGCGTATGCCGCAGCCACGGCTGCAGCATATTCTTGCCATGTTTTCTCTTTCCCCGAGTCCGCATAGTCGCAAATGCCTCGGATAACAATACATGGGAAGTCGTTCATGAGCCCAGCTGCCTCCATCTCCACGCATAATAAGTGCCCGCCATATGCTTCATCGAGAGAGTCTCGAGACTCGGCATCCTTCACCACTTTGTTCCCGGATGCAATCAGGCCATGATGTACACTCACTTCTCTTCGGGCCCCTGTTTCCTCTACCTTCTCTGGTGGCCGCCTACTCTCCTCATTTACTGGGCTAATAGCCCATGAGCCAAGGAGATATGCAAATAATGTGATCGCCGCCTGCCAAAGGCCAGACAGAAAACTGGTCTTGGTCGAAGCCCGACCTTCCCTTTTCGATATTAACGATGGGTCTTCCAAACACTCGCACCTGGTATATTTTGGCGCCAGTCGCGGGAATCTCCGTTCCACATCATCTAGGTACTCATTTATCTTCGATCCGAACATCTCATAGTTACTTTTTAGCTGATTCGATGCATTGAGTAGTGCGTTCGGAGGTCTGTTCAGGGAGCCTGTATGGACAAACCGCCCACCCCGCTCTAGCTTCCCCATATCCCATTGCACCACTCCGTGATAATCCGCAACAGGTTGGCTCACCACCACATCACCCAGATTGACCTTCGACGGAATTCCGCCGCCAATCCCCACCATGAGTCCAAACCTAATCGACTGGAACGTGTTTATCATAGAGGTCGCGACGGTCGCGGCAGGGTTGGTTCCCATATTAGGTAGGCAGGCTATGACCACGTTGTGGCCGCATACTGAGCCAAGGGTATATGCATTATGGTCGTTGCGAGGGGTCGGAAGAGGTTCGTGCTCCTCATCTAGCATGGCTCTGGCTGCGGTCTGTTCTTTTGGAAGAGCGCAAACCCACCCGATGGTATAGGCATCATGTCCGAGTCGCTTTCGGCATAGGGATGTTTTGGGGCCAGCATTGCTTTGGGCTGGTGCTGAATGCTCTGGCTGAGATAGGGGGTTCTCAGCCATATTGTATAAGAAGTATTCAACCAGGCAGAATGTTTAGACGCGCCAGATATTACTCAATATGTCAACCAAGCACTCTCTCTTCTCGCAAATCTAAAGGTCTTAGACGATCTGCTCCAGAATAGAGAGGTCAACGTGAATACGTGATAGCCAGGCAGATGCTAAGGAATAGCTGTTTTCGAAAATTCCAATATAGTGGTTCATAACAAGAATCTCAGTTGGACTCCGACGAGCTGGAAGAGGGGCGTATCCTCAGCCTCGTAACCATGTGACTAGCGCGCTAGGCCAGAACTACAGTGGTGCTCCATTAGTTTCCGACCACCCTGGCTCCACCGCCTAGTCTTCCGCTCTCAGTCCAAACTCTACTGGTCTCTAATAGATCATAGGAGAAATTTCAGGTCATTTCAAGATAATATATATTAAATTCTGGATATTGGAATCCATCTAACAGCTTAGAAACATGAATTTCGACTGGGTGTGGTAGGAATTGGAGAGCTTGTTTGACCGGCAGAATATTATGTCATCACCAAGTGGTCGGAAACTAATTAAACACCACTGTATTATTGCAGATTTTTCCTCGCTCACACCGCTTCCCGAATGGTTTCGTATCGATAATCATACTTCCATGTGGGGGACCCAGACTCAGATCGAAGAGAGCCCCGTTACCATTCTCCAGACAAAACGTTTGAACTTATCGCTTGAAGAGAACGCTCGGCAATTCAAATGAACAGTCAGAGAAGCACCAGATCGCAGTTAGTGATTAAAACAGCTGAGGGATGATGTGCTAACTGTTTAACCACCTTTTTCTGAGGCCCGCAGCTTTGAGAGGAGCTTTGAGACGGGCCGCCCAGCTCCCAGGAACCTGAAATCGCCAAGTCACGTGCATATCCTATTATCCAGCATGCCCCAGACCTTCGCCCGAAATCATTTCATCTGCTCGCTGAGCAGGGGGGGATAGTAAGGGGCGCAGATGAATAAGGGACCCCGTCTGTTTGCCTCGTTTGCAGGGTCAACGCTCTAGAAGCCGTTGAGACCATACAGGCTTATTACAGGGGCTATTTTTGAATTGTAATTTATAGCTGTATCAGATTACTCCCAAGAAACCAAGTCAGGGGTAGGGTAACTTTAAATAGCATAGTGGGTTTCAAGAGTGGGCTCAAGAAAGAATCTCTATGTGCAAGTCGTGAAACTGATTTCGATCCTCCCTGCACCCCGCCTATCCAGCTGAGAGAAAAGATAAATTGAATGGACACTCAAATAGAATCAACCAAAAAGCATATTTAATTGAAACCAAGTGACTGCATTGGGAAACAAGGACTACAGTATATCCAAGCCAAAATTCGATACCCGTAAACTGCAAAGCCCGAGCTCGAGCTCCAAATGGGGTAACCAGTCGGCCTTGCCGGGGTTTGTGGTTGGGTTTGGCTTAGTAGTAGTATCTGTAAGCTGTACAGTTAATCGAACTCCATGGCCGTTACACGACGGCTGGAGTTGTGCTGCAGAGGAGCTGGAGCTACGACTACTAGCATGATGCAAGACATAACAGACACACGGATCTTTAGTGATAGAGTGAGTAGAATAGGCAGAATGGGTGTGATGGGATACACAAAAGATGATCTTAGATCAATGCCGATCGGGTGGTTCTGATCTGGACGGGTTGTTGTGTTTCTATTGTCTTTGTTGTGCAGGGCGATTGTAACTCAGATGAGATGGTGGGTGATCATATCATAGTTGATCGTGGTAGAGGGTGGGGATTGTGTAGATGTTCGAGAGATGGAGTGGCTGTGACCTATACGTTTTGTTGGACATGATTTATACATTGAGATGTAGTATACAAGGACATGAGCTATACATGTTGCTAAGTAGGTAGACTTCCTACCCAGGTTGGGCTCTGTTTCTTAACCTCCCCGGTCTTCTCCATCTTTGTCCCTCGGGCGCCCAATACTAGACCTTTCTCTGCTTTCTACTTACTATACTGTACATACCTTTTGAGTCCTTCATTTACCTCACCTCGACAACTGACTCGGGAAAATGGCGGATGGCTAACAAGCTTGACCTCAGGACAATATCCCCATTTCCCATTCTCTTCATCTCCTACTTCTCCCCTGCAGACCAAGTGACAATTCCGTGACCCCCCAATTTCATGGCTTTTCTCTTTTTTCTCCCGGGGTCACCCATGGTCAAAGGCATATCACCTCGTACCACGTTTCGGTGCATTGGCCTGCAAGGATATTATATCAGGTGATAGGAAGTACTGTACACCGCTTGTGACCGAATCAGATCCAAGCAGCATGACTGACAGCGTCCCAAAGGCAAGAGATCATCAGCAGAAGCAGGGTGGACAAGGGGGTCTGGTTGGTTCAGGGCTGTCATTCAACGGTCTTAGTGGGCGGAGTCTCTCCTACAGAGAGCACCAGTAAGCTGAAGTGACAAAGAGTGACTACAGTGACTAAAGTGACCTTGAATTTTACTCATCTTTACAGTCACCAGGATTGCACGTGTTGACCCTGGGGGGTTCCAGCGGGCGTGTGACGAGATTCTCATTGCGATTGCCTCGGGGGACCGTGAGTACTTACTGGTTGACTGGGTGACTGGGGGCGGAGCGTTGGTCCTGTTCTCTCTCTTGTCTCTCGCTGCCTAAACGACCGGGGGGATATGTGCGGTCCGAGACGGGTATAGCCAGTGAGTTTTTGGACCTAGAACCCGTATAGGATGAATCTATTGACTGTTGACAGGTGAAGAGTCAAGATGGCGTGTCCGTGTGCCGAAGCCCGGATCCACTGGGCGGCTCGGACCGTGTCCATCAAGTATCCATCAAGTATCCATCAAGTATCCATCAAGTATCCATCAAGTATCCATCAAGTATCCATCAAGTATCCATCAAGTATCCATCAAGTATCCATCAAGTGTCATCCCAGTCCACAGTCCATCGCAGCGAAATATGCAACTCAACGCAAGGCCTCCCCGCTTGCTGATGTTGCTGGGCCCTACTTGGCTATCTAGTGCGTGTCCAGGGAACAACGACGTGGAAACTATTCAAACCCATCATGACAGTCACTCCCAGGATGACCACTGACCAGCCACTGACTTTGTCTGTCCCACTCGCTCTTCACCTTACAAGTGGCCCGTGGCCCGTGGCTGCTGGCTACCTATAAGGCCCGTGAACTATAAGCCCACTATACCTATTTCAATGTTCTTGACCCTTTGTCTCGGTTTCACTCATCCTGTCGACGGGGATCCCTGCGTTGTACCTCCCACAGCCACAAAAACATGTCGCGAGACCCTCGAACGGCCGTCCCCCGGTTGATATTCTGACAGACCCCTCCACGTCACCCTTTGGTGTTGATCCCATCAGCCCTCCCCCTCCCCCTCTAGGTACGGGGAGAGGACACCTGTGTGCTGTGTGCTGTGTGCTGATGCGGGGCAGAGGAGAGAGGGGAGGGGGTGGATGGATGAGGGGTGTGCTTGATACTTTTTTTTGTTGTTTCGTGGTCAAGCTGGTCGAAATTAACCACTCAGATCGATTAGATGGGTTGGCCCCGGCTTGCGCTGCACAACTGATCATTTTTCATCCCATAGAAAATCATCATGATCAAGATGCCTGCGTGCAATATGAATGAGGCTGTTTTGCGCTGCAGATAATTCTCATATACCCCCTCTATAGACCCATACTTCATCATCCATTATCCATACTTTTGTTCACCCCCCACTTACTCAATCTGTCCCTCCTACCTATCGGTCATAGCTTTCTGCCCTTGCTTCCTTTGGGGCTGTTATTTCGGGCCCGTCCATACTACCCTCTTCTCAATCCTATCTTTTACTTGCATTATTTATACTCTTTACTACACCCGATTCTACTTGTTCGCCTTTCGCGCGTTTCTAATTCGGGTGCCTGCGCCTACTTCTCAAGGGTATAAACCAACCATGACCTGGCAACCTAAGCTTCGACCCAAGGGTTTCCCGCATAGTCTCGATGACTTTGCGGTGGCCTCACTGTCAGAGTTAGAGCATCGATCCAGGACGGGCGATGAGAAACGCGATCAGCGGGTTTTCCGTGTTAAGCGGAAGCATGTCCTAAAGGCTTGTGATCGTTGTCGCGTGAAGAAAACCAAGGTAGGTTATTTACAATGATAGTAGAATACTAATGCTAACCCATTGATGGCAGTGTGATGGCAAACAGCCCTGCAATCGTTGCTCGGTATACAACCACCCATGTTTATTCCGCGAGAGGAAAGCGACGCAAACGAAAGTGTACTCCCGAGGGTGAGCTTTCTCGATACTATATCACCCAGGAACCAAGAAAAGCACTAACCAGTAATCTACACACTTATAGATTCGTCGAGATGCTCGAGTCACATCACTCACTAGTAGTCAAAGCCCTCCAAAAACTCTACAAATTCTGCATCAACAAAGAAGACTTCCCAGGCGAACCCCTCGCCGAGGCCCCAGACGGCCACCCACTCACCCACGCAATCCTCGATCGCCTCGGTCTCATCAAACAAGCCGATTTAAACGCAGATGAACCAGACGAGGACTCGGAAGATCTTCGCTACCTACGACTCCTCTCTACATCGACAGAGTGCAGCGCCACGGCAGAACCTTCTCCAGAACCAACTACTCCCCCGGAACCCTCGCCCACGATACTCTCCTCCTCCCGACCATCCATTTGCAATTCTCTCATCACCCCGATGACAAGTCGAAGTAATTCGAATTGGCAGTGGGATCTGCATTCTGTCCAACAAGCTAGTTATAGCTATCCAGACACGGGATATCATCAGGGTATGCTGGCCATGCAGCAACAGCAGTCTATTACATCTGCGGATCTAAATACGGGCGAAATCTCGCCTCATGTGGATATACCACCTGCGTCTGCGATTCCACATAGTCCACAGCCACATGAACAGCAGTCTTTCGCGTATTTCCTGGATGGGGGTTGCAATCCTTCTTCTACTGGTTCATCAGTCGAGGCTAAGACTGCCGTTCGATTGCAGACGGGGATTATGCCAGATACATCCTCCCATCATCCGATGAGTGGGCTATCGGGTGACCTGCTAAGTGACTTTCAATTCCCGACGCATGAGTCCTCGCTCTACCCTGGTTTTACGCCGGGTTGGTCTTTTCCCTCTGCGTGAGGAGGTCATTTATCTTTTGTTTCTTTTCTTTTTTTTGATCCGCTCTTGATGCTGGGCAATACCAAGATCGTGGATTAACGTTCCCATCTCCTTTTTCACCTCTATATCTCTTTCTTGGCCTAGGACTTCGATCACAATTTCAAGGTTTGCGGTACAGCTTTTCTCTTTTCCAAGTTGCAGCTATCTTCATGAGAGAGAATGAACGAGATCGTGTCGCTATTCAAGCTACTACAGTACATCTGGCGTATCGGTGTTACGAGTACAAAGGACCGGAGCCCCGGGGCCTATTTCATTATGAATAACTGGCGTATTGGTCGTGTGTTTTCCTCTGCGATGGATTTCACACGGGTTATCATGTTTCTCTTTCGTCCTCATCTATAGCATTTTATATCCCTTCTTCCTAGTATCTAGATACAGACACGAGGTGCACGATGCAAGTTTAGGTGTTTCCCTATCTCTGTTCAGTTCCATAGGCGGGCTAGTATTCATATTTTCTATATGCTTAGATGAACTTCCTATGCTGAAACGGGTGTTAGATTATCTAAGTCGCAAGGACTATCACGACAGATGAGCTAGCTCAAAGTACGCTCCTCTAGTATTCTCGGATTGAACTCTTGGTTTCCCACCATACAAATCTCGAGAGGTAAAGTATGAATTTGACCACACTTTACAATCAAATCAGTCAAACTGACCAAACTCCAAACCCAGACCCGATTCAGTATACTATACAACCTTTCACTCAGATCCCCACGAACCGGAATCCACCCCCAACCACACCATCCCAAACAAAACCCATAACAAAAATCACACAAAAGGAGAACAGTGCACTTGACTCTATGTCTCTATGTTCGTACGAGGAGCTACACCAGTGACCAAAGACAAAGACAAAAAGGGTATGACGACCTGCAGCGCAATGACCAACCGCCATGACCCCCTTGCACGCCCGGGGATGGAATGTAAAACTTTACAACGCTAGATGCAGATCCCTACGCCCTACGCGGAGGTTGAGTAGACCTAGTGGTTATGTTTTATTCCTTAGTTGTGCGTGTGTGGCAGAAGATAGATATTTGTATTCCCAGAGTCTATTTTCGGCGGTGGACCGGGGTTATTGGTGTGATGGTGTGGAGGAACGTGGACATAGAGAGATGAGAGGAAGACAGAGAGAGAAAGAGAGAGAGAAGAGGGGGAATGCAGCTTGAAGCGAGGACGGAAACACCAAGGGGGAAAAAAAAGGGACAACACCCGAAGAATACACCCAATAGGACAATGACCATAGTGGGAGGAAAAAGGCATAAGGGAAATAAAAAGGGCATGTCCGATGGCAAAAAAATGATAGAACAAAAAATGAAACCCAGAAAGAGACTGATTCTAATCAATCAGAACAATGTCGCACAAGTCCCGCGTACAATCCATCAATCAATGCAAGGTAAATGCGATCAATCCTCATCCTCCGTCTCGGTGTTGGTGTCGCTAGTGTCGCCCGCGTCGCCTTCGGTGTCACTTTCCTCAGTGGAGGACTCGGAAGGCTTCCTCGCCTTCTTAGGCTTAGGAGCCTGGCCAGTCTTGAGCGCCTGCATTTGACCGGCAATGGAATCTGGAGCGAAAGAGTAAACATTAGCATTCGGCCTACATGACTGATAACAACCGCGCACAAACGCCGCGACACAAGTACGGGAGGAAACAACTTACCCTCATCCGGTTCGCTGATATCGTCTTCTTCTTCCAAGGCAGCCGCCTTGGCGGGGTCGTCAATATGCAGGGTAATCTCCATCTTGGTGTCTAGACCCAGGTAGCTGTCGCAGACCATGTGCATGACGAAGGTGAAGTCGCCGACCTGCGGAGGCGCCTGGAACTGCATCTTGAGGGTCTGCACGTTGAACGTGGGCTTGCCGGCCTCGTCGAGGATCGGCTTGTCAAAGGTGGTGAATGTGAAAGGAGGCACGGCCATCTTGCCTTGTTTGGCGTCGGCCAGGAAGACATGCCAGCGGGGGGAGTGGTCGCGGGCAAAGTAGGGAGCGTGTGCGAGGGGAGGTTGAATGTTCTCAATCTTGTTCTCAACCTTCTTGCCATCGACCAGCTTAGTAGCACGGTTCTTGGCCGGCTTGCGGCCCATCAAAGCGTCGAGGTCATCCTCATCAGGGTCAATGTCCTCCAAGTCAAGCTCGTTGATTTGCGGCACCTGTGTGCACCCCGGCGGGACGAACCGTGCCTTCACAACCAGCTGTACCAGACTGCTAGGAGTAATGACCTTCTCACCCATGACCTTGAAGAATGCCTTGGAAACCTCCAGCGCGGGTAGTTGACGGGCCACCGTAACGGCATCTGTGTATTGCTTCTCAGACAGTAGACCAGGGCCAACAGTAAGCTTGCGGCGCTGATCCTCGGCCAACCTCATGAACTTCTGAACCGTCCAGTGCTCCTTGGCGTCCTCGCCCTCCACGGACTTGACAACTGACTCGGTAAAGTTGGGCAGCTGCAAGAGTGGTGATGAACCGGGGGCAATAGCCTGGATCAAGTTCTGAGAGACCTGGAAAGCACCGAGAATCGGGCGAAGGCTGCCAAATGCCAAAGAAATCGCGGTAAAGGCCTCGCCTAGTGAGAGAGCAATAGGAGCAGCTTCGTATTTCTCCGCATCAAGGGTTGCATCGCCAAGATCGATACGGCCGAGATACGCCCAGAGCAAAGCCAGAGCCTTACGCCGGGAAGAGTCGTCCATTTGCTTGATGGCCTGGCGGTCCTTGGCAGAAAGGAAGGTCGATTCCTCGGCCAGAACCTTCTTTTCCAATTTTGCGAGCCCAGCTTCAGCTTGAGCTCCCTTGAGCATCTCCTTGAACTCCTCGCCAGAAGACAAAGCGTTGACAATGCCGCCGTCCAAAATATCCTCCTTGTACTCGCGGAAGATGTTACCAGCGCTAGCGACAAGAACACGCTCCTTGGTGTAACGCTGAGAACCATACCACCACTTTCCGACGATGTAAGGCAGGAGAACTCCCAAAAGAGCACCATAAACCAAAAGTACGTATTTTCCATTGCCGTCCATGACGATAAGCTTAGGAAGAGCGATGCCAATGCTGAAGCTCTGCTTGCCATCGGGATGACCATATTGGAGATAGTTGTTGCGGATTTCTTCGTCAGTAAGTGCTTTATAAGCCTTGGTGAGCTCTACGAAGCGGTCATTGAGCATCTCCATAGTCTCATTCTTGGCGGGATCGGGGCGGACTTTATCGGGGTGGTAGATAAGGGAGAGGCGCTTGTAGTGGCGAGAAATGGCTCTTTCATCGGCGCTCTATAAACGAGTATATGTCAGTCTGAGAGCTCTTTGGCTGTACCAGGAGACCGCGGCAACTGCAGCAATTGCCAGCCCCGCGGTGCATGGAACTCCACACAACATACCCTTGATATGCCCAAAATTTCATATGGGTCATATAATTTGGCGACTGTCCGGGCCGTCACGAGAATGAGGTACACCATCCAGGCCATGACCACGTAGCCCACAATCACTGTGATGATGCGCTTGATTCGGCGCTCCTTGCGCAAGCGCTTGCGCTTCTGCGCCTCGACGAGATCGGCATGTTCGGGCTTGAAATCGGATGTGATGCGGGGAGCTGTATTCTCAAGCTCTGTCGGAAATAGATGTTTAGCACAATGAACACAATGAACAGCTTGGTCGAGTCACACACCTTTGCTTGGTCGGAGGAGGTTGTAGGTAAGAGGGAGCGTGACCAGGCCGGTCAAGGTCAAGATGAAGAAGGGGAAGAATTGACCCTGTAGCACAGAATAAACCCGTGTCAGCCATTTTCGTATCATCGTCTTAAGATAGAGAAAGTCTCACCTGCTCATCATAAGTGTAGTCTGACGACATCCTGCGGCGAATTCAGGGCGACAGCGGTGGCCGCCGCGGAATTTAAAGATCGTGGGTTGCCGAGTTGTGGTGGTCAAAGCAGGATGGGCTCGAGAGAGGGTGTCGAAGAGAAAAAGAAGAAGCCTAAACAATGTGAGCCAAAAGTATGGCCCTCGAGAATCAAAGGAGCGTGGAAGGGGAGTATTCACGCTTCCTGATCTGGTGATGACCGTGTCCTCAAGCCGTCTACCGCCTGCCTAAAGAGTGCGGCCAGCTCTTTTGTGGGTGAAGGCGGTGAGCTAAGGACAACATTGCATTTTCCCTGTCGATCGGCGATCATTCAATATTTGGCCAATGATTTCCTAAAATGAACAAGATGACTACAAGTTCTAACTGGTACACTAACTACTACTATTCTACTCTCTAATATTACACTTCTTTGTATGGGGGTATTTTGAAAAGATCGACCCTTTTCTATGATGTAGGGTGCTTGCATTCAATGACTCAGTGTACACAGGCTATGCAAATGTATTCTAACCTATAGATCATAGAGAATCGATAATATGCTCCGTCGAATTCTTGTTTCACTGTATGCGGCAGCCCGATAGACAGCCACCTCGCATTTCAACAGAACGGATCTGCGTGGAGAGGGTCAAGCCACCACCATGACTCCCTCGCTAGCATCCACAAAGGGAGTTCAAGCGTCAACAATCCCTAAAGATCGGACACGAACTCGACCGATGCGGAGCCCGCGAGAAAGTCTGCTGGTGACTCATTCCCATCTCGGATTCGCGTGATCGCGGACCAGGATCCACATGGCCGGGTCGAAAGGGACCAATCCAACACTCCTGATAGCGGAGTGTCTTCATTGCTTCGAGTCGGGGACCCGGGGAGTCCATGTGATCTGGTGTTCTGGTCATGCTCGTTGCGTCAAGTCAGGACTATGGCTGAGGGCGCGCTGGAGTGGGCAAGGAACGCTCAAGGCGAAACCTATGGCCAAATCGAACGGAGTGTTTTTTTTTCTTGGATGTTGCATGAAGATCATAAATCATCGCAATCGGCAGAAAGAAAAAAGTATGGGTTTTTTGATAGTTTTGTGATGATTCCGGCTGGACAGAGCATTCAATCTCCCAAAGTGCTGTCTCGTGATCTGACGGCGAATGAGTCAGAAAGATGAATCGAAGAACGGATAGAAGATGGTTGCTACTCACGGGTCGATATAATCGAGACCATCGAAATACTCCAGCATGCGATAACAAAGGCTTAGATCATCGCCCGGCTCTCCGCCGAACAATCGACACTGTCGTGCCTCGATGCCGATGCTTGCTTCCCGCCGTTGCGGTACATTCTCACGGATCGGCCGGGCCGTAAACCCATAATGCCAGGTCGGGGCAGGGGCTGCTGAGACCGGCAATCCAGATGAAATGCATGCAGCGGAAGGTGTGTAGTGGAGGGCTGCTGGTGGAGGCACGGGAGTATGAGGACTCCAGATTGTTGATGGTAGAGCCAACGGAGAGCCTGGCGAGTTGATGTTGGGCAATGCAGGCGGGCCTTGATCGAAACTGTTTCTTCGCTTGCTGGAACGAGCACGAGTGCGGCGTCGATTATGCCTCTGGCCCATTCTCTAGGGATTCGTTGGCGAGATTGAATTGAGAGGAGATCCCCAGCCGGGGTAGTAGAAATATGTGCACGAAAAGAAGAACTTTTGATGTTTTAAGGACAGAGAGGAGCGACCATCACCCCCTTGAAAAGGAAGGATGAGATGAGGATCAAGAAGAAAAGAGCGAAGGTGATCTACTGCAGGGGTTTGGATAGCTTTATACAGCCCTGGGGTTCCTGGTAAGCGGCTCACAAGGTATGAGTCGGGGCGGGTGACTCACGTCTCCGTATGGAGGCTCTGACTAACAAACCAGCCAATGAAAATCATGAAATCGGTTATTTCGGGCCAAAATCAGAAGAAAAAAACCAGGCAAAAGACCCACATTACTGGGTGGAACCACCACTGCAGCGTGCGGCAGATCACCTCAGGCCTTAAAAAATGGCGCCAAACCCTTGCACTAGCGCTGGGAAAAGGCGTGATGCCATGCCGGAGTCATGCTAAACTGACTGACGTGATTTTGCATCGCGTGATAGTACTGTACCTCTTGATCAATCTATCTTAAATCTGTCGTGAGTATAATGAGGTGCGATTCTACACGAATTATGAGATTATTTCGATTGCCTAATGACCGAATTCTGAAACCATGCGCGTGTCGTCTGGAATGCGTGAGATTCGTCCAAAAACCCGCCGCCTATGAGCCAAAGAATGACGCCAGTGTCAAATTTCTCGCCCAGTCGGGCCCTGACAGCTGCGTGGCTCCGATGCCGGGCGGATCGACGGCCTCTGGATTTCTTACTTAATCGTTATGCCAAGTGTGCCCTTTTCAGGCAATGCTTTCGAAGTATTCGTATGCCTAAGTAATAATCATGCCGTGCGGACCGAACGGAAAGCACATCAGGCAACAAAACACTCGGTTTTTTCAAGATCTTGTATGGAGTACAACAGAGTAGCCTATATTTAAAAATAAATAAAACCCCTCAACACTTTAATGTAGGCTTCAAAAAAAGGAGAGAACCCCCTCGAACAGTTTTTAGGTAACTCACAAAGCATAGACCAGCTGTCTCGGAGACTGGCGTCAGGCTCCGAGCTGACGATGATTTTTTTTCAGCTGCAACAAGCTAGGCTGCTAGGGGTAAGAGGAACCTGAAAAACTCTGACGATTGCATGAAATGCTCTTGCAGAAGAAAAAAAAATTACATAGCTACTACCTATAGCTTGCATGTTTCAGCAATTGGTATTCGGATTGGCTCCAAGAAAAGCCTCTATAGGTACCCAAGTGTAGACATACATCGGATGGCAGTCCTAATGCGGTCGGTACTGGTCGACTTAAAAACCACGCATTCCACCCTGCGAAAACATTCCGGATTCATTGACCATCGGGAGTGTCCAGACCTTCCAGACTGTCCAGAAATTTCCTATCCCTTGCATCCACCATGATTTTCTAACGCATTCCAGTCCTGAAACGCGGTCAATTTCAACACGTGGGCCCACGTCAGAAAAAGGCAAACTTCTTGAATCGAGATGCTCTCCCTTGCAGGACCCTCCACCGAATCCGGATCTATGGAGGCAGTGTGTGAGGCACAGCGATGTCTTCTACCCCGATCGGGTGGCTATTGAATCGGTTGAAAATTCAATAAGGCCTTCTGCTGCTGCTGGTCTCCAAGGTAATAGCTAGGGCTCTAACCCGGGTGGAATATTTACTTGTCCAGTTCATTCCATCCACCCGGGCAGCATCAGGCGATTCGCGATAGCGTCGTGGTTTCCAGTCCGCACAATCCACCGTGATCCAGTCACACACGGTCAAGGGAATTTCGATACACGGTCTTCAACTCTTCAGGGGTCGCCAGACGTCAATGGCTAGAACGTGGCCATTCTTCAAGGGACGGTCCCGCTCGGCAACATCCTTAATTACGACCTAAGGTTGCGCAGTGCCCCCACAATAGTGGAATCGGAATGTACATACTGTACACTGTGTGTTGGCACTCCATTGTCAACTTGTTGATGGTTTCGTCAATGTCAAGCATTGCACTCAATTTGCGAAGATACGGTCGTGTCAGGCCATCAGTGGCTTTGACATTTTGCCGGACTAACATTTTCATCTGGGGAATGATGATCGACTTGACACATCCGGGGTGGGCCGCGTGGTCGATCCCGGGTATGTCATGCCACGGATACAAGAAGTTGAAACTCATTTCGTTCGAGCATGAAATAGGCTTCCCGTCCCCGAAGATCTTGTATCAGAACGGGATGCTGCTGGTCTAGGCTCTTCATTATGGTCATGCAATTCTCTGGCGTGCCCTTGGTAAAGTCTATGTGGATGGACATCTCTAGTCGCGCCAGCCGCCATTTTTGCACAAAGCTATGAGTTGGATGACAGGCCCGGCAGCGTGGGTATGAGGGGAATGCTGGCCTGGAATGATGGCCACAAAATGCCGGGGAGCCATGTGCCTGTGGTCGTTGTAGATCCGCGTTTGTGGCTCGCCTCGACTGCGTGACTTTGAGGGCTTTCAAGCACATGGGCTCGATTGGATATAGTCGCTTCGGGTAATAGGATAGCATAGCTCGAACCGAGAAAAAATTATGAAGGCTCTAGGTAGATCTTAATCAAGAACCTCGAAGAGTGCATACCCATGTCCAGCTGGAGGTAACAGCTGGTGTCCATTCACGAGGTGGTGATCACTCGGCTGCCCGGTGCAGGAATATATATCTCAGATGTATGACAAGCCTACCTCAAACAGCATCACGATGTGACTCCTTTTAACTATGGAAATCTTAAACATACTTCTGCATTTGAAAGCATCAATATAGACAAATGGCTATGTCAGGCGCGTACGTCAGCTAGCGTCGCAGTGCGCGATATCTGCCACCATCCTGTGCGGGTGGTAGGTTGTTAGGCCTTCACATACCTAACCACATTTGAATCAGTTCCACGGCGCATGCATAAAGCTTCGCTAAGGTTAACTAAACACTCAACAAAGCCATTACTAGAAGGTTTACCTTCAGGCGAAACTGATAAATCCGAGATACCCCGGGGGGCTTGATTTACATTATACTAGCTAGATCTATATCAACATTACGATGCAGACCCACGAATCACAGCAAGCATCTCCTCCCCCTTCGGAGCAGTAGTCAGATTCTCATAGCCATTGGCAGTGACAAGAATATCATCCTCGATACGCACACCGCCAATGTGAACATACTTTTCAGCAACGTCAAAGTCAATATACTTTGCATACGGTTGTTTGCGTGCATTCGCAAGAGCAAGCGGCGAAAAGTAAATGCCCGGTTCCACGGTAACCACCATACCCTCTTCCAGCAACGGGGCGGATAGTGTGCAAGGTGCCATGCTGATAGCCGGGTTCAGAACTGAGCCATATTGATCCTGGTCTAGACCGGGATGCAGAGCCATGATGGACGACTCGGATACGTCGTGAACTTCGAGACCGACGTGATGGCCCAGACCATGAGGGAAGAAGACCTTGGATGCGCCCGAGGCTCGGATTTCGGAGAGACTGCCATCCTTGAAGACGCCGAGATGAAGGAGTTCGATGATGGCGATTTCATGGGCCAGGTCGTGCAGAGATAGGAAGCGCGTTCCCCTGCGGATCCGCTTGATACATTCCTCTTGCATACGCTCGACTACGCGGTAGATATCACGAGCGTACTTGCTAGGCCACTCGCCCGAAAGTGGGAAGGTGCGAGTCACATCGCTAGCATAGCATTGCCACTCAGCGCCAGCATCGAGACACACGAGAGGCTTATTCTTGAGAGACTCGTTGTTTCGGTCATAGTGGAGGACTGCCGCGTTAGGTCCCGATGCTGCGATAATCTGATATGCTTGATTAGGAGCTCCGTGGGAGATGCAGGTATCGAGGAAGGAGCCCTCGATTTGAGACTCGTTGGTCATCTTTTGGATGTTTTCAAGGATTTTGCGATGCGCTAGACCCGACACTTTATTGGCCTGACGGATCATGCGAATCTCATACTCGTCTTTGACACCCCGAGCTGCATCCATAGCAGGCATTAGCTGCTGAGCATCCAGCGGCAGCTCGGCAGGCAATCCCTCGGGTGTCTCCGACTCATGAACCATATACAACAAGCTGTTTTGAACTCGTTCACTCAGCCAAGAGAGTAGCTCAGGCTTGAGCGACGACTCGTACACTACTCGATCAACATCATACCGATCCTGAGCATCCTCTCGCGACAAGGTCGGGCCCATCCAAATCGCCCGATGGAGATCAAAGTCCGGTACATAGAGGGTCAAAACATCCAAGCCGATATCGTAAGTCAGAGTGCAGTCGGGCTCGTCTACGCCACTGAGATAATAGAAATATCGACGCTGGCGGAACGGGCGCGATTGATCAGAATCGCGCCAATTGATCGTGGGCTGACCAGCGATGAAAATCAGGCCATGCGAAATTCCAAGCTTACGGGCAACCTTGCGCGCGTGCTGTTTGGCTATGCGATAAAGAGGTCCGATTAGCTCGGGATATCGGCAAGATCACCGATCGGGGAACCAGTGAATCCAAGGGAGCGTGTTCTATGAGAGGGCGCGAAGGGGACCCATAGTGGAAGGGCGACGGCGACGCTTACCTGGGTATTTATCACAGGAGGTTCCAGATACGGCAAGGCGGATGTGGAAGGAGTCGACGGCGTTGATGATGACATCGGCCTGGCTTGCCAAGGAGGCGTCGCGGGGAGTACCGCGAGCCTTTGAACGCATCGTCTGATCCCCCAAGGAAGAAGGTTTGGAGGGGAGTGACAAGTGACAAGTGACAAGAGGGGGTCACGTTTAAACCAGGAATTCTAACAGCCCCCAGCCACGCAAGGAGCCACGAGGGGAGAGGGGAGAGGGGAAAAAGAGGAGTGAAGGAGACTTATCCTGAGTAGGGATGGGGCTGTACGACGGGAGGTTTGTCTCTGATACCGCCAATTCTCTCCCGCGCCTTAGGCTCCGAGGGCCAAGATGACAGGTTCGAAGGGAAGAAAGCACAGTCCCCTTAAGAGGGGAAAAAAAGGCACAGAGATCACATTGGATAAGGAGTGCAGGAGAGTTGAAAAATGTCCTTTTGGCTTGCCTTGCATTTGGAAAGCATGGTAACTAGTTGGTAGTAAGATGCAGGTAAGAACCCAACAACAGTGAGCCCCCGTAATCAGCATGACACTCCCCTCTGTAGGTACAAGGGACTATTCTAGGCGGCCGGAAACGTCTCAAGACAACTCCACCGCCCTAGTTTATTCTATGATCCCACGAACATCGTTTCCCTCATTTATCCGCCTAGAATCCCCAGTGGTAGACCGCTTGGTGTTTTTTGACCAACTAAATCTACAAAGTATATCTTCTCAGTTCCAGTAACTGGATCTTTATCTCTCTCTGGTTGATCGGCCAATCTTACCCACTTTTTTTCCTCTTTTCTGCCCCCCAGTCGACCGCCGGCCCACTTCCACTTGGGCTTAGACACACCCACTACTCTCTCTCTGGACTGGACTTGCTCTACGACCAACTACTGCAGCCTCTCGCCTCTTGCATCTTCCTCCATTTCCATCTCTCGTTCTGCTTGATCTCATTGTCCCGCGTCTCATCTCTCTCGTCTCTCTGTCAGTCAATGAACGATGCAGAGCCCTGAGGCATCGGGCCCCGGTGCGCTCGCTGGCCTGCCCTCTACCCTCAAATCGGTGATAGCCTCGCCGTCGACGTCACCGCTCGACCTCATTATCTCCCAGACACTGGCCATTGCAACGGCTACCCAGACGGCGGCTACCCTCTCGCAAAAACAAATACAAGAAAGCCTACAATATGTCATCTCCAGTCTATCGTCGTCGTCCGATTCTGCGGCGGATCACGTCGTTGCCGCCAGTGGCGACTCCTCCGGCTCAACCGGCAAAGGCATCTTGATAGGGATCCTCTCAGCTTTTGGATCGGCGGCGATTGCGTTTGTGGTGCTTGCGATCTTTTTCTTCTTCAAATATACCCGTCGCGGGCGGATTATGCTCGATCGCATTGGTCGTCCGGGTGAATATGACGATGAACAGGCCTTCCTGCGGGAAGAGGAAGCGGCGCTAGAGACGATGGATGACCTGACACGGTCGGAGTACCTACGAGCGAAAGGTAAATTAGAAGTTGTACCAGCAATTTTTTGACGAGGGGGAGTTTTACTGACTGTCGATCCATCCAGCTTTTGTCCAGGCCAACCCTCCAGAATCCATGCAAACCGATATTTCGCTGTCGCAGTTCCTTGCCATTCAAGAAAAGGGCGTGTCCGCTTGGGAGTTCCAACCAGAACTAGAGATTGCCAACTGTTTTGTGGAAGGTCGTACGGAAATTGAGTTCTTCGACTCGGAGTGCAGCGTGCAGACCAACCTGCCTCTCCCGAAACAGAACGAGGTCTACTACTGGGAGGCTAAGATCTACGATAAGCCAGAGTCGACAATGATCGGTATTGGCCTGACGACTAAACCGTACCCTCTCTTCCGAATGCCTGGTATGACTTCTGCCTTTCTTTCCTTGTGTTCCCTTTTTGGGTCGCCTCGGTAGTTCTATGCAGTCCCGCTAACCAGCCACTTTCCTCTAGGCTTCCACAAAACGTCTGTTGCCTACCAATCCACCGGCCACCGCCGACACAACCAGCCATTCACACCGACACCGTATGGCCCCCCGCTCCTCCAAGGCGATGTCATCGGCATCGGCTACCGACCGCGCTCGGGGACAATCTTCTTTACTCGCAATGGCAAGAAGCTGGAGGATGTCGCCCACAACTACCGCGCCCAAAATTTGTTTCCAACAGTTGGGGCCAATGGTCCCTGCACCGTTCATGTCAATTTTGGCCAAATGGGCTTCGTATTCATTGAAGCCAATGTGAAGAAATGGGGGTTGGCCCCCATGACAGGGAGCCTGGCCCCGCCCCCACCCTATGGTAGCGAGCAAGGCAGCATCTTGCTCGAGTCCGGCCGGGAAAGCGCTGCTTCGATTTCTCAACGCGTCTACCAATCTTATAATGCTCGGAACATTGGGATTCCCCAGGCCGTCAGCCCCGGCCCAATCCGATCCCCAACTGATATTTCCCTTGCCCAGCTGGCCCACATCCCATCTCATGAGGATGCTGGGGAGGGCTCCAGCCGTATCGGGGTGGATGGAGAAGATACCAGCACCCCCATAGCGGATCCGCTATCAGGCGCGCCCGTTGATCACGAGGCTCCACCTCCAGAGTACTCGAGTCCTGAAAGCAGCCGCCGAGGTAGCGATGCTTCGTTAGAGTTCGACGCCCGAGGCTCTGGCGAATCGAGCCCGCCTCCGAATGCTAATGCCACTGATCTTGAATCTCAGAACCTGCCGAGCTACCAAGCCGTGGTTGATCGGGATTTCAATGAGCGTCGATAAAAGCCACACCTCGAGCTTGGCACTGAGCCTTCTTTCTTATATTATACGTCTTTTTTCCGAACATACCCTCTCGTTCTCTGTGGTTCCCTTGGGTTTCGACTACGGTCGGCCCGGTCTCTTTGGTTTCTTTCCTTTTTACACTTAGCGAGTCCACGGATGGCGTTCTAGCAACTCGGGTGGGCTGGTTTACGGAATCTGCTTTTGTCTTTCTGGGAATTTGTGGAGGGGTTTTTTCTTGGGATGAATCGGGCTTTATGTTTTGATTGAACCAATGCGATCATGTACAGGGCCAGCGGTCTTTTGCTCTCTCTTTCCCCTCTCCATCTTTCGCTCATTGTTATACCTGGTCCTTGTTATATCCACCTTGTCAGCAGCTGGCCTGTACATTTTGTCATCTAGCATCCTCATACCCGGGGAGAACCGCTGTAGTTCAACATCTATATTACAATCAATGATCTGGCTGAGCATACAAAGTTTCTTAAGGGGATACGCACACAATGCTGTAACTTGATATGTATTACTTCTGGTCTAATAGAGTCACAGCCACACAGCCAAAGTATCACTATGAGATTGTATAGATTTTGTTACACAATGGGCCAGTCCTTGAAGAACAACCGAACTATGGGGTTCGGGTTCGAGGCCCCATTTGCCAGCGAAACGTCATTGATCGACCTGTCGATTAGACTCGTACCCACGGATCGTCCACCTGCTTATCAGCTCCGCATCCTTTGTCCTTAACAATCCTCTTCTCCCTCGCTGGTGTGGACAATCCGAATAATGGACAAAGAGAGGTGCAAGATGCAAAGAAAACGCTGCAAAACTCCCAGCCTGCTCAATTCTCCACAATAAGCAATTCCCAAGCTGACTTGGCTCTCCCAGTGCCCCGAAGGAGGTGGAGTTGAATGCGCCAAGACCCGCCCCAAGTTGCCCCGGAGCTCTGAGCGCGTCACAGATCCTCCGCAAATCTCATCCTCTGCAAACCCCGTGAGTCTCACCTCAAGCGAAAATTTGAATTGAGCTTCTGTTGACTAGAGAGAGTCCCAGCTGTGCCAGGTTTCAGAACCTCTTTCCGAGGCTAAAGGTGCCGTTGCGCATTGTCGCATTGTCTCGCAAACCCCCGCAAAACAGCGAGTCCGTGTGCTGCCTAGATCTGTACCCGATCGCCTGAGATATTGCGGCTGCCGTACATTGTTGTGCGCAGGGCTTGCTGTCGCTGCAGCTGTGGCTACCTGTGAGCACAATACCTAGTCATCGTCCAATCGGCGCTCAGCGACTAGGGTTTTACGTGCAGTAGCGTCCTGTGCTGTGCTGCACTTGGTGCGCCTCTGTTGCTGGTTGTACAAGCTGGGGAAGGTTCCCCCACTGGGCGCAGTCTGTTGTCTCGTAACCTTTTGAGCTATAAGCGCGCCTGACTTTTTATCTGCGGCCAACGTGCACCTGCCTCGCCTGCGCTTGCGGTATCACACCTCTTTGCCCGGCATCTTTGTGACAGACTCGTCGTGATTCTTGTTCTTCGTCTCTGACCGCACTTTCTTTCCCTTCCTGCGCGCATACCGGCACGGCACTAAGAGTCTCGCTCAACAGCTGCATTATTATCTTATTATCTTGCAAGAAAACAGTCCAGATCACAACTTTCGGCTTAGGCAGCATCTCGATCTTGGCCCGATCTTCTGAGCTAGCCGCGCCTCAACTTCCCTAACAGCAGCGGCTGATCGATCTACACCGGGCTGTAGATTGGGTATCATCAAGGTGAGACAATCACGCTTTGTTTGAAATCCACACACTATTGAACAGTTAGGCATTAAGACTTCTGGCGTGATTACCCCCTCATTTGGAGGGCCAATCTTTATCGATCAGTGTCTCACGCGCTGAACAACACGGCGACGTGCGTGAGCAAACAATGGCAGAAGCAGAAAGGCCCGCGTTCCAAATCATTGTCTTGGTGAGTCTTTGCCTCGATCTCCGTCTGTGACTGTTGTATCACTGCCACCTGCAAGGGTCACGTGCTAGACCCAAGTGTCGGTGATCTGCGATCCAGGCCCTGTTCCTCTATTGCTTGTTCTCTAAAGGATATGGAGCCGGTCTCGGATTTTGGCATCCCGAGTCTCTGCCACTTCATTGATTTGATATGCTGACCCTGTTCAGGGCCCCAATGGCGGTCCCCGGGAAGACAGTGTGACTGGTCTTCTCGTGCGCTCAACATCGATGAATTGGTCCCCCGGTTCAGTAGTAGCTGTGGATGCGGGAACTCTGCTTGCGGGGATTATTCGCGTACTGAAACACTTCCTACCGGATTCCAAAGATGACGAGGGAGTCATGACGGCGGGCCCCTTCAAGGGGCTTCAGCTGCCCGCCCAAAGCGCGGAAGCTAATGCTGCTCATATCTTCCGAGAGATCATTGGCGCCGTCTTGATCACCCATCCTCATCTGGACCATATCTCGGGGTTGGCAATCAACACACCAATCTTGGAAGCGGGAAATGGACCTAAACCTGTCGCGGCTCTGCCGTCAGTACTATCTGCGATTAAAAACCACATGTTCAACGATATTATCTGGCCGAATCTGTCAGATGAGGATGGCGGCGCTGGCTTGCTCACCTATCAACGCTTGGTTGAGGGTGGAAACACGAGGTTTGGTAGTGGAGAGAGCAGAGGTTACGTTCGTGCCTGTAATGGCCTCTTGACCAAGTGCCTCGGTGTCAGTCATGGTAGTTGCAAACAGCGATATCATCCCGAGTCTGCGGCGCATCATAGAATCGGCAGCGCGGTGTTTCCCTCTGACCAGTTGATGCTACCCTCGCGGGCGGTTTCTATTTCCATGGAGCATGCCGATGGAAGGTAAGCAAGACGCAAGAGCTACAGGGTTTAAATGATAAGGAGTCCAGCTGCTAATTTCATGCTAGCTTCTACTCGCCGGCTCGCTCGCCACGGCTTCTCCCGGCCAATGCCAAAGAGCCTATGATGGCCACCGTTGAAAGCTCTGCATTCTTCCTCCGCGACCACAGCACTGGTAAAGAGATTATCGTATTCGGTGATCTCGAGCCAGACACCATCTCCCTCGAACCACGCAACAAACGCGTCTGGGAGGCCGCCGCCCCTAGAGTCCACGCAGGCACTCTGCGGGCTATTTTCATCGAGTGCTCTTTCAGTGATAGTATCGACGACGCCTATCTCTACGGCCACCTGTGCCCTCGACACATGATAGCCGAGCTAAGCGTCCTCGCCGCCAAGGTGATGGCCCTTCGCGAGCCGATACCAGCGCCCGAAAAGAAACGCAAGCGACAAAATACCAGCTTCGGCGACAATACAGGCAGCCCAGTCAGTCCACGAACGAAGCGAGGCTCTAACCCGTCCATCGAAAAGGAGCAAAAGGTTGAGCCACGCTCGGGTGACTTTTACGTTCCAGATCTCTCCGAAAGCTTCAATGACGGCACCGATAGTAAGGATGTCGAAGTGCCTAATATTGCTAGCTGGGCTGATGCGGATCCCTTGCCGTTGACTGGGCTGTCTGTGTATATTATTCATATCAAGGAGAATCTGACGGATGGGCCGCCTCCTGGGGAACAGATTCTGCGGGAACTTCAGGAACATGCTAAGGAGGCGCATTTGGGTTGTGAGTTCTTCCTCCCGAATCCGACTGAGGGTATATGGGTTTGAATCAGGTGGGTGTTTGGAGAGGGGCAATGTTGTTTTTTTTGTTTCGTGGGTTTAAAGCGCGGCGGTGTTTTAATTGCTATTCTGGGCGGATAGATGGTTTTACTGTGGGTTTAGCATTTTGTCGGTACATCAATTGAACAACATACTTTTCAAGATATTGATTCGAAAAAGCACCATCCCCGAGTTTGATAACAGCGAACATAAGAATACTTCGATGCCATGACCTTCGACCTCGATAAGCATCCAGGGGTCTCAGGGTCTGGGTCTAAGAGTGAGGTGCAGTTATAAGAACCTGTAGGGTGTCTCAATATTTTATTCTCTTCAAAGAATTTATATTTATATTCTGGAAACATTGAGAATGGCTTGCATATAGCGATAACTCTTTTATGCGTGTTGCCAAAACTCGGGCGTGCGGAGCTGCATGCATTCACTATGAAGAGATTGTACTTGTACTATGGGGTTGACCTTTATCCCCATACTACTACTCTATCAAGATCATGTAATGTTTTCTACTGAATTCCACCTGAGAATTACCTTTGCTCTCACTTTTCAAGATCAGTCATGTCATGGATCCTTATGGATTGTTCTCAATAATTTAGCACAGAGAGTAACAACCTAGGTTTAGCCCGTCATAAGCCCCACCGCCTCCCCGCGAATCCCCAGCGCCGCCGATAACCGAGGCTCGTTTGGTTGGTCTCTTTTCCCTTGTGATTTATTGCTCCTTCACGTTCATCTTCTCTTCCTTTATTTTCCCTCTATTCGCACACGACGGAATCACACCCCTCTCTACACACCATAACCCCTCATTACTGTCGCAATGGCCTCCATCACCCGCGCCTTGCGACCCCTGTCGCGTACTACTCCCTCGGCACGTCTGGCCTCCAAGCGGCTAGCTACCGTCCGTCCCGTTCAGAGGTATGCTCAATCCCACCGACACCGATATGAAGATATCACTCGGCCCGGCTTCAGCAACAATCCTTAACTGACATGCTTCACTTCATAGTGCCTATGCTTTCTCGACTACCCCCCGCCGGCGGGAGGCCGACCTCTCCGAGCTGACCCCGACGCCAATCTCCCTCTTGTCCGAGACCGAGTCCATGATGGCCGACATGGTGTCCAAGTTTGCCTCCGAACAGATCGGCCCGAAGGTCCGGGACATGGACGAAGCCGAGACGATGGACCCGGCGGTCGTCGAGGGACTCTTCGAGCAGGGTGTCATGGGTATTGAAATTCCCGAGGAGTTCGGCGGAGCGGGCATGAACTTCACCGCTGCTATCGTGGCGATCGAGGAGTTGGCACGTATCGACCCCAGCGTCAGTGTCATGGTCGATGTCCACAACACTCTCGTCAACACCGCCATCATGAAGTACGGCGATGCCCAGGCCCACCGCACCTGGTTGCCCAAGCTGAGCACCGGCACTGTCGGTTCGTTCTGTCTGTCTGAGCCCGTGTCCGGATCGGACGCGTTCGCCCTGCAGACCAAGGCTGAGAAGACCGCTGATGGCTACAAGATCAACGGCTCCAAGATGTGGATCACCAACGCCATGGAGTCGGGCATCTTCATTGTCTTCGCCAACCTTAACCCCAGCGCGGGATACAAGGGTATCACCGCCTTCATTGTGGAGAAGGGTACCCCCGGTTTCTCCATCGCGAAGAAGGAGAAGAAGCTCGGTATCCGGGCCAGCAGCACCTGTGTGCTCAACTTTGACGATGTCGTCATCCCCAAGAGCAACATTCTCGGCGAGGAGGGCAAGGGCTACAAGATTGCCATTGAAATCTTGAACGAGGGCCGTATCGGTATCGCTGCTCAGATGACCGGCCTGGCACTCGGTGCCTGGGAGCATGCTGCTCGGTAAGTGAATAATTTATCAGGAAGTAATGTCAATCACATGCTAATCAAACAATAATAGCTACGTCTGGAACGACCGCAAGCAGTTCGGCCAGCTCATTGGCGAGTTCCAGGGCATGCAGCACCAGATTGCGCAAGCCTACACCGAGATCGCCGCCGCGCGGGCTCTTGTCTACAACGCCGCCCGCAAGAAGGAGGCCGGCCAGGACTTCGTCAAGGACGCCGCCATGGCCAAGCTCTACGCCTCCCAGGTTGCCGGCCGCGTGGCAGGCTCTGCAGTTGAGTGGATGGGTGGTATGGGCTTCGTCCGCGAGGGCATTGCCGAGAAGATGTTCCGCGACAGCAAGATCGGAGCCATCTACGAGGGAACCAGCAACATCCAGCTGCAGACCATTGCCAAGATGCTGCAGAAGCAGTACACAAACTAGACCCATGAACTAACGGCCAAGTTAGACATGACTTTTTGGGATTTTCTTCTGCGATATTGATAAACTTGGGTTTGATGCGCGCATTGAATGATGTATTGTACAGTTTTCGCAGCTTTTGGAGTATAGGGCATCCATAATTGGAATTGATCAGGACATCTCTATGTCGTATCTTGTTCGTGTATTCATCAGTGTGTACGGAGTATCTCGTAGCGCCTGCGCTATTCTTGTGTAACATGTTTCAGAACTTGGGGACGACCCCTTATAGTGTGGCATGTTACTTCAGGGTTGTGTGTTTGGAAATTCCCACAACAGTAACCGATATGCTCTCCTAACCAAAACAGCCACCTCACCCTGCGAAAGCCCATCATATTAATACTCCCTCTCTCGGGGTCAAACGGTATCCCGAATCATAACACGGGAAAACAACCTCCCAAAGAATCGGTGAATATAGTCTGTGGAGCGTCAAGGTCGGAATCTATCCGAGCCCCAGCCGCCGGCTATATTTTCCTCTTCAGCGGTTGGCCTGCATGATCGACTTTGTTTGATTCAATCATCTCCACCAAGGGAATCGCGCGCGCTGATTGAACAACAAAAAATGGACAGTCCTCTTGATCACCACAAGTGTCTTGAAGCGCGGCGAATTTACCCCTCAATAAGGTTTCTAAGCGCTCGAGTCTAAGGCGCTTGCAGAACTACTCCCACACAAACGTGGCAGGTTCTTCTGCTGATGGACTGTGCTTTTTTCTCCTTCTTTCCCAACCAGTGTGATACTGTGCTGCTCTGGCCATCGACGCAGACCTTGTTATCGAAATTCCGTTGCTGAAATGCTCATGATGGCGGATTCCATGGATATTGATACGACGGATCTCTTTGTGGAGGCTGGCTCGGATGGCTTTGGTATGGGGCATTCGACGGCTGATACGGCTGACCTGGCGCCGACTGAGCTGGAGCACTAACGTTAGGCATGGGAATAGAAATTGATCGATGACTAGGCATGTATCCGGTGGCAGCTTGGTTCATCGACGACTGAGGAACGGGCTGCAAACCGTCCCCTCGCTGCCCTGGTGGTGGGTGCTGTCCCACAGGATACATCTGAGAGAAGGAAGACTCCGATCCTGATTGAGCTGGGCTGGCAGCACTTCCAAAGCTCATCTGAGGTGTTGCGAGAGGGAGAGAGGGCCCGACCATGCGTGAAACTTGCTGCAATTGTCCCTCCATCGCATATGGGTCTATGCGAGCGGAATATTCTGGCTCTGACGACTCGCCCAGCGATGACGATCGTGTGCTCGAGTATGACTGCTGCCAATCATGGGGGTGGGATGATCGGCTCGAGACCGATAATGCCGATGGCGCTCGCGGGACATTTGCCGAGGGATGAGTCGGCGCAGGGAAGTGTGATGAGAGCATCGTGTTTGTCGTGGGAATGTTAGAAGCGGCGGTACTTGGCCCTTCGCCCAACTGCCATCCACTGCGAAACGGACCAGCCTGTTCAGCACTGCCTGCGAAACTCTGTCGACTGGTATAGCTGGCTAGTTGGTGCTTTAACCGGGCGATCTCCTCTTGCAGGGCCGTATTCTGTCGAACAAGATCATCGAACTGTTCGTTCCGTGGCCGCATTTCGTTGACCTGAGCCTGGAGCATGGCGACTTGTTGCTCAAGCTGCTCGATATGCTCCTTTGTTCGCTGGCGGATAGACCGTTGAGCCTCTCGGTCATTGGCCCGCTTTCGCTCCAACTGTTCGGCAGAGAGCGAGGCGACCTTTCGCGTTCCCGAGCGAGACTCCCGCCTTCTGGGTGGTCCCCCTTCCTTGCTACTACTCATGATCCTCCTGGATTTGGGGATCCTTCGACCTGCGCCTTGATAATGAACGACAGCCGGGCTCTCCGTGAACCAGTTCTCTCGCACTAGGAGGGCGTTGAAGGTGACCATGGATCCAGCACGCCGCACCGGATGAAACGAATGGAGCATCCAAGGAGACCCGAGGGGAACTCTTCCCAAACGATTTCTCCCCCTCAAGGGATTGCCAGGACTGATTTTGGGGTCGTTTTTCCTGGTTCGTTGCGGGCGGCGGCCCCCCTGTACGCCGGACCGAACAGGGGCAGCGCAGAGAAAAAAAGAGTAGCTCGAGCGGATTCCAAGGCTGAACACCTAGGAAAGATAGTGGGTAATCAAATCCTTTGGTTTACCTACTAGAGGAACGAAAAAAGGACATTTTCTATTCCAAGGACACTAAACACCACTCCCCCATGGGTCGACCTCGTTTATTTATTAGGCGAATGCAGAGCCTTGATTAAGGTCGCCTGTCACCAGATGCAAGAACCTACATTTGCTCTTCTCCGGATCGTCGCTAGCATCAAAGCCAGGCCCCAAGGGCAGGCAATCTCCCGGTGATGCGCACCCAACGACTGAGCGCTGGCCCGGACGCAGCCAATGAACTGGGGGCAGCCGCACGAACCCTGTGGGTACTCACAAGCTATGGACATGGCGTCTTTTTGGGCTCTTTTAGTCCCCCTTTGGCTTGTAGCTCGGCCCCGTTGGCGAAAAAGGTCCGCGTTTCTCTGCAATTTTTTTCTGGTGGGAGATTGGGGGAGATGGTCCTACCAGGACGAGCTAGTTGCGTCGAAGATGCACCAGGGGGTTGTTCTATGAGCCCGAACCAGCGCTTGCTATCATCTACCAGATGATCTATGCGCTGTAAAACCCTGGCAACCTATAGACTGATTAATACATCCAACAACGAACGCCCCTCGAAAATCAACCCGCATAACTGTTGGTGACATGCTATACTTCGGTACATCGTATGTTGGCCGGTGCATGGTTAGCGGCTCAGGCTGCTTTTTTTTCTTAGCTCGCTTGGCCTGCAAGGCTTTCTATTACTTCGCTCTAAAGCAAGAGATCTGCATTTCGTGGGAAAATATCTCCAACAGGCATGATTCCTCGGCTCAGAGTTTCTCCAGTTCTAGAAGCTTCAACTACCGTGCATCTCCGTCTCCGCCTGCAAAGCCAAGTTCATTAGCCTTTCAGAAGTGCCATTCAGACAATTATTAAGTTATTATTGACAGCGATGCGATGCACGATGACGGGGGACGATGGCGGGTGGGGGAAGGGGCTTTTGGCCCCCAGAATTCAAACCCCGAGATCTCGCATTTTTCTGAATCCAGAAAAAGGTTGAAATTAACTCGATAAGAATTCAACGCCTCGAGAGAAACCGATTTACCTCAAAATAACGGTGACCACGTGGTCAATTATTCGTTGGTGAAATACCCATGAATATTCTACTTGACCCTTGTCCATGACTCCATGGCCGTTGGACCAGGTTTATAGACCAAATTCTGGATGTTGGTTTCTTTTACGAAACCAACATTCCCAGAGAGGCTCAGCTAATGAGGCCTCTGAGTGGACAGTTTTGCCGGGAGACAGGCGCTTGTGCATGGAAGATCGAGGCACTCCTATTACCGCTTTAACTATGCTCGACGATCCTGGTTAGGCGCCTACCAGCCAGGGTCGAAGTTGGTCACCAACAGCGCGAATTTAGCGTGCATCGGCAGGGGACATGTCCGTTCTTCTTTCAAGGAGTTCACATCATTCTAGCATGGTCTCAAATTGGCAAGAGACGAAGACGAATTCTTTGACTCCGCGGGGTGCTTCTGATGGATGCGACAAGAGAATGGCAGATGCCAACCAGTATTTGGAATCATTGATCCAATGGATCATTCATGCCAGCCGGCGACTCCGCACGAGGACCTGGTCACTTTAAGACACCAATCGTGGTCACTGGCCAGGACCCCAAAGCCTGCCCCCACCAGCATCTCAACGAAAAGCTAACGGGGGGCTAATCTGCACCTGCGCACAGCCAAAACAGAGCTGAGGTTGTCAATCATGTCGCCAATGAGTTCCGGCGTGGCACTAACCCCCTAGATCCGGTCCCGTTGGACCAATTGCGTGGCCCCAGGGTTTCGATCACGATCTGGTCAAGGTCACAACAGCCTCGTGTCAATCTGGGGCGAGTTCGCTTCTCGAAGGATCCGTTTGGCTCACGGACCGTGGCTTGGGAGGGAACTTTCGATAGGTTCTTGATCGACACGGGGGCTATATTTACCTACAACGGCCGAACGGCGAGGGTTTCTTTTTGTGACTTGGACTACTGAGGGGGCTGGGCGAGAGGACCGTTGCCTACTTGTCAAGCACGAACATCGAAGGATCAGAAGTGAGGGGTCATTGCCGTGGCCAGTGAGCCTCGTCAGGGACCAACTAATATTGCACATCATTGCAGTGCCCTTGATCGCCGTGCATGTTCCTCCCCGGCCCAATCGTGTTGGAGCCGATCGATCATCGATCATGGCAGCCGGCTCACTGACATTTACTGGTAGACTGATAATCATATAGAAGATAGCGGGCAGGGTTACATAGCTGTTTGATTTGAGATCGTCTTGGGATGTATCTGAAACAGGATGTGCTAGTTCAGTAGACTGGACGATATTCATGGAAATAGCATTGGAATCGGGCAATGAACAAATTTTTGATTTGCGAGAGATCAATACCTCAGGTACCCTATACAAAAAGAAAAGGATCGATGAGCCGGACTTCACTGAATTTCTTTCTTGACTCTTTGGAACGATGTGCTATGTATTTCCATACGATTTCACACAGCTTCTTGGTTCGACAAGATGGAGATAAGATCGAGATGAACCCCAAGCCCGAATATCTTTCTAGCCACCCCTTGACTTGTTGAACCCTGTCTCCAAACTATTCTCTGTATTTACATAAGTAATGGAAGTGTCATTTCAGCAGTATTTCGGGCAGAATCAATATTCCAATTTGTTGTAATAGAAGATGGTATCTTTCTTTCCATTTTCAGGCAGATCGGACGTAATCAGGTGATTGCCACCGTGTCCGCGTTGGTTCCGCGGAGCATGGGGAATTCCTCCGCTCTTCAACATCCGCACTCGAATTCCTGCGGGGGACCAATTCAAACTCTCGATGGGAATTCAAGGATTTCACTCATTTTGACACCTTTGATATACCTTCTTTAACATGAATCCGAGCTACAAAGCGCGGAAAGAGGCCTTTGTGTCGAACCTCGCGGGAAGCAACATCGCCGACATCAACGCCGTCTCTTTTGTCGCATCGGTAGGACAACACAACATTGAACTCCCTTAATGCGACTGCCTCCCTGACCAGAATCTGTATCGCTAGGCATCTGTCCTTCTCTGGTCTGCTCTTCAGTCCCGACTATCCTTCTTCACACCATATAGCCCGGCGGCGTTGTTGACAGATTTCATCCTCAACGTGCTGGCAATCCTCTTCGCGACAACCGCTTACTCGTCCGCGCCTGTCCTCCTAAACATCTTCCTTATCACCCCTGCCGTCCTTCTTTACCTCACGCAGCCCGCTCAACGCTCCCAACAAAAGGCGAAACCTTCTCGCAAGGCAGCTGCCAACGATGATCGCTCCCAGGACCAGGCGGAGGCCCTGCCCGTTCACCCATTCCTCACCACCTACCGGGCCGCTATGATGGTTGTTACCTGTGTGGCAATTCTCGCAGTTGATTTCCGAGTCTTTCCACGACGCTTCGCCAAAGTGGAGAATTGGGGTACATCGTTGATGGATTTGGGTGTGGGCTCTTTCGTCTTCTCTGCGGGTGTGGTATCGGCGCGTGCAGTTTTGAAGAGCCGCGCCTCTCGGTCAAAAAAGACTCCGTTCATTGGGCGACTGATCAAATCCGTCCGTCACTCGATTCCTTTGCTTGTGCTAGGTCTCATTCGCCTTTGGAGCGTGAAAGGCCTAGACTATGCAGAGCATGTGACTGAGTATGGAGTTCATTGGAACTTCTTCTTCACCCTGGGCTTTTTGCCTCCGTTTGTTGAGATCTTTGATTCATTGACGGCATTGATTCCGTCTTATGAAGCCCTGTCCGTTATTATCTCTGTCATCTACCAAGTGGCTCTCGAGTCCACCGACCTGAAGAGCTACATTTTGGTCTCTCCCCGAGGCCCAGATCTGTTGTCCAAGAACCGTGAAGGTGTCTTCTCTTTCCTGGGCTACCTAGCTATCTTCCTGGCTGGCCGAGGTGTCGGCACTCGCATCATTCCTCGGGGCACATCCGCCTCCAAAACCCCTCAGCAGGCACGGAAGTCTGTGCTGGTAAGCTTGACCCTTCAGGTGATGTTTTGGTCAGCGATGTTCTTCTTCAACTCTTCCTATGCGTTTGGGTATGGAGCGAACATCTTGGTCTCGCGCCGGCTTGCCAATATGCCTTACGTATTGTGGGTTGCGGCCTTTAACAGTGCGCAAATCCTGCTATTCTGCTTGGCCGAGACCCTGTTCTTCCCATCTGTTCACCGAGCTACCAGCAAGGAGGGCGAGGAGGAGCGAAACGCTTTTGCGACCAGCCGGATTCTCCACGCATTCAATCGTGGTGGCCTGGCGATTTTCTTGGTTGCCAATCTCCTGACTGGTGCGGTCAACTTGAGTATTCCAACCTTGGATGTGAACACCCCGCAGGCGATGGCCATCTTGGTCGCATATGCGGGTATCTTGACTGGACTTGCTCTAGTTATGGACAAGTTCAATTTCAAACTACGTCTGTAGTTGTGTTTAGTATTAGAGTATTTAAGCTTATCCATTGTACCAAAAAGTTTGAGATCACCACATCATCCCTATTTCTCGTCAACACTAGTCAATTTTACATTCTATTAGGCTAACCAATAGGCTCATGCGATAGACACGGTTCACTTTCCTAATAGAATTGTGAGACTGTGACTGACTATGTATACATTATACGTAGTGGGCAGTCAGCTGACCTCCCAACCTAAGTGCAAGGTCGAGCCTCGGCATGTGACGATCGCTCAGGAACAACTCTTAACTCCGCTTGGTTTGGATGCTCCACATCAGCATTCCAACAGCTCCCAGCAAGATGAGTTCTAAAGATCTTTCAAAGCTCAACTACCCAGTGCCTCGAGAAGGCCCCGAGGTGCCTTACAAGAATGAGACACAGGTCATTCCGGTGTTTCGAGGTACTCCGTTGGCGATCGGCGCGACATTGTAAGATGTGACAGAGCTTCCTGCAGCTGATCCTGCACAAAATAGCTAATGCATTGGTATCCAAACTAGAATTCATAATATTGGTTTCATCCAGAGCCACTTCTGGCGTAATGCTGGCTTTGATGTCATTCGCCAAATCTCCCACCTCCACGACTACGCCGGCCGTTATGATCCCACCGTTATCCCGGTCGACAATAATGCGCCCAGTGATATCTCGACGCCTATCGTGCAGAAGAGACAAGGAGACAAGTACTATTACACCTCCGCCGACTACCATGCCTTGTATACTTCTGGCGAACTGACCCCACTTGCCGTTGTTGAGACCCTGCTTCCTCTCGTGCGACGTGACGTTACGCCAGCGGGGAAGCACTCTACTGCTTTCTTGGAATCGCAAGTTGATACTATTCGCGCAGCTGCGCAGGCTTCTACGGAACGGTATAAGAATGGTCAGCCGTTGGGACCGCTCGATGGTGTTCCTGTTGCGATCAAGGATGAAGTGCACATTACTGGCTACAAGCGTACTCTTGGAACGAAGCTCGATTTCAAACATGGCACTGATGCAACATCCTGGTGTGTGCAACAATGGCAAGATGCTGGTGCTATTGTAATTGGAAAGACTACTATGCATGAGCTTGGCCTGGGTATGTATCTGACTCGAACTATTTCCTCAGCTGGTGCCCGTGGCTAACTAATTGGCTTCGCTTTTCTAGACACAACTAACAATAACCCCAATTTTGGAACCCCACGAAATCCCCATAACAAGAACTACTACTGTGGTGGCTCTTCTGGTGGATCTGGTTATGCTGTTGGTGCAGGATTAGTGCCGATTGCACTCGGCGCAGACGGCGGCGGTTCGATCCGTATTCCATCATCGTTCTGTGGTATCTGGGGTTTGAAAACCACCCATGGTCGCGTGTCAGGCGCACCATCCCTGAGTCTCGCGCCGTCGGTTGGCGTCCTCGGGCCCATGGCCAGCAGCGTTGATGATCTCGCTCTTGCGTACCGCGTTATGGCAAACCCCGCGTCCGCTTCACAAGATGCTATCTCCTCGCAGTTCCCCAAACCGCTTCCATTGGCCGCTGACCGTAAGAGGAATAAAAGGATTGGTATCGTCCGTGACTGGATCGATCGTGCCGAGGCTCCTGTCCGAGCAGTGTTTGACTCTGCGCTTGAACATTACCGCCAACAGGGCTATGAAATTATCGATATCACAATTCCATATTTGCCTGAAGGCCAGCGTGCTCATGCCCTGACTATCATGGCAGAGATTGCCTCCGGCGTCGATGCGAGCCAGATCCGGCACCTTTCGGCACCGAACAAGGTCCTCGTCTCGATGGGAATGTGGCAGATCACGGCGCAAGATCTTCTCGCCTCTCAGCGCTTACGCAATCTGATCATGAAGCACGTCGCGCATCTTTTCAAGACGCATCCCGGCTTGATGATTTTCACACCTACAACGCCAATTCCTGGCTGGCATATTGACGGCGGTGAGGTTGAGCTTTCTCGCGGTTTGTCGGATGGCAAGACTTCTGTGCGGAACATGGAGTATGTCTGGTTGTCCAATTTCACGGGTTGTCCCTCGATCAGTTGCCCGGCTGGTTACGCTAAGGACTCTGGCGTGCCTATTGGTGTTATGGCTATGAGTGACTGGGGTACTGAGGAAGATTTGATTGACTTTGCTCGGGATGGAGAGGGACATCTGGATCTGCGTGTTCCTTCGGGAGATGACTCGGTTTGGGAAGATGTCATCGGTAACGCTAAGGAGGCACAGGCTGCGTGATTAACATAGTCTAGAGGATGTTGTTGAGGATTTGGGATGGTTTTGAACATATGGCTGCGACTTTCGAATGGATATAATTGCTCAATCTTCAAAATCATTGTTCATCCGGGCGATTTGGAGACAATACGTGCCTTCAATACTGATTTGGCATTTTGATTCTTGACCAAGGACCAATGCATGCCCTGGCACGAAATTCGGGGGCCGTTACACACCGTGTTCCGTAAACAGTGCTATCGTCGCCCGAGTCTGCATGTCACAAGTTCATCCCTGTAAGACAACAGGATCGTCTACTTCTGACTCCACCAGTTATCGGCCATTGAGCTTCAAGCTGAGCTCGCTGTCAGTCCATTGCGTGGACGGAAGCTTTCTTCTAAATCCTTGTACGTACCATTTGACCATATACTCTCCGCAGCTAGTGATACGATCATTCACTTGACCCTCTTATTGCTCTTCCTACCCTTTGGTACGTTCACCCACCTTATATTGCATCTCTTACACTGCTTCATTTGTAGGACAATACCCTTTGGGTATAAATGGGTCGGGGAGACTGCGCATGGTCTTGGAAATCAACAATCACTTGGAAGCTTTTTCAAGTTCCAATCTGCCCCGAGCAAACAACCCATACCTGCAATCTATAACACCATCATGAAGACCAACATTATCCTTCTGCTTACCACCATCGCTGCCAGTATCATGGCAACTCCCGTTCAGGACAGTCCGGACGGCATCGATGACAAGCTACCTGGCAGCTGTTACCATGAGAGCCGGTGCAGCATGTTCTGGAGCGGCAGATGTGAGGCCTATTGCGGGAATTGGGAATTCTCGCATATGTCTGGGGATGGCTGTCCTCGTTTTAATAGGAAATGCTGTTGCAGCCGGCGATCATTGCTCTAAAAGTAACTCGCGGGCAAAAGTAGAACCTCCAGGGTTGGAATGGTCTGAGTATGGGGAAAGAAAAGGATTTTTTCTCTGCACTATGCCGAGTGGTGAGCGTGTGATACAAGCGCCTACCTCATGTTTCACTTGCAACAAAATCGGGAATTGCTACCTTCGGAGGGAAATAGTTCTTCATACTTGAGTGGTTTAAGAATCATTCCATATGAGTTGTCAAGCTCAACATGTATTGCGGAGTCTCGTGTATCGAGGTACACTACGTCCAAATCTGTGATACAGATCAAAGCTTTCGTGGTCATTAGTTGGATGCAATGATACCGATACACAAAGCTCTCCGTTAATGAAGATTCTCATTGAGGTACTAAGTCTGACATATACCCAGAATCATTTCCATTATACACTCCTTCCATAAGACAGGGCAAGAGGCAGGTACTGGAAGTGCGGGAGTGTCAATTCCAATGATCATGTCCAACGGTACGATGACGCGGCCTTGTAGCTTCTTAATTTGGGGACGAAAGATCATAGTACTCCCATAAATTCTATCATTCAACCAGTGGAATTAACTAGCTATGAAGAGAATTGAAGGATTCGTCATGGCTCGAGGTTGTCGGCTTTAATTACTACATCGGGTTGGGGTAGGTCTCCACGCTGAGCTTTCGGCAACACCAGCTTCAAACAATTAGTATGGTTGTATTTAAGCTCGCAGCTTGAAGACCATTTAACACGGATATTCAATTTGCATTGACATCGAAAATGAAGTACAGCATATTATATCCCCTTTTTGTTGCTGTAGCACTTGCTCAAACCCCACCTGAGAGCCATCCTTCGACCAGAAGCAATCTTGGGGCAAGCTTCGAAAATGTGACAGTCACCCCTGGAGCCTGGATCAGCCCAGATGGTATTTATACGAGCCAATCTTCATTCTCACCAAGCATTGCTAATTGTGGAGTGTAGATGTTGGTAGTCAGCCCATCGTTTATGCACGAGAGAAACTAGAGATCGAACACCACAATACGTATATGATCTTCATGCTGGATTTGAACATTCCCGACTCTGATGTTACAACTTCGGCATATTACAGCAGCTTAGTCCCTGGGCTAGCTGTTAACACAACGACTCGGCTTCACTGGTGGGGTGGCAACTGTACCATTGGAAAGCATGGTCTTTTCGTCAACTCTAGCGAAGCTGTCGCTGAATTTACTGCTCCCCGACCTCGAGACAGTACCGACCACACCTATACGCTGTATCTATTTGAACAACCTGGCGATTATGTTCTCCCAAAGGCTGCTTTGGAGGGGACATATTATTCGCAGACCGCTAAAGCTCGTTTCAACTTCACACTGGCTCCGATTGTTAAGGAAGTAGGCGAGCCGGTGGCTGCGACTTATTTCCTAAGCAATAACCCTTAGAAGAAACTCCAGATACTACTTGATGCACTGTATTCTCAGTTCAATATGACATAAAACATCTTACCCCTTGTTAACATATTCTAGGACAAGCAAGTTTTAAACCCATTAGCACGGATCTCAAGATAGAGTCAATTAGCAGCAGATACGGCTAAAGAATCACTACAACAATCATGTTATCTAACGGGAAATTATTTAATTTCGATAGCTCAATATTGCCTTTTATTCATGTTTCCTGAATGGTTTGTTGTGCAACTTAATTTTCATACTTCATAGAGGCTCCAATATGGCGCTAACCGTAAAAGGAAACCGAGCTCCCCGCGCCGAAGTAAACATGGAAATTCACAGCCTGCGCTCGACGACCTCACGTCTTTCTGCCATGCCACACCTACGACGACAGCCAAATCCCCACGACCACCGGGATCAAGGCCCCAATGGGCCCGGCAGTCTGCGCACCCAATTCCAGACTCCGCCGTCGCGACATACCCCGTCAAACCCAACCCACCGACACCCACCGTCCACAGGACCGCAGGAAGTGACGCCGAATCTGGCACCAGCACCGTTCATGGCTCACCCGGGGTCGCAAACGAACCCTTTCTCTATTTTCAGGCGTCCACGACATGAGCAGCAGCCTCCTGAGACGGTGGAGGAAGAGGAGGAACTGGACGATGACTACGACCCGAATGTGCAGGATGAGGAGGAGATTGAATATGATGAGGGAACGGGTCCTGGCGACCAATTTGATCTCGACGAGGGGATTGATGGCCAAGAAGCCGATGATATACTCGAGGATCAATTCGATGAGGAGGAGGAGGAAGAAGAAGAGGAAGACGAGGACGTTGACGAGGAAATGCAGGATCGAGGTAATAACCCTACCCATCCCTCTTCGCAACAGCCACCCTACTGCCAAAAGTCATATGCACTAACTGAGACCCTGTACAGAACGATCGCCATCACCTCTCCCTCCTAATCTCCGCGAAATATCATCCCTCGCTTCATGGACCGTGTCCACCTCCAAACCCGGCTGCGGCGTCGCAGCTCTACGGCACCATTCCCCCGCACAATACTGGCAATCAGATGGACCGCAGCCACACACCTTAACACTCCACTTCTTCAAATTGGTTGCCGTCGTTCGCATCCGCGTTTATCTTGACTTCGACCTAGACGAGAGCTACACACCCACCAAAATGATCTTCCTCGCCGGCATGGGCGGCAACGACCTCGTTGAGTTTGCAACCTGGGAGGGCGACACCCCATGTGGCTGGGTCGATGTACCCCTCCAAGGCGTCGGCGGACGCAACGGAGGTTGGGTACGTGAGGATATGGTCCGACGTAAACGCCGATCTAAAAGCGCCCGCCGACAAACGCGACAAAACGCCGAAAGGGAAGAAGAACGGGATTCCGCCGTTGACGATGACATCCAGGGCGAGGAGGGCCATATCGCAGAGGACCCCGAAGATCCCTATGCGGGTAACGTCCTCAAAGCCATGGTGATCCAGATGCGCATCATGGAGAACCACCAGAACGGCAAAGATACGCATGTCCGCGGTTTCCAGGTTTTCGCATGCGATGATACTCGTCGTCGGGTTGCGGCTGCGCCGTCTGCGTCCGCTGATGGTCGGCACCGACGACATAGTGCCCGGCAGTCTGTTCGGGGAGGTATTGCGGATTTATTACATGGTCGGACGGGTAGTGAGGATATTGATACTGGAAGGTTGATTTCGACTTCGGGGCTGGATGAGCCGGATTGGATGGGTGAGCCGGTGATTCGATGAGATGGAGTGGAATTGCAATGGCGTCGGGGTAGCATTTGCGAAGGCGTTGGTTTACACTATTTTGTGGAGTTTTGTTATGGTTTTCAGATACCCTAGTCATTGTATTGTAGGCTGTGCAGCCAACTTATACTATCATTCTTGACCTTATCTATAGGTGTTACATCGAAATAATAGCGTTATCAGCACTTTAGAAAACACTTGAACCAAAAGAACAGTTGAAACAGATCCGAAAGGGTATTCAATTTTGGTTTCTACAGTCATTATATGTCATATAAGAAACGCCTGCCAGTGAGACGCAACTGGCCACTTTTTTCTCTAGAGCAGCTTCTCGAGCTCGACAGCGACGGCATTACCGACCTCGATGGTGGTGGCCTTGCCGCCAATGTCGCCCGTGCGGACACCAGCCTCGATGACGTTCTCCACAGCCTTCTCGATGATGCGGGCCTCGTCGAACATACCGAAGGAGTACTGCATCATCATGGCGACGGAGAGGATAGCAGCGACGGGGTTGACGATTCCCTTGCCGGCGATGTCGGGGGCAGAGCCTGGTACTTTGAATCAGCAGTGTTCGTTTACGAGTGAATTAGGAAGAGAAAGCATACCGTGAATGGGCTCGTAGATACCGTTGACACGGCTCTTGCCATCGGGGATACCGCTCAGACTGGCACTGGGCAGGAGACCCAGAGAGCCGGGGATAACACTAGCCTCATCACTGATGATATCACCGAACAAGTTGCTCGTAACAACAATACCGTTCAGCTTGCGGGGGTCCTTAATCATAAGCATAGCAGCAGAGTCAATCAGGTGGTGACCAATCTGGACCTGAGGGAACTCCTTGGCCATAACCTCAGTAACGACCTTACGCCACAGACGGCTAGTAGCCAGAACATTGGCCTTGTCCAGACTCCACACAGGGAGAGGGGGGTTGTGCTGCAGAGCCAGGTGGGCGGCCAGGCGGATGATTCGCTCGATCTCGGCGCGCGAGTAGGGCTCAGTGTCCATGGCGAAGCCGGAGCCATCGTCCTCCTTGCGGTCGCCGAAGTAGATACCACCCGTCAGCTCACGGATGATGTTGAAGTCGACACCGCGGCAGACGTCGGCCTTGAGGGGGGAACTCTCGACCAGCGAGGGAGCGGCGAAGTTGCAGGGGCGCAGGTTGCCGAATGTGCCCATTTCCTTGCGCAGACGCAGGATACCCTGCTCGGGACGGACGGCGCCGGTTCCCCATTTCTATAGATGGCCAAGGTTGTGTAAGTATGTGTTTCCTCTTTTGTTTTTCCTTTTGCTTGTTCGGAAGAAGGTATCGGACGTACCGGTCCGCCAATGGCGCCCAGAAGGACAGCGTCGGCGCTCTTAGCGGCCTCCAGGGCCTCGTCGGTGAGGGGGGAGCCGGTGGCATCGATAGAGGCCTAGATCTTGATTAATTGCAGAGCTATGGAAGATTCTCTCGTATTGTGCACTCACACCGCCGAGCAGGTGGTCCTGCAGGTTGAAGGTAACATCGCGCTTCTTCTCGATCACCTTGAGGATCTAGTCGCGAAAGGGATTAGAATATTTCCCCCGCAAGCTCGATCGCACCAGATAATCATCTCTCTCACCTTGATAGCCTCAGCGGTAACCTGTTATTTCGCTTTGCGTTAGCTATAGATTCAAAACGCACGCGCCTCTTTGCACAGCTCAGAGAAGCTGGGGAATAGTGGGGGAGAGATGATTCAAGCACACATACCTCGGGACCACAGTGGTCACCACCGAAGACGACAACATTGAACGAAGGCATTGTGAGGGCTAATTGAACAAAAGGAACAGAAACTTGTCAATTGGAGGTGACTCAATTCGATCGAAGCAGGGGAGTAGAGCTTTAAAAAAGGTGGGATTGCGGGTGAAGTCGACCCCGCCAGCTCCGAGATCGGCCAAGTCGGCGAGCCCACTTTAACTGCTTCCGCCGATGCAACAACAAATCCACCTCCGAACCAAGTGAGTTGACCAACAATTGAAGGATCGCCTCGGTTTCTTTTTGAGTTTGATATGCATAGCCTAGCGGCTTTGCGGCTTGAAGCGGCCCGCTATGGCTGGCTTTGAGTCATTCGTTATTATAGGAATAATGGATACCATCTACGACACATGATGATTCAGACTCGGGGACATGCATTAAATGATGTATAACAGCGAGATTAAAAATGGTGAGACCAGGAAGAAAAAGAACAATGGGGGAAACGACAAGATCGAAGAGACAGGCATGAAAAGAAGAAAGAGAAGAAATGAAAGGAGCATGAAGACACAACCCTGTGTGCACTATACAAGGTCCCTTGGTATTCAGACCACTCCAAGGAAGGACCCTCTTCCTATCCTACCCAAGACGCTCATCACAAAGTAGGGCTCGAACCGCCAAATCAAACACTCCGACAGGATCGAGATAACAGCTTCTCACGCTGATCATCCTGAAAGACCCTGAGTAAAAAATCACAGACCGACCGAAGCTCCGAAGACATGCAGGACCCGAGGATAAGTCGGGCAAAAGACGAAAAGGAAGGATCTCTCAGCCGGCCGCTAGCCGGCGAGATGAAGTGATCTGCGTCGCACTTCCAGTAACATCTACAGCAGATTACTTCCTGCGGTTGGCACGGCGGGCTTGGCGGTCACCCTCTGCGAGCCAGCGGCTGGCATTGACCAGCTGGACAACATTGACAAACTGCTTGAACAGCATGACTGGCGCAGAGATGCCAGTGATGACCCATGGCCAGAAGCTATCGATCTTGTTGGCCCGAGCCATCTCGAGGGCACCGGCACTCCACGGGCTAGCGAAGAGGCTGCTGGGCACGGGGTTGGCCGGGTTTCCGGGCTGCACTGAGGAAGGCTGGCCCACATCGCCAACGGGCTGGAGGAGCGAGGGCGAGAGGATCGGCGAGGAGAAGGAGAGCAAGTAGAGGCCGATGAAGAACAGCTCATTGAGAGCGCAGCAAATGAACAGAACGACCTATAGAACGACAATAATCAGTATTGGACATACTTCATCCATAGCCAGTGGGAACGCCTTACTCGGCTGTGGTAGTACTGGTAAAGGACCCAGCTGCGGCTGGAGTCGACCTTCTTGTGGCTCTGGTCGGAACCACCCATGCTCAGGGTGGCATACATGTGCATGTAGTGACTGGCCAAGTCCAGACAGATCAGACCCTGGAAGATGATGGCCCATCGGGGCCAGGCGGAGCTAAGGAAGACGATCAGGCAAGAGGTTGTACAGCGATCCGTCACCATGTCCAACACGGCACCGAAAGTGGTCGATTGGTTGAAGTAACGCGCCGCATATCCATCCAATGCATCAAGCAGACACGACACACTGTAAAGTAGAGAGCACGTCCGAGGGTGGAGGGGCATATAGTAAAGGGATGCGAAAGCGAGGACGACTCGGAAATACCCTGCAAGTAAGCGTCAATACGTTAGCATGGCCGGGCGCAGGAGGAACAGCGCTGGAATGCGCAAAGAGACATCGTACCGATAAGATTCGGGGCGAACAGGAAGATGTTCTCCTGGGGTTCCTCTTCCCTAAGAGCTGATCGTGATCTCTTCTTGGAAGGCGTGCGCTTGGTGGATTTGGATGGGGTCGCACTGCCATTGCCGGTAGACAAATCCTCGCTATCATCAGCAGGCACGCCCAAGGCGGCCTTTTGTCGTCGTGTGCGAGCACTCATTGTGGATGGTGGAGGGGTTGGATCGTTGATTGTGTTGATTAGGTTGCGAAGGATGACACGACACGGTGGCAGCCGTCGGTCGAGGGCACAGCACAGTCGGTGGTTTTTGCGAGAGATAAGGATGATAAGGAAAGCGAGGCAGGAGAAGCGAACCGGATCTGGGTCAGAGGGATAAAATGATCGTGGGCTTAGCTTAGTTGGAAGCTAAGAGAGTTAAGGATAGGGGTGGCGGCGGCTTTAAGGAGAAAATTCGACCCGAGGGCGATAAGGCAGGATGATAAGATGGCGCGTCGCGTACTTTGTTCAGGGTGGAGCTTCCTGGACGCAGCTGGACGGTAGGAATAGAGAAGGCACACAAGGTCGAGTAGTGAAGGAGTAGTAGGGAATGGAAATATTGAGTTAGGATGAGACTGATCCAGTGGCTCAGAGATGGGGAATCTCTGTGAGGAAGGGAGAGGGTGGTGAGGTGTGAGAATTTGTCTCTTTACGGGTCGGGTCGCCCGGAACCTTGGAGGCTTCTTTCCCCACGCTGGAGAATCCACTTTGCCTGTTGTTTGGTTGGGATGCCGGCCAAGCCCCGTCATATTGGATGTACTAAACAATTGTACTATGTTTTGGGAGGGTAATTGTCAGGCTACCTGCAGGCTACCTGGCTTACAAAGGAACTATTCTGCTGCCTGTCTGCTATGCTTTGACTTGATCATATGATCGAATCTCTACTGCAGCTCGGGGATTGTATACTTGATGACGCTGTAGCTGTATGAAGCTGAGGAGCAGGTATCTTGGTAGAAGTAAGGTATTGGATCATATCCTGAGTGATAAGAGGACGTGGGCTATGCTAAAATAGCGAATATAAGAAAATGTACATGACGATGATGTAGATGCAAATTCCTGCAAATACGACCAGGAAATAGGAAAAGAAACACCCCCAGACCCTATCCTTCCAACGAAACAAGCGAAGATATTATGTGCAAAGAGACCTTGATGCGAAGGTCGAAGTATATACAGACAGACAACAATTCTACAATACGAGAAGAAGGAGACATCATGTCCGTGACCTGCGCGGATCGGTGGCATCCTGTCGCCGCCACTCGCGAGACTCCTTCGTTCCCAAACTGCCCACACCACCTTCTAGTCGTCGCTCCCAACCACCGAGTCGGATCACCAGGCAAGTAGCATTATCGCCTTCTCGGGTCACCTCGGTGGCAAAGCCAACCACATCGCGTGCGCCCTGCTCGGGCGTTCGAGCTTCCTTGACGATGTCGACGATCTCCTGATCCAGCAGGGTGCCGCTGATGCCATCGGAGACCATGACCATAAACGAGAACTCGGCAGGGCCCATCTCAACACGACAGAGCTCAGGCTCGGCGGAGACGCCAATGCGCTTGGATTGGACATCACCGAATGCGCGGGTATTGGCCAATCCGCTCATGCGCTCCTCGCCGAAGGAATCGGTCACGAACGTGGCAGCGTAGCGGCGAAGTCGGCCTGCCTCTATAGGAGAGGAAGGATGGTGGTTGGAAGTGAGTGGAATAGCTTGGCCAGTGAGTGTTGAGCAGAGCAAGATTCGAGTATCACCCACGTGGGCTACCAGCAAACTTGAGGGACCGGCCGGGTGCCAGAAAGGCGTCGGACTAGGAGTTGAGATCAAAGCAATACTACCGGTACTGCCACCCTTGAATCGCGACCGGCCACCGATCTTCGGAGTTCGGGTCAAGCTCGGACTGTGGAGGATCTCATCTTCGTTCAACGGCTTCTCCGCTAGAGCAAGATCGTCATCGCGCTTAGCAGCTTGCGCCTTGACAAAATCCAAGTCAGCACGCAGGAAAGCATACTCCATGACTTCCTCAATGGCAACATAGCCCTTTGATGCGGCTTTCTCTGTGGAATTATCGGGCCCATAGTAGGTGAATTGAGGCGGTTTAAATCTCTTGAAATAGCCTCCAACTAGTCGGCGCCAATTCTGAACAAGGCTTTTCTCCAAATCTCCGATGCGTTTCCGGTTGGCTTCCTGCATCACCGGCAGAGTACTGGTGGTGCCCGAAGCTGTTGCAGCTTCCCCAGAACTCACCCGTTGTTGATTTGCACGGAGACTCGATTGTAATTCGAAATCTGCTGCTGTGTTTTGTATGTATTCGTGAAGGTTTTCCTGCAAGAATGTACTGCACTCGGATCCACCATGTCCGTCAAAGATTCCGAAGTAAAACACCTGCGGATCTCCACTGGCTGTGTCTGCGGGTCGCGACTCGCGCGAGGAGTTTGGGCTATTGGATCGTTTGATGGTGAGCGACGCTGGAGGTCGCTTCGCGAAGGCAGGAACATCGATAACGCCGGCCTGGTAGGTATCTTCATTTCTCGGACGAGTGCCGCGGGCAGTGACGGCTCCGAAGTGATGCTTGGCACTGCGAAGTGGGATTCGGACTACTGTCATCTCACGGTCGACTAAATTCTGAAACGCCGTCGGCGAGTGCGATGTACCTCCGACATGGGGTATAGAGGCTGAACGAGGGAGTTTGTGAAATGGAGAGGTTGGTCCCCGAGGGTCCGGATGGAGCGAAGATGACGGTAGATGTGTGACGAAATAGTCGTGGAACTGGGGGCGCTTCTTTATGGTAGGTCGCTCGCTCTGCGGCGCAACTTCGGAGGTATATTTCCGTGATGTTCGAGGTCGGGTGAAGCCTGTTTAAGAGATCCATGAAGGTTTAGTGAGTGGAAAGTACGGGGTAGTCGGCCACAGGATCTTCAAAGGAAATCGGAGATTAGACCGATTGTAGCTTTGGAAGTTCACGTACCGTAACTACCGGGCAAGGCCCAGGCCCGGCCTGTTACGCGCCTCGCTGAAGGGACAATCATGAATGGCCCATTGAAAGTTGATGAGGGTGGTGGAGGTGAAGGGAGATTGAAGTGTAAGAACAACTCGGCGTGGGGGGGGACACATTTCTTTGGCCCGAGCGTCGGCAGATAAGGTGACGGCATCGGCAGATCCATTCCGCGGATTTGCGGGTTGGCGCGCTTAGGCGCTCCAGAGCTCATCTATAATAAGAGCTATTGATCTCAATTACTAGATGTACTCAATGGCAAAGGTGTAGCCTAATTATCCCGGTGGGAGCAGCCTTGAAGATCCTCGGGCCCAGGACGAATGATTCGAGAGATGCATGTCCAATCAAAGGCTCATCGCTCCCTGGCCGGAATCCAGAAAGCGAACTACGGACTAAAAATTTCTTCTTTTGGTAGAGAGAGGAATGAAAGGAGAAAATGAGTCAATTGCTAACGCCTATCGGCACCTTTATCTGAACTGTTCAGAAGAAACGAACGCTCCTAGAGACAAAATCATTTCGAGTAGCATGGCCGTCGCAATGGCCAAAGATGGAGTAAAGGAACGCAAGTTGGAAAGTTGGCACCTACCAGAAGCAGAATCATCCGGAGAGCCTAGAAAGACAAGAGGAACACCAAGAGGGATCTGTCTGGAAGAAAATTGGCCATGTTAGAGAGAACATTCAACAGGACCAGACTAGCACAGTAGCGATCAGATAGCCTTGGTGCGAGTGAAAAGACTGCTGTAGACAGCGTCAACCACGGGTTGGGCGGTGATGCGCCTGCCGCCAAAGAAACGGCCGTTCAAACCCTTGATGGCGTTCTCACCACCTTGCACGCGGTCGAACTTGAGATAGATGTCGCCTTGAGAATTGGGATCTAACGAGATGTGAACAACGTGGCCATATTTTTCTTCGCATTCCTGGCGGACGTCATCTTCCAAATCCTTGATCCAAGCTTCGCCAGTCTCCCTGTAAACTTGTCAGTAGTCAAATTCCAGTAATCATGATTCACAATGTCTATAAAAGGACGGACAGGAAGGAGGGCGGCAAAGGAGGATTGGTATACTCACTCGTTAGGATCAAACATGTTGCGAAGCATAACACAGCGACTAGCCATGTTCACATTGACAGGCAGAGGCTTGGTCTCGGTCTTGGGGCGAAGCACCTTCTGCTGTTCGTCGGCCGAGGGCTCGGGTTCATCTGTTCGTGCAAGCTTCCTCATCAATGCGTCCCTACTGTAGTTGTTGAAGTTCACACCGGCAACGTCTGTATCATCGAGGGCACTGGCACCGGTACCCTTGTCGTTCTCACGGCCACCGCCGGCGCGGTCGAAGTTGCTCGTACCACCAGCCTGGACACCACGGCCTCCATGGCCGGAAAATGAGGAGCCCTGGAAATTCGGTTGGTTTGCAGATGGGCCCTGCTGACGATTCGCGTTCGAATCGGGGGTGAACTTATCGTTGCCAAGGCCCACTCGAATGGCCCGACCAGCAAGATCAAATCCATTCATCTTTTCCAAAGCCTCCCGAGCCTGGTTGGGGTCCCGGAACCTACACTTCGTTAGCTCAATTCATCACAATATGGAAAGACTCCACCAAGAAAGAAGGAGAATAACTTACTGCACGAAGGCGTAACCTTTGCTTCGACCAGTCTCATCCTTCTGCAATTGAACAAACTCGAGTTCGCCAAACGGTTCGAAGACATTCTGGAGGTCATTCTCAGTAATGCTGAAATGAACGTTACCCACATAAAGTCGGTGAAACGGCGCGGAGTGCGACGGGCCCGAGCTAGCCTCGGGGTTACGAGCTTGGCGGTTCTTTTCAGCTTCGGTAAGCTGCGCAATAATGGGAATGCCTAGAAGCTTCTGGCCGGTAAGTTGAATCGCGGCCGGCACGGAATCTTCGCTCTTGAACTCGACATAACCGACACTAGAGCGAAAATATGTTAGCTGATATAATTGAGGAGCAATCTCATGTAAAGATCACACATACCCTTTGGATCGTCCGCTCACTCGATCCTTAACGATCTGAGCTTCCTTTACAGGGCCTGCCTGTTCGAAGAACGCCATCAACTCCTTGGTCCTAAGTCGAGCGGCCAGTTGTTGAACAAAGATAGTCCGTTTATCCCGCTCATCCTCGTTCAGTTCGGGTGATTTGCTTGGGCTGCGGCGGCTTGGGCTGCGGCGACGACCACCCTCACGATCCCGTCGGGGACGTCGCTCTTCTTCACGCTCTCGACGGGAGGGACGGTAGTGACGATCATCGTATGGTGAGCGCGAGCGAGAGCGGGCACGTCCTGGGCCACGGTAGAAGTCACCGCTAGAGCGGTAGTCGTCACGGTCGCGACGCGAGCGTCGTCGCTCACTCTCCCGGCTCCGGCTTCTCTTGCGGCTTCTATGGCTTCCGTTAGCACTGCCATGTTCGCTGCGCGGGCTCTTCATCTCCTCGTCGCCATCAACATCTCGGCGGCGGTCGCGGCTACGGTCACGGCGTCGGCGTCTTTCGCGGGAACGATCACGATCCTTGCGTTCGGAGGGGTCCGCACGAGAACGGTCCTCGTTGTCTTCTGTTTTGGTAACTGGAGTTTCGGTAGGAGCGGCAGTGGACTCGAGAAGAGCCTCTACGTCGAGTCCCGACATGGCGAAGGGTGCGGATTGCTCGCTGGTTGTGATTCAAATAAGGGCGAGGGTCGGGGAAAGTCACTTGGGACTTGGTCAGAGAGCGAAAGACAGCGTGGATTTTGACTTTCGAACCCTTTTTTGTTCTCTCCTAGGCGACGTCCTGATTTTCTGTCGCGATCGGAGATTTGGTTGAAATGTGAAGTCGGCAAGAGTGGTCAGTCAATGGTTTTGGGGGAGTCAAAAGCGTCCAAGTGAGGTGGTGCCCAGTCATGTGACCCGGAAGTTTTTCTCAACGCCTAAGGTGTCGATTCGCCACTTTTGCCTCAAACTCAGTGCTGTGGTAGATGGTTCCCGATGATCTAGATGATTACAACGTGAATATAAGATGAGTGATCAGATATCGAGAAGGAATACATCCCATGGGAATTTTTCATTATGATTATGTCATGTACACTAATAAGTGGTAAGTGATGCGTGTAGTACAATAAGGCAAATAAACATTCCCTCGAGCTCGTCACCTGGAGCCCGAGAATTGGCCTATGCATGGAATGGGTCATGAAATAGAATCGATCCAGAACGCCACAAGTGCCGACATGAAGGAGCAGAAATGTACAAGCCCCGGGCAGGTTGGGAATACCCAGAGGCGAGACTCTAGCGTAAACTCATGAAATCAAAAGCGAACCACCGCCGTAGAAGTTCTACGCGAACAGGCAGGCTTGTTACTGAGCTTTCGCTCCCTTGGGGGCTGGTGTCTCCAACTCAGTACCAAAGACTCGATCCCAGAATCGGCTGGTGACGCCAAATCCGTTCTCGAAGTCAGCGTAGTGGTGCTGGAGGTGGTACTTCTTGAGCTCCTTGTAGTACAAAGGAAGGCTATACGAAGATGATGTTAGGATATACAATCAAGGAACAGGGGAATGGAAAACTCACTTGCGGTGGTGGAGGAAATAGTGAGTCAAATCATAGCAGATGTAGCCAAAGACACCTCCACAGAACACCTGAACAGCCGCGAACCAGTTGTAGAAGAAGACGGCATGGGCGAGCTTCCAGAAAGGAGCTGCCAGAATCACAAACAGTGTTGGGGGCATGACCAGTCGATAGCGGTCCATGGGCAGGTAGTGGTGAATGCCGTGGAGGAGGAAGTGAAGGGTCAGACCAACTCGGTTGTCCGGGAGCCAACTATAAATGAACGCGTTAGCGACTAGATAAGAATGCGTTTTAGCAATCAAGATCCATACTTATCGACATGGAAAAGGAAGCGGTGCATGAGGTACTCGATCAGAGTCCAGAGACAGACACCACCGATCCAGTATGCGGCAGCCACAGTAGGGTCTCCCAGACCCTGCGCTCCAACCATCGTTCCATAGAAGACTGGTGGCAACCAGATCAGAGGCACCACATACCAGGCAGTCTTGCTGAGGGGCTCGAGGAAGTTGCCAAAGAGTGGGGCAGATGCGCCTCCCTTGTAGTGCCGAGGCCGGTGGATCTGCTCGAGATAGAATTCCTTGGAGAAGGTGCTGTACCAGAGCTGTGCGAACAATGGCTTGTTGAGGTCCAGGAACTTGTGTGTCTTGTAGTCCTGTGAATAGTCCGTGTCGATTGACAGGTCCTCTTCCCGAGACATGCCGGTGCTTTCGTAAACGGGCTGGGAATCGGCCTCCTCATTGTCAACGCCAGACGCCTTGGCCTTTCCGGATGCATCCGACGAGATAAATCCAACGTGGTAGTCCATCAAAATTTCGTAAGCAGCTTCGGAGTGCTCGTGAGAAATTTCATCCTTCATGATCTCCGCCACGTCCTTGCCTGCGTAGTCCAGAATCAGATCACCACCACCCGGGTGATCCTCCACAAACTCGGTGACATCGTAGACATTGCGACCGATAGTGATGAAGCATGATTTAGCGCTGTTATGCGATTCAACCTCGGCAGGTGTGAAAGTCGGCAGGACCCGTCCTGGCATGTTTGCGAATTTTTGGGAGGGACCGAATTCAGTCAACAGCTGTAGGGTATAATGCGACTATCGGAAAGGGATGTATTGGGATGGGATGGAACAAGAGATTGTTGACATGCAACAAGGTAAAGGCAGATCTTGGTCGGAGGGGCGCGGTACTAAATTATTAATTTCAGGGGACTCGGGAGAGCGTGGCGTGACGGGGCATCGTCTCCGCCCTGGCAGAATAATTTTATGCTTCCCGCCAAGGAACATCAGTCTGGGTCCAGTCAGGCAATGTCCTTCCACCTGTTCTATGTAAGATTAGGGCAGGAATGATCAGGCCACCGGAGATAATTGTCTGATACTTGGACACGTTGAGAAATCCAGATATTGCCTAGTCCACACGTAATTAAGGAGATGAACCTCAGGGTTTCTCAAACTGATGTAATCAGAGTTATGCAAGCTTAGGGTTCATCGTTCATACACATCTCGGTCGCTAGTAAATTAATGATCACCATTACAATAATAACAATGCTGAGAATTGTCTATTCATACAAAGGGGCCAGATCTCACGTTTATAAGATATAGATAGATCGTACTAGTAATGATTTTGATCTACGATCAGTTTGATCAGTTTGTGTTCTTCCTTCAATTAAACACCCTCATCAAAAGCCTCGCAGAAGTGTCAACCCAAATTTTCAATGACACGCTGTTTCTAGTCTATGCAGACAATCACCCGTGCTTTTCCAGAAATTGACCTTAACTTATGTGCAGATCGTCCAGAGGTCACGACATATTATTAACCCTGGGATTGTGTATTTACCGTGACAAGTCCTCATGTCCTGGCAGAGTTTAACTCCACAATAATAATCCACGGACTTGGCCATAACAAAAACCTTACGTGGGCTCGACGTTTCAGTCTCTTTTTAAGTTTTTAGCATGTCAGATTTCAAACGAAGCCTGCAGGCCAGAGGAGCCTCGCCTTCCTGAATCGGGGATTTTCAAATTCTTGCATATAATTTCATCTCAGGTGATAGGTAAGTGGCTATATGTACTGGGATATCAAGATGAATGTGCACCGCGAGAAAATGAAACAAGGCATTGTACTCAAAAGTGGCTAACTTTCGGTGGTACCAAGGCCTGTTGGCCATCAACAACCCACGGCTAGCCAAAGCTTACTGGGATGCCGCAGATCAGTTTTTCTTTTATCAGATTTTTCGACCACCGTAAGTACGTACTTAGCATACTAGTTCATACACAGAAACACCCTAGGCCAGTCTTGAAGATCCCATCTGTCTCTCAAAAGTACATACTACTTCTATGTACTCTCGGGGATAAGATCACCTTCCTGTAAGGGCATGGCCTCCGGAGCCAGAAGGGAGGCGAATAGAAGACAAGTTCACCATTATCCACCATAACCTTCGATAGAGTTCAAGACAGGTTGTACGGAACTGTAGGCCGCTTCGCGCATGCATCGCACAGTCTTCGGTCGTTGCCCGGGCCCATTCGAGGCAAGACTTTCTGATTTCAGATCCCAATGCCCTTTTCGTGTACATTTCCCCTGGCTTCCTGGCATTTCCTGGCATGAAATGGATGAAAATGGAGAATAGTTGACTGTCACGTGCCAATGGCGAATTCAAACGAGGGCCATCGATTTGCCAATTCTCCTCAAGACCTCAACACCAAACGACAAAAGTCCCTCGAAGGATTCGCATAACCAAGTGGCCGGTGCCCTTGGTATCCGTCATTACTACCGTCCAAGGTTAGTCCCAAGCCTTCAAGGTTAGTCTGGGGCTAAAAAATGCTGCGAGCCTGCGACATCCTTCACCCTCAACTGTCCCATTTTCCCGCCCCGCGGGACGATCCGCACGATTAAACCGAATCTGCAGTGGGACCGACCCCCTCACCCAATAATGCACCTAATCCCAAATGCCTACGATCACCCCCTAGAGTGCCATTGGATCAACCCTGGCGATAGTGTGAATCCTTCGAGGACTATCACTGTGTCAGTATTCTTGCGAATGCTCCTTCATTCGCCCGTTCCCGATGCAGAAGACCTGACGAGGGACAGCCAAGTTAGCCAACATTAAACAGGCGCCGGGGAAGAGCGGACTGCGCCCGACAAGCCCGAGTACCCCGACTCGTTCCCCGATCGGATCGCATACTTTTGGAGGCCCCCACCGGGTAAGGAGTGCACGCATCATACCGGCCCATTCCTTCGCTCTCGATACGCTGGCCGCACCCCCTCTTCAGTCGTCCCGGTCCGGAAACGCTCTGAAGACGATCTTCAGAATGGGGAAAAACAAGGCCGTTCTTCTGCTGGCAATTTGAAATTGTCAGGGATTAGGCATCGCGCTAGCTCTCCAACTAAGTGGAGCTTGCTGCCCCGCTGGGGCTTCCAGCTCTCCCTCATTAAAGAGACCTCTTCGCTCTCCCAACCTTCTCCCCTCCTTCCCACAATCCTTTCCAGCAGTAACCTCCTCCGCACGCACGGCCGCACAACGATGTCGGAGACGGATCGCGTTCCCGACAACCGAATCTTGGAATATATCCAGGATCTGACCTCGGCAAAAAAGGGTCTCCCTTACGGCCAACCCGTAGGCGTGCTCGTCTCCCAAACCATCACAGACTCGGCAACCCTGGTGAAATTGACAGCAGAGGTCGGTCCTTACATCGCGGTGCTTCAGGTCCAAGCGGATATTATCGACGATTGGTCCGACGATACCATTGATCAGTTGACGTACTATGCCAAGAAACACGGGTTCATCTTGTGGGAAGGGAGCCGAGTCTTGAATTGTACCGTCAATTTCATGGGCCGAGGGAGCGCCAACTTCCAAACAAGAAAGGTCTTGGCCGATCTGATCAGGCGGAAATACACACATGGAACTGCAAAGGTAGCGCAATGGTCAAATCTAGCCACCTCGTGGGCACCTGGTGTGCCATTGCATGAACAGGAGAAGGACCTGTTGATTCCAACACTTCGCAAGGCCGCCCGGGAGGCCGTTGCAACGACTGTGAAAACCATTGAAACCGAAATCTCTGCTACCAATGGCGAGGAACACCACGAGGAACTAGAGGCGCCCATTTCCCCGCCTACTACCAATGGGTGGGTGGAATTCAGTTCGGACAGTTTTGGATCTGCGCTACGGAAATCATCAACCATCTCTGTCACCGAGTCGGTCACTCTCCAGCCCCATGTCGAGCCGGACGAGGGCGTTCCAGCCCCACCACTTCTATCGCGAGGCCTGGCTCTCTGCTTGCCAAGCGCGATCGACTCCGCATTCACGTCCGAATTCCGACAGAGCACAATAATGGCAGCATGTGCAAATCATGATTTTGTCGTTGGACTTCTCACCAGCGAGCCATTTTTCACCAGCTATACCGGCGATTATTTGTTCGACCTGGCTTTCCAAGACAGCCATGGAACACCGCAACTAGGTCGCGATATACTCGAGGCCATCCCATATCTAGAAAATAAGCATTCATTTGCCTTGTTCTCTCTTGTCCCGGCTGAGCTTATTCATAATTATGAATCAGATCCCATTCGCAGCATGAACGGGGACTCGCCAGACGAGGACCTGCCTGAGAGTGTTGTGAAATTGCATTACATGGTTGACCAAGCCTTGAAAATGCGAGAAGCCAATCGCAAAGAGCACCTTGGCAACCATCAAGAACATTCATCGATACCCGTTGGCCCTAGCATCTTCCATGTCCCTGTCGTCATCCTCCCCTGATCGCGATGCTCCTTCTATGTTGAATTTCCCCACGACCCGCTATACCCTTCATCATTATGATTATTCATGTTTACCCATTCCATGCTAGATTTACATAGGTTTCTGTCTTGTGCATTGAGATACATTCCCCCCATCCTAGATGTGTTGGAACAAAAGCCATCTATTCATGCTCATGTCTTGTCTTGAAAGCATCCACCGACCTGTCAACCTAACACCAAGATCTTACATCCATTTGGACCTCTTGTGGCCTTGGAGCCTCAGGTCTTCCGACCTTTGTTCGCCCATGCCTATTGAAGTCTTCCTTCTCATCCCCTCGCTCTCCCCCTTCTGCATATCTCTTATATACAGACATCTCTGTATTCCTGTTGATCCCTACGTATGATGAATTGTTCGTAGATCATCAGCACCATATGTATTCATATTCCTGTTGATTGCAATCTTATAATATTCATTTACCACGAGAACTTGTCCCTCCATACCCCTTCTTGAGGCCTCATATCACCTGACAGGTCAGGCCAAATAAGCCCGCCCAATTCCATGGATGGACGCGGGGCAATTAGTCACTCATCGGAGTACCCCGCAGGCGGTCAAACTGATAGTGTACCGCCTTCATCTTGCCCCCTATTTTGCCAGCAATATGTGTCCGATCCCAACGCCGATGGGAGTCAACGGCAATAGCATTCAGTGTCCACCCCTATTGCCAGCTCCAAAGTGAAGAAATGTTGCCTTGTTTCCCATTCCCACTTTGCCACACTCGCTCTCTTCTCCCATATCTTCTCTCTTTCACCGTTGGTTCAAGCGCTACAAGCCCATCGTCTTCATACTTAGCACAACGCCTCTCTGCCCCCACACGATCAAAGATAACCTGCGCATAACGACATAAGAACTTGCCTGATAATCAAAAATCAGTTTCTGACACACCTTGGTGCATGTCTGCGCATATTACACGCTTGTGTATTCGGAAACCTATGCACCCCGCCATTACCTTGTGATTCATCTAACGTACCAACAACGTCCAAGAACACTCAGCATCGAAATTTGGCAATGGCATCGGGATTGCAGCCTACATTGCCCTTGACACCCCCAGCACTTTCAGCGGGGAGATCAGCAGAATTCAATGAATATCCGGGACTTCATCTGCCTGAGCAACCCAACACATCTCTTCTCCGACCAAGAGAATCTCGTCCCAGTGACAAAAGCAGTCCAAGCTCGCCAATTATTGTTTCGCCATCTGGAGATGTGATTCTCAAGTACACCAAGCCATCATCAGGAGGTTGTTACTACTGGAAAGTGGACAGCCGAATGCTGAAGGAGAACAGTCCATATTTCCGAGTGCTTCTGGATCCTACCAAAGGGTTTGTCGAAGGGCAATTGCTTGCACAGCAATTATCAGAAACCTCAGGATCGGGCTTTCTACCCATCGTGGTGGTTCCCGCAACTCCATTCACTGAGCTATATGGAGCGGATGCTCTGGAGCTATTCTTGCAGATCCTATGTTTGGAATCTCTCGCATCTGACGAGAATGATGACGAGGATGAAGGCCTGGAAACCGTGTTTTCGTTCAACTTGAAAGCTCAGCCTTTATCCCTGATTGCTAGATTGGTTGATATTGCCGACTATTACAACTCTCCATACCCTGTACTGGACACCTTACATCTCCTGGATTACTCACTCGGCAAGGGCAAGTCACGGCTTCAGAAATTTAGCGAGACAACCTTGAAGATGAGCGAAGATCGGATCCGGCAGACGATCGTTGTTGCGAACTTTCTCAATCAAGAGTATATCGCCAAGGTTATGACACACGCATTGGTGATAGCAGGCTCCAGACGCTGGGTTCATTCCCCGCAGGTACCAGAGGGTCCGTATCTGCGTTGGCAGCACTTGGCGAATGGATTAGAAGGTATGATACAATCTCATCGCACCATGCATGTCCTGTATAGCAAGAAAAAAACAATGGCTAACCTCTACTCTCTAGAGGAACTGTATTACCGACGTCAGTGCGTCTTGAATACGATAACCGACCTACAGGCATACTTCCTTCGCAAATACGGCGCACTGGAAAGCGACGAGCCCATGCCTACCACCTCCAAAGCCGTTCCACACCACACCACCCATCAACACCGTGTCTTCCAATGCCGGGCTGGACTTGGCAACGCCAGTCAATGCGATCTATTCCACCTCGGTCAGATGACACGTTTCTTCGCCCTGCGAGCCAAATCAATCTTCATAGGGTCTACACTGATTGATCCTGACTTTAGCCCACCTGGCGCTGAAGATGAAGACGGCGGCGAGGAACAACCTTCACCAAGCCTTGACATTTCATCGCTCATCGTCTCGCTCAAGAAACATCCTGACTATCAGATTGATCTCAATCATCAAGCATGCGGTGTGAAGCGTCGCTTGCTTCCAATCCTGGATGGCATTGAGAAGTTTGTGATGGATGGGCGAGGTATGCTGGGCGTTGTCCCGTCTATCTGGGAACAGCCGGAGAATCGACAACGGCTGCAGTGGAAATCGGGAGCTTTGTTCGCTGAGGAAGTGTGTATCATACTGAACCAGATATCCTACGTGAATATTGGTCCAAGAGGCGCCGCCGTTACCAAAGGAAGCTCATACAGTGCCAGGTTACTCAGTCAAGAGGACCATGCAAGGGCATTGTTTACCGCGAAGAAGCGAAAGTGGGAGCCAGACACATTCTGATCACTTAGGTTTAGACCTGTTTGGTGATTACAGAAGATGTCGTCATTATTTCTTACCATACCCTGAACGGGCTCTCCATTTCCTGACACGACTATGATGGTATTTTCGCAGCGACGAATGCTTGAAATGAATAGACCGGTCTAGACTTGGTGGTCTGTCCAAGGCTTGTTCTGGATCGCTTGCCCATGCAGAAGAGATGGGAGTGTATTTTCCCTGCAACCGGGACTAAGCTTAGGCCAGCACGCTGAAGTGCTGAGGTAGCTTAACCATGACTTGTACGATAGTTCGAATGTAAAGTATCAAGATCTGTGTACGATAGCCGTTTAGGGGCGTGATGAATGATGATTTTGAATGATAAATGAACATGGAGTATAGTAGCCTCAGCCATCGTTTCCAGAGAAAACAAGAACTTTTGCCGGTCTGTTCTGAGTCTATGGAATACACTTTTATGTGTGAGTTCAATGTTAACACCAAGCAGAAAGAAGCAGCACAAGTTCAACTTGACAGTCTGGCCCCCTTTTCCATACCACGAAAAACAACTCTGGTAGATATAAAGATAATAACAACAGTGTCACCCTCCTTCTTCTCCTCTGTCCAACAAGACTCTCCATTAACATACAGCATCGCCCCAGAAATACCCCATATCAAGATCAATAGTTGGCCCCGATGGGAAGAATGACCCAGTAATCTGACCAGTCGCCGGATCATAGGGGAATAACTCGTCGTAGGGCAGTGGACCCGAGAGAGAGTTCTCCGACTTGGTTAATGTATCCAAAAGGTCGGGTGCTTCAAGACTGTAAGACACTGACATATCGAGAGGACTTACAGGTGGCTCTATTGGCGAGCAAGCAATCGAGTCCATTTCAGCAGCAATAGACTCTGCCGTAACTACTGGAGCCGCAGGTAAGGTCGATGATTGATCGAATGAGAGATCATCAACGAGTGGGTCATCGCCAAGTTCAGTGGAGCCGAGACCGTCTGGAACATCAAATAGAGAATTACTTGACGACCCCTCGTTATCGGACATCTCATTGACATCGATTCCGATATGGGGTGCAAGACGGCGCAAGAAGCCGTCGCATAGCTTCCAAGCTCTTTCCGACGCCATGTTTGTCTTGGACAGGGCCGAGAGCCAGTCGATAGCTTTTTTGGCGGCCTTCAACACCATGTTTGCTTTTTCGGGAACATGCTGAGAGTGGAATGCGAGCTCCAATAGAAGGACCGTGGTTGCCTGCATCAGATAATGCAGTGTGCACCACCATGGGGAGATCCGATGCAACATAGCAGCATCCGGTGTGTCAGGGAACAACGTCAACATATGGCAAGCAGACTCGACACACTCGGCTGCAGTCTTGCTGCAGAACTCATGCGTCTTGTCATCCTCAGGAGAAGATGAGTCGAGTCGACAGAGACACGGGCGGGTGATTCCAATTTTGGTACTGTAAAATAAAAATGCGAGTCCCATTCGCTGTCCGACAGGACATTGAGAAGTCTGCGTGGAAGTGAAGTCATATGCCGAGGGAAGATTCATAAACCAAGAATCAATCGATAGCATGAGACTCTGGATCGTAAATTCGATACTCGCCCACGGGGACTGCAGTGCCTCGGGGCTGTAGAGCTTGGTTGTCATTCGCTTAGCGATGGTAGTCAGGGATGTCATCTGCAAGAAGTACAATGACATGCACGGAGGGAGACTCTTGAAGTACTCTGCCCGAATCCTTTTTGTATCGCATTCAGCTGGGCTGTCATTTCCGTCCGAATCCGCAGTTGAATCTAAGTTGGCGGTACTGCTACTGAACGACATGCGGTCCAGAGGGCTCGATGTGCCACGTCCAGTAATGCTGATGAGCTGAGCAACTTCTTCTTTTTGGAAGTCACTTTCATCAAACGGAACTGGTAGGGGTGTGGTACAAGAGCTGTCGATGATGCAGGATGGACGTCCTGTCATAACGCCGAGAAGGTGTTCAATATTGTAAAGTGACCACCAGACGCGGTATCGAATTTCTTTTGAAGTGTCAGATGTGCATACACCCACATTTTGTAAATGTAGCCCGAGGCCTAGTGCCCCTCTAACGGCACTTCCAGATAACTTCCAGGCTCTGTATTGACAAAGAAAAGAAATGTGAGTATGGCTCCAGGTAGAATTGGGTTAACGACATACCGATTGATATGACCAGACGCAATCAAGTAGAAGCAAGCAAGTCCCTCAACCTGGAGTTGCTGCAAATCAGGATGATGCAAAAGCTGGTCTTCCAAACTCAGACTTCTTGCCCGAGAAAAGTACAGCTGATGATCATCTTCGCCTTCTTTCCACTCTGCATCGGTCAACTGTCCATACTTTGACGCAATGGCGAATATCAAATTAAGAATAGCCAGCCATTTGCTTCCTGGTTTGAGAGAGGGCTGACTGAAGAAGACTTGGAATTGCGAGATGAAGGTCGAGATGCCAATGATTGGGAAGGACGGATGCACCAAGGTCAGATAGGCATTGAGCAGTTTAGTTGCCGTGTCCCGCGAGGGTACACCGAATGCATCGACTTGTTCTTTATTTGGAACATCCAGGTCGTCGATGTAGTAGCTGGATGAAGCCACCAATGGATCACTGGGCTTCTCGGGTAGCGGGGTCAACGTTGGAGAGGGCAGACCATTATCATCATCCTCATTAGATTTGCCCGAGGACCACTCCTCACACTCGTTGTTGACTTCCTTGCTTAACTTCTGAAGCCAGGAGATCTCAGAGCTTCTACCAATGAATCCGGTTGCTCGTGCTGTCTCGTCTCTGTTGAAGTCTTCTTCTGTGTGGTCCACACCATCCAATGCGCTAGGCGATGAAGATCGATCTGGGGGTGGTTCCGAGCCTGACCCTTGGCTTCTCTCCACTGTAGTGGCAAGGCCGACCTCGACGTTTAGTGCTAGATCAGGAGCAGATTCCTATACTATCTCAGACATGTCATGGGCACTGAATATGGTACGTGCTCCTTACCGCTACCAAAGCAATGTTGACAAGCTGCTCATCAGAGACCCCGAAGCGGTTGCTCAATTTTCTGATAACATCTTCATATGCCTGCACTTTAGCTGACAGACTAGCCAGCTGCCTGTGGGTAGTAAAATCGGTAAATAGGTCTGATGGTCAAGTTGAGAATCAAGGAACAGGCTAACTGACCGTTTCGACTTCTCTCTTTTACCATCGGTGTAGCAGCAAATGATGCCAGCCTCCCGACAATTGCGACACCCAGACTTGTCACCAGTGCATTTGGTCTTTCTCTGTCGACAGCTTTCGCATGCTCGACGTACATGTCGGCGGTGGAACCTACCAGGTGAGGTGAAGGCTGACTCTGCTCCATCTGCAAGTCGTGGAATGGCCATCTTCTTGGAGCCGGCGTCCGACTCGGGCCGTTGAAGAGCGGGTAGTGGGTTTTCCTGTCCATGATATCAGAAGCCAGCTCTGAAATCCAATGTTGACCCTCGGAGTACAATGGCTTACCAAGCTCAGCTGATTGCATGTCTCGGTATCAACACTCGATAGCATGAAAAGACTTTGTTGTTCATTCCATGACGGGAAATGGATGCTCATCATGAAACTTGTGGAAACTAGAGACTCAGTATTCCTGAAGTAGAGCTAGCTAGTTAGTAAGGTGTTCTGTTTTGGTTATCATTCCCCACATGTATAGTCTCACCTTGAAGGTTTGGAGAGGAGGGCTGAACAAGGTCTGAAGTGTGAACTATCAGACACTCGTGAAAACAACAAGAGGAGGGGCATCAATTGAGTTATAAGACCATTGGTAGGCTTAACCTAAAAGCCAAATCGGACATTGCGTACCAGCTACCAGCAACAGATATGTTTTCTGGGTCCGGGTACCAGCGAGAGTCTAAAGCTCCTCTGGTAGATACTTGGTCATGACGGTCATGACGATGTTGACAGAGCTGTAGCGGTAAGCTCACCAAGTGGCAACTCAGTAGGACATGCGACGAAGTACCTACCTGGTGTATATTTGCCTCATCGCAATGCAATGCTGGCTGAGGCAATTTTGAGGTCTTTTTTGGGTAGATCTGCACGATCTGTATGGCTAAGGGACCATCATATTTGCCATCAACTGGCAGCGGCGACGGTTCTGTTGCATCAGATCTGGGCTGAGGACTCTGGAGATTGGTTAAGCCATTGTATCAGGGCCCCAGAGCACCCATTGTGTAGTCTTCTGTTTGTCGGTTGTCGGAACCGACAGGCTCTGGGCTCCGACGCTTCCTAAAGGGTGAGTGCTCTGTTCAGTTGTAGATTGGACGATTGGTGAAGGGGCAGCTTCTCCAGAGGCCGAGACATGGGTCTCGTACAGCTTGTTTTGATAAGAAATCCATTTCTCCCAGGGTTAAATGTAGAGTTAGGAGTACAAAGCAACAGCTCGCAAGAGCGTGTTGCATTGCTAGTTTAGATGGGCGACGATGGTCTAGACCCCGCGAGTAGATCAATCTGACGTTTCATAAGTGTGGCACTTGCTTAGCTGTTGTCCCTGGTTGATAATCGCATCGCGTTGGCTTGATTCGACATGGAGGAGGAGCGGACTACAACGGCCCATGGGAAGCCATCGAGGTACCGAAAGCTTGACGGCAGTTTCAAGCTCTGTCGGATAACATCAAGGGGTATCCCTATTTAGACGGACCCCTCATGATGCTCAGTCATTATTTGCGGTATGGGTCTATCATCCATAATCCTGACGTCGTATATTACCAAGACATGATTGCGCTCATCATCACAACATCGATCAGACCACTAGCCATGCGAGGTGTGGGTGAGCTCGCATTGGGTAGTAAGGCATCCTAAAATTCTACCTTTCATAGAGTGGGGCTCCATAATTTTGCTGAGTTCTAGATAATGTGTCAATTTTTGGATGTCAAGGTTGAGACACGGCCTCGGAAGGAGGTACCTTGAAAGTCTTGTAGGAGGGCAAATCAAATAAAGGGCTGATAACACGATTTCACAAAAAACAGGAAGAAAGAATTGCCAGAAAAGCAGGCCTCAATCCAAGCATCATTAGAAGAAAAAGAAAACTCTATACAATCCCAGCACGTAACTACTCGATCAAGAAGTTCTCCGCAACACTGCGAATATCCTTGGAGAACCCGGCACTCTCGCCCTCCATCTCCAGCAGCGAGGCGTCGAGAACATCGACGTCGACAAATGGCTGGGTCTTTGTGAATCGAACGCTCATTGGGAAGAACTCATTCTCGTCACCGTCACCGGTGGACTCGAATTCGAAGCTACCAGAGGGGTTCGACTCGTCCACAACACCCAGATTCCAGTCCAGGCTGTCCCCTGAAACTTCGTACACAGCATCGAAGCTGGCTACCGCCGGCTCCGATGCGCCATAGGGAATGGTAACAACAACATCGCGCAGGCTATCCGTGCCAGTGAGCTCATACTCCACGGTGACGGTAGTTGTGTCAGAGCCCTTGTTCACCCACACGGTGAATGTGATGGGCAGGATCTCGGCATTGTCGGCCGAGCTTGCCACACGCCACCGCAAAACACCAATTGCGTTGTTGGCAGGGAAGCGTTTGGTGGTATCCTTAAGTTGGATTGCGGAGGTGCTTGTGAAAAGAGCTTTATCGACATTGGGGTGGGTGCGGAATTGGGCACCCTGGGTAGGGTTTGCCCTGAGATCAAGTCGGAGCTTAGTGAAGGCCGGATCGGTTATGCGGAGCTGAAGGTCACCCTTAACCTCAAATGACTTTAGGGCGCCTTCCCGGGTGAGTGTCGCAGAAATTGTCTCGGCGATGGTGACGTGGATGGGCTCGCGATCAGCCGTAAGGGACTCGCGAGCAGATGCAGGCTCTTGCACAGGAGTAGACGCTTGAGGAGTGACCAGCGGGCTGGACTCCTCGATCTCGGGACCTAGGTCGCCACGAACCTTCTCGTAGATATCGGTAGCCTTGGACTTCTTGCCAAGTTGCATGCCCTTGCCGCGAGTGGGGAGGGGCCTAAACAAAAAAATCACACTATTAGAGACCAAAAGATCCATCGTCACAATCTCCCGGCGTGTGTCATGGTGAACATACTTGGCAAATGTCTTCTTCTTCTCCGCCTCATACGAGTCGTAGGTATCAGGCACCGACGGGCGCGATGGGGGTGTGTAGACAGGGTAGTTTGGTGCCCGAGGAGCCGCGCTACGGCCTGTACGAGCAGCCTCCTTGCGCTGCATCTCCAACTGCTTGGCCTTGCGCTTGCGCTCCTCACTGGCCTCCAATTCTTTGTTCTATCGAAGGATGTAAGCTTGAGAAGCAACCCCGCAACCCACAAATCCAAACATACCCGCTCAATGATTTCCTGGATGCGCTCCTCGTGACTCTCCATCTCCAGGAAGGTCTTGATCTGAGAAAGAGAGAGGTTCTCTCGGTAACCCAGCGTCACCAACTCATCGTATGCGCTCAGCAGCTCGAAGGCATTGCGGAGAATCTCTCGCTCATCCAGGCTCTTGCAAATGCTTGTGGTTACTTGGGCAAAGAGGTGCAGACTGTCAATGTCTTGGAGAATGTTGGATTGGCGGTTGGTGATGAGAACAATGTACAGCTCATCCAATGGCTGGTATACGAATCGCACGTTATCCTGCTCAACGGTGGTGTGCTGGGTTTGCGAATCGGCGAGCTTGGGGAACGAGGCGAGAAGGGCTTCAATGCGCGACCGAGGAATCTCACGGAACTGGCGCGAGAGGACCGCTTTGCCTCCGCGAGTGCAAATGGATGCCGCGAGAACGACCTGATGAGTGTGGGACAGATGGTTAGCTCCAGGCTGTCACAGCCGACAACAAACATATAGACTGGGAATGCTCATACCATGACGACTAACGGACAAGGAGAGAATTAGAAGAAAGAGATGAGAGGATTCGCAGTCTCGCGAGTAGTGGATGGTCTCTAGAGAATCGACAGCTAGAGAGAGCCCCCTTGTGGTGTTGATGGACAAGTCGCCCGCGGGCCGCTACTCTGTTCTCTTTGGCCATGGCCCGTGCACGCCTGCTCACCCCTTCGCTTAGTCTTCAACCCAACTCGGCTTTTTTCCCTCTTCACCTCATCTCTCTGTCTTCGCGCTTTTTATCGCGAGAAGCTTTTTCTCTCTCTATTCAACCTTTCTCATCCTGAACTGGATCGATCTTTATTTCCTCATGAACCTCTCGTAACTCCCCTACTTCCCTTTGATCTTTTCATCTCACCTACCTGCCGACTCGACCCTTCCGGCGCGCCATCTTTGGCCCTTGCAACACGCCCCCGTGGTAGACACCTTTTCGACGCGTTTCATGCCATGACCACCGCTTCCTCTTCGACATTTGCTACGATGGAGGTCCCAGCACTAGAAGACTCGATGGAGATGGCTTCTCCTTATCACGGAGGGGCTGATGACTTTGACATCGACATCGACCTCATGGAAGATCAAGTCTCCAACATGGATAGCGATATGATGGGAGCTGATGACTATCCCAACACCTCTCAAGTCTCACTTTTCGGTACCGAAGCGAACGACGATGCTGATATGGCTGATGAGCCTTCTGAAGGATCCATGGTTGACACAGATATTGTCGACGAGGACCCCGATATCGATGTTCAGTACGATGAGACTACCTACGAAGCAGAAATGCTGGAAGGCGACCAAGACGATGAACTTGTTGCCCCCGTTCCCAGCATCCACATTGAAGTACAGACTGGGACCACCGAGCAGGGCGACCCTTCAAGCGGAATCCCTACGGAAATCGACGAGGTGCAGCTCCAGCCCACCACCCACGATGGCCCAGAGACCGCTCCCCCGGAAACCGCTGTCTCAGAATCTGTTCCCGTGGTGAATGAGCCTCAGGAGTCCCAAACTCAAGATGAAGAGGCCCCTCCCGTCTCCAGCGAAAACCAGACTGATCAACTCGGGCGCACCGAAGGCGACAATCATGCCGAGTCTCAAACCAACCACTCAGCCCTTGAGCTCCAGGACACTAATGGTACAACCGAGGAGAAGCCTCCAACTGCTGAAGAACATGTTGATGCCTCGGCTGAGAATGTTGAAAATGTTGAGCCCGTAGAGGAGGCCAAGTCAACTGTGGACGAGAATGGAGACGGACATGTTGAGCATCTCGAGGCCAATGTCTCCCACGAGAAAGAAGGCCAGGAAACACATGAGGAGGATGAGTCCCTCCATCCAGTGAAGGTTCTTTACCAGGAAGCCGAGATCTCTTTGTTCCCGCCTATGGAAGGTGATTCAGCCGAGACATTCTTCCTCCACGACGAGGATATCGCCTACGACAACGTTGGTAAATTGTTCAACTCTCTTCGTGAGGTACTGTTGGACAATGTTGCGGAGAACGAGGTCCTGGTTATTGATATCGACTCACTCGGTATTCAGATAACAGAGGTAAGCCCCTACTCCATTTCATGTTCAGTCGTGTTTTATTGAACAAGTTTGCTAATTCTTGAATCCTAGGACTCCTCCCACACGTCCAATATGACTTTACATCAGATTTTGAACATCTACCTTCGGCTTTGTCATAATGATGGCAATAATGAGCCAGAAGCTTTGTATCTGACTTTGAGCAGCAGACCAGCTGTTCATTCTGAGCTAGCTGATCTTGAAGCTGCTGCCAATGAGGGCAAAGGACTGTCTCAGGTTCATCCCTGGAGCGAGTTTGAAGATGGAGAGGACAACGAGGATTCTCAACTGGCGGAGCACCCCGTTGAGGAGTTAACTTGTGATCAAGATCTCCAGGAGCCTTCTCTCCATGAAACCGAAGAATTCAACCAGGAACAGGTGGTCCCCGGCGGTGCTGCCGAGTCCGAAGTCCACGATGCTATAACTAAGGATGCTCCCATCGAAGCTAATCACGATCCTGTCTCTGGTGAGCACAACGCTCACGCGGAGCCTGAAATCGAGCCTGTCGAAACACAGCAAGCAGATGAGACGGATCAGGTAGATGCGTCACAGTATGCGGATGAGAATTCTCATGACTATATTGAGGAGCACTATGAGGAGCAGTACGATTCTGAGGCTCCCAAGACAGAGTCCACATCTACCGTGATGCCTGCCTCTGATCATGTCGAGGCAAAGGAGCTCACAGGAGCTGTCTCAGCCGAGGCCGCCGAAGACCTCTTGAATGAAAATGATGGTCAAGATCGCACCGACCCTGCGGGTGACGGTGAAGGCTTGAACGACGAGGGGTCATCCAATGAGCATGAACCGTATGGCTTTGAAGGACAAGAGCATGGAGAGTACCAAGATGAGCTCGCTGGGGAAGAGGCTTATATCTCTGGGCCCAATGATGAGACCCATCCCGTCGATTTTGCTTCCGCTCATGACGAGGACGCTCTCGGCGAACTGGATTCTGTAGCTGCCGCTCAGGATGCTTCTGTCAATGTTTTGGACGATGATATTGATAATCAGTCGAATGGCCAGTCGGAGTCCACCGTGGAGAATGCTCCGAAGGAGGAATCTGCGAACCATGAAGAACCCGAGGACGACCTGCTTGGTATCGCCGATACCCTTTTGGAAGGCCCCGCCAGCGATCATGAGGACGATCTTGGTCATATTGAGAACGCAGATCTGGAGCAGGAACCTGAGGATGGTCATCCCGACGCTGCCGCAGGCGACGAGGTTCCCGCCGACGACGCCAGCGGCGACTATGACGAGGAGGACTCTTACAACGTACTTGAGTTTTCGGAACACGTCGAGCTGGGCGAAGCGGACCCAGTGCATACTGATTCCCAACCCCATGAGAACCCCTCTAAGCGGTCCCGTGAGGAGGAGGATGAATGGGACTTTGAGGAGACCGCGACCCCTGAGCTCAAACGTCGCCGCCCTTCGTAAACCCTATTGTTTCCCTTGCTATCCTGGCAGTATTCGACTTTCACCTCACTCCCACTCTTCTCTGGATTGGCCAACCAGTCTAACAACTCTTGGATGCTACTGGCTTAGTGCCTCGGCCGCTTTCGATTCGCTATCATCATCAACATCTACTAACCCCGATCCTCCAGACTGTACCGGTACGCGAGTGCAGGGTTTTCTCGTCTTACTATCAGATCCAGGTATGTCTTGTGTCCCTCCCTCCCCCGGCTTAGGGTCCCATCTCTTCCCTCGTCCAAAGTCACCTTGGAGAGGCCCCTCGGGATCAAGTTTGGTGGCTTGATTAAGCTCCCATTCCTCCCCCTGTTTGTGTATTCTATTGTCTGTTTGCTTTTCTTTCTTCGCCCACCACCCACTCCCCTTTCGCGTGATACCATTTTGCGATCCAAAAATCGGTTATTCTTGGCGTCGATGGCAGTCCGGCTGGACTTGGTTTTATCTTCTATCTTTTATGGCCCCCAGTTGCATCCCAACATAGTTATCGGCGTATTGGTGTGTCGGCACATTGGCCGTCCTTTTATCATTTAGTCTCTTAACTATAAATGAGATTGGGTTTTGTTTGAGAAGAATGTAAACATGTTCAATTGGTCAACATCGGTGTAAGACCGGGTTTGTGAGAGAAACATTCCGACCGGACTCCTGAACTCGAGGCCCTGTCACCGATTGAGTGCTGCCTACAGCTCGGGACACGCCACGAACTCAACCAAATAAGCTTCCGGTAAAGTGTGGTGCCCCAGTGCTTAATTAGGGCTAAAGTGCATCCTACTTGTTGATTAAACCAGGCACGCTAGAGTCGGCAAAAGAAAAGAGAATAATAATGAAGGAGACGGCAAGAATCTATAAGTTTATGTATGGTCATCGTACCCTTACCGAGGAATTGGTTTGATTTCTCTCGGCAATAGCAATGATATGCATAGTGACTCTAGTAATTGAACATTTGTAGATGAACCTTGTATACATTTTCATAGAGTATATACTCTAATTCTTATAGTTCCTCATTCCGTGCGATATCCCCCTGTTATTCATATACTGTACTCTCCATACAGCAGTAATGTAACCCATCTCGGGTTTCATTTCATGCATGTGGGCACTCAATCACCCGCGCCCTGGTATGGGACTGGTATGGGCGGGGTGGACCCCATTCGCTATGTATAGACTGGCCGAATGCGGTTGGATGGCCAGATCGATATGAAACAACGATCGCCGCCACTGGGATCACTCAGGGTCCAAGCATTAGTAATTTGTGTAGCTGAAACTTGTGCATGGTCCAGTTGCTTTATTATATTACAGTATTTCTTACAAGTTACCCCTGCTTTGTTGCCCATTGTTGAGACTGGTCTGTCCACTTGCGTATGTGACTAGTATAAAGTATGCATGGTTGACATAGGACATTATAGTATTCGTCTCTTCCAATATCTTCTATCTAGACATATAGACATTGAATTTCCTATCATCCAATGCCCCCTGAAAATCTCATCACACCCTCATTTCTTCTCGACAGGTTCGAGCCTGGTTTCTTGGACTTTTTACTTGGTTTTTGCTCAGCCCGTTCACTCTTACGCGTCCCGATCGGCCCAGGCTCAAAACGGAACCCCACCGCACGCAGGCACCAAACACTCTCGCTACAGTAAAGTACACTACTACTACTGCTGGAGGATCTAGTCTCTCTGCCGTTACTCCGTTACTCCGTACTCTCTGTACTGTACCACCAACTACCACTACGACTCGTCTGCCCACTACGACTTCATCCTCTGTCCCTCTTACTCATCATTATCCTGGTGCTCCTCTCCTCCCCTATACAACCCTTTCCTCTTTATCCTCAAGGACAGAAAACCTCGGGCTGGCTCGTTTTTCTGGCGCGCTCGTTTCGCTCTCCTCCTCTTTCTCCTCCTCCCTTCGCTCCCCGTGGAGCTGACCCGATCCCGTGCCGCCCGCCGCCCGCTCAGCTCACCACCACCACTCTCCCTTCGTTAATCGAGTCGCTCGCTTTCATTCCCCCTCCTAACCCCCGAGATCCATTGCTGGCAGTGGAGGTCTTTCGACAGTAGGGGCCCTTCGCTCCTGAACAAAACTACGTCAAGATGCTTCCAGATAAGTACGTCGTGGGCTCCCCGGATCCTCAGCGCATGAAAGCGCCGATGCCCTGTGGACAAGGTGGCCAGAAGTTCTAACGTGCGCAATCGCGAATAGATATGTCGGGCTAATATTAGCCATCCTATCAACAATGGCCATTGGTACGGTCGCCTCCCTCGAATCAATTCCAGTTGGAACTCGCCCGGTCATGCAGCTAACTTGGTTCACTAGGCACGAGTTTTGTGATCACGAAAAAGGTTCGTCTGCACTCGAACACCGATCGAACGAGATACGAGATACCTGGTCCGATGAATGCGATTGCACTTCATTTTGGCGGAGATGATGCAAGTGAAAACAAGGCGCTGATGGCAATGACCATAGGGTTTACAACATGCCAACAGGCAGCATGGCTTTGAAGGAGAAGGTTTCTCATACTTGAAGAGTCCGATCTGGTGGGGAGGTGTGGTGACATGTATGGATCTCCCGTTGGGTTGGAAATATCTGGACAAAGCTAATGGACAACAGTGGCCATTGGAGAGATCGCCAACTTCGCCGCCTATGCATTTGCGCCTGCGATTCTCGTGACGCCCCTGGGCGCACTCAGTGTGCTGATCGGGTAAGTCAAGGCCATCCTTTTCCAAGAGACCGATCGGCAACAATGGCTGACACCTCGCAGTGCGGTTCTAGGTTCATATTTCTTGAAGGAACGATTGGGGACATTGGGCAAATTGGGTTGTGCGATGTGTCTCCTCGGCTCGGTCGTCATTGTCCTCCATGCGCCTCCGGACAAGCCCGTGGAACGGATTGATGAGATCCTAGCGTATGCCGTGAAGCCAGGTGAGTTTGCGGTAGGCCTGTTTGCTGCGCCTTGCCTCGGATCACTAACCCTACTTTCAGGATTCCTCCTCTACTGCTTGGTCGTTGCAATCTTCTCCACTGTCATGATCTATCGGGTTGCCCCGGTGCATGGAAAGAAGAATCCTCTGATTTTCATCTCGATTTGTTCGACTGTCGGCTCCATCTCGGTCATGTCTGTCAAGGCGTTCGGTATCGCGGTGAAACTGACCCTCGGAGGCAACAACCAATTCGTCCACGCATCTACCTATGTTTTCGCCATTGTTACCGCCTTCTGCATTCTTACCCAGATGAATTATATCAACAAGGCATTGAACGCCTTCTCGACCTCGATGTGAGTGGAACCGACTGGAAACCCGATGAACAATCATGTATTTCAGTCCTAACCAAGACCGTTTTTCCATAGTGTCAACCCCCTCTACTACGTTACGTTCACGACGGCTACGCTCTGCGCTTCTTTCATTCTCTTCCAAGGTTTCAATACCACCGATGCAGTCAACACAATCTCCTTGCTCTGCGGATTCCTCATCATCTTCACGGGAGTATATCTACTCAACCTTTCCCGGCATGACCCCGACGGTCGGCATCTGGTGAATTCCAAGTTCGACGACGACGGCGTGCCCACCGATGCGATCTCCAGCTTCCAGACCCGGCGATCCATGCAATCTCGCCGAAGCTCCTCGAGCATTGCCTTTATGAACGGCCACGGCGATCGGGAAGGTCTCATCCACTCCTACGACGTCGAGAACAACCATGGGATCGGCATGGACGACTTGGCAGAGAGTGACGGAGAGCCAGGGCCTACCTACGCTCGCAATGACGAGCGCGAACGGACGGTGATACACACGAAGCAAAACAGCCAGGTCTAGTTCGATTGAATATCTCATGGGTTGTCTTGAATCGAGAATCAAGCACTCCGCATCTTCACGAGGTCAACTGTCGCCATGCTTTCTAAACCACTCTCCTTTTTTCTTCCTTACCTTCCTACCTCATCCCGAGCTACCAGCCCATCTGGCTTCTTCCTCTACGTCTCTCTCCCGAGCTCCTTGTACTTTTACTGTTGCCGCCAAAATGCCCGAGATGGGTTGACGGGCAGAATCTCATACCCAGGCACTGGACATGCCCGTATGAAATGATTGGATATGACTTCTGGGTTTCTCTAAATGGTTGGATTTTCTCTATTTGTGATTTTTTTGGTACCGGGGCGAGAGAGGCATCATTGTATATACCGTGTGGTCATTGGAACTTTTCTTTTTTTTTTCTCAATGATTCTTCTGCCATATTTGCAAGTAGACCAAATACCCGGGAACTCTCGATTGACTCCAGCATTATATGTTGTAGCATACACATTCACTAGTTCATGGGCCGGCGGGGAGGAGCCTCGGGAGTGGGGCCTTCTCCGATCCGATGATGTATTTCGCTGGTCAGCTGTTGAGCACGTTCTTGTTTCCCACGAGCATTCCTGCTCTGCCGGCTGATGGAGTCGGACTTTTGAATAACATCACTATCCTTGTACGACGCAGATACGATTCAGGTTCCTGAATATTTCGCTCCCCGCATTTCCAGCTTTCGGGGCGTACGAAAGCGATATGCCGGGCCTCTTGCGCAAACTGGTTATTGTCGCCGCGGTCGATGGGCTGATTCTGCACGGGAATGGCGCCAACGGACTGCGGCCTAATCATAACGGAAGCAACAACGAGGCGTCCTCGATTCGAATTGATTACAAGACAAACAAGATCACAGCATTGCCCGCCCCGTCGGAGTCACTTGAGGGGCAAGACGTACTAGAGGCATACGGACTCGTCGGTAAGCTCGCGAACCTGCGGGGCTAGGGCGGCGACGGCGCGCGATGAACAGCCCTAACACAATTCCACTTTATAGGCCTTTTATCTGTCGCATCCTATTCATTCCTAGTCTCTATCACTCAGCGTCAGCAGGTCGCCCAAATCCAAGGCCGCCCTGTTTACGCCGTGACCAATGTCGCCATTATCCCCATCTCCTCCAAAGCAGACGCCACCCGCGCAATTGCGCAGGCTCGGAAGGAGGTCTCACAGGGTGATCCAGATCTCGACTCGCCTTCCGAGGAGGAGGTTTCGGATAATGTGACTGACGGGCCGGAGACGGAAATCAACAGCGCGCCATCCTCGCCTGTTCGTGAGACATTCCATGCCCGCGGGCTGAGTGTTGGTAGTATCGCCGAGGATGTAATTGGGAAGCGTGTGCGATTCGGCCGATTCGCGGCGAATTGGCTGTCGCGTAAGAATTTGGGCTTGCCTCGGCCTGGTGCGCTCGAGCAGGAGGTTCAAGAGTCGCCGTTTGACGATTCACCGCGCATGTCGGTCGATGCTCCTGAGGTTAACGATGAGGCTGCTGAGGCTGCTGAGGCGGCGGTTCCACGGGAGGCGGAGGTTGAGGCTGCTGCTGCTGCTGCTGCCCAGGACGATGTTGGTCGTCCTAGCTCTGATCAGGCTGCGGAATTACTGCCGAAGCTCATTCGATATACGAAGCTTCTGTTTGCGTCGCGCAATTTCTTCTTTGCATATGATTATGATTTGACGAGGTCATTCGAGACACAGGAGGTGCGGAACGGGCATCAACCTCTTCACAAGGCAGTAGATCCATTGGTATGTTTTGCTACGCAAAATAGTGGCAGCACTCAAGCTGTTACTCTGGTGGATGCTAACCCATTGACAGTATTTCTGGAACAAATACCTCATGAATACATTCATTGATAATGGTGCACATGGCTTTGTCCTGCCTCTACTGCAGGGCTTTGTTGGACAGCGCGAGTTTACCGTTGCGGCTCCTGAGCAGAAGCCAGCCTCGACCGACTTGGCTGGAGAGCAGCAAGTCGAGGGTCGAATCCTTGGCGAGAGCCAAGACACTCAAGCTACGGAAACCGAAGTACCCAAGCACAATTACCTTTTGACTCTCATTTCACGGCGATCCGTGAATCGACCGGGTCTTCGATACCTGCGCCGGGGAGTGGATGATGAAGGCAATACGGCGAATACCGTCGAGACGGAGCAGATTCTCTCGGTACCTGACTGGGACTCGTCTCACAATGTCTATTCCTACTTGCAAGTGCGAGGGTCAATTCCCTTGTACTTCTCGCAGTCGCCGTATTCCTTCAAGCCCATGCCAATACTGCATCACTCCGCTGAAACGAACCAACTTGCCTTTGGTAGACACTTCCGAGAATTGAGCCGCCGGTATGGCAAGATTCAGGCCGTCTCTCTAATTGACAAGCACTCTGGAGAGTTGAAGCTGGGAGAACAGTATGACAGGTATACTAATGTCTTCAATGAGGCGGGTGGCATCGATGGGGCGCCACTGCGGTTGGAATGGTTTGATTTCCACAGCGAATGTCGCGGGATGAAGTTCGAAAATGTCTCGCGATTGGTTGACCGCGTCAAGGAGACGCTGGGAGAGTTCGGATACACAGCTATCAAGGACGGTTCTATTGCACGGAAGCAAACTGGCATAGTACGAACCAACTGCATGGACTGTCTTGACCGAACGGGCGTTGCACAATGCGCCTTTGGGCAGTGGGCACTTGAACAGCAGCTTCACAACGAGGGTATCGACATCGACCTTGGCGGAGACTCATCTACTCAGTGGTTCAATACTCTCTGGGCCGATAATGGCGACGCCATCTCCAAGCAATACTCATCCACCGCAGCTCTGAAGGGCGACTATACTCGCACGAGGAAACGTGACTATCGCGGTGCCCTTAACGACTTTGGCCTCACCCTCTCGCGCTACTATAACAACATCGTCAACGATTATTTCTCACAAGCCTGTATCGACTATCTCCTCGGCAATGTGTCAACGCATGTTTTCGACGAGTTTGCCCTGGAGCTTCAAACCACCGACCCGGGCATCTCAGTCGAAAAGATCCGACAGAATGCCATCGACACCAGCTGCAAGATCGTCATCAGCAGCCCTTCCGAAGAATTCCTCGGTGGCTGGACGATGTTGACTCCCCGCCAACCAAACACCCTGCGCACGCTGCCCTTCGAAGAGTCCGTCCTCCTACTCACCGACGCAGCAGTCTACAGCTGCCGCTTCGACTGGGAGACCGACAAAGTCCTCTCCTTCGAGCGCATTGACCTCCGCTCTATCTCCCGCATTCACTACGGTACATACATCACTTCCATCTTGACAGACAGCCAGTCAGACGAGCGCAGCAACGTCGGCCTAGTCATCATCTACCGCGACGGCGACGCCAACGCCCTGCGCGTCAACACTCGCTCGTTGCAGTCCAACGTTCGCCCCGCCACTCTGGAAGCCTCATCCAGCTCCAACGGCGAGTGGGATCTCGTCTCCTGGCTACGCGGCAGCAAGCGGGCCACCACCCGCTTCGTGGCTTTCAAGTCTCTACCTGCAAAGAACGCCGTCGCCAACCCCCGCCTCAGCCCGGTGACTGGTGGCATCAACGTGCGGGAGCTTGATCGGGTTAGATCTATTTGTCTGGACATTGAACGTGCAATGTTAGCTGGGGAAGGTCAGAATGTAGAGTCTTCTTCTGTGGTAGAGCAGTCTGATATTATCTCGTTGGCGGAGGCCAAGAAGCGGACGGGGATCTTGGAATATTTGGTTTATGATATTAAGAAGATGGTTTGGGCTTGATGGATTTGTGGATAGATACGTATATAATGTTGCAAATACACATGGGCTCCAAATTTACTCGAAATTGATAGGTGCGGGTTTCATCGATCCTGTGTGCCAGGTAACTTTCTGGGCTTGTGCTCATGCAGTAAAATGATGATTTCCACTCTATCCTTCTATATATTCATCCTTGGAAATTTGCTTTGCGATTGGTCCGGCGTTCACTTTCGTTTCATACGCATACATCGTCTTCGTATCACCTTCCAATCTTCCTCAAAACACAGAAAATCGCCTCATATCAGTATATATCAGAGGGCTTTGCGTACTGTTCACTCGATTCTATTCAGATTCTGTGAAATTCACGGGTATTGATACCTAATATGAATGTGCCTCAGTCTTCTCTGGCACTCTTTTAGGTGATAGTCTCATGCGTTGAGTACCTCGTAGATATGATCTACCGATAAAAAAATGATATTCATGTTAGGATCCTGCGTACACAAGGTGAGACTCATCAACATTGATGGCAGGGTCTGGATTTTGTCCGTTTTTGCAAACATCATAACTGGATCAATGGATGATTTTAGGTCGTTTTAACTGTTTAAGAGTTGGGACTGTTTCCTGTTTAGGTAGGTACCACCACCTTCTCCAAAATCTAGCGATAGAGATATGGCAGACTCCGGAGACCCCTAACTGGCCCCTTACAAAATATTTCATATTTTACGGACCCTCACTCCGCGAGGGTTCGCCACTCAAACGATACTACAGGGCTCACCTATATGATATTACCGATTTACATACTAAACACATTCTCTTTCTGGTGGGTTCACTCATCAACAAACATACAAATTTTTCTTGAATCTTATGTGATGTAAGTTCAAAAAGTAAAATTCTAAAGCGTGCGCGTCCTGTAATAACCTATCTTAGTATCGCGGCGTAAACGCCTATATATATGTAGAGCAAGGGCTATCATAAGCAGGAAGTATACGAGTCATTTTACATCAACTAATTAAAGCACTAGGCTTTTAAATTAGGTGAAGCTACTAATTAACTGCTAGATCGATTATCTGTGATTGATCTGGTCGTGTTGAAATCGGCCGTGTAGTAGGCAAATTGGTGATGTTATATAGGTGAGCAGTATCGTTTAGGTGGAGGAGCTGTCTGTGATAAATAGTGGTAATTTATGGAAGGGGCTAGTTACTGTACGGAGTACATACATACTACTGGAAAGGCCCGCATAGATTATTCGAACTCTTGCCTGATCTTTCAGGCATATGTTTTCATTCAGGTTCATTTGTTTGCTAAGTACTGTTTTTTTGGCCGCTTTTTCTGCCAACCTTTCTACCTTCTTTGTCTCTATACTCGCTGGCCACAGGTGAATTGATATCCCCACATCTTTGAAAGTTTACGGTACGTAACAGGGGTTTACAGTGGTGTTCCATAAGTCTTCGACCACCTCCGCTCTATCGCCTAGTCTTCCGCTCTCAGCAAGAACGTTACTAGACTATATAGCGTCAAGAACATAATTTAAAATGATCTTCTGGATATATCTTGTGCGAGACATAGATAGGGCTCTATTTACAAGCTCAAAAACCAAATATAATGGCATGATGCTGAACATAGAGAAATATTTTGGCTGGCAGAATATTATGTCATCATCAGGGTGGTCGGAAACTCATGGAAAACCACCCGTGTAACAATGCATGATGGAGAGGTAGGTTTTATCTGGTAACTAAGATACATGTGGCACTATTGGACATAAGGAAGGTGGAGGGTTTCTTAAAAAAGAAGGAAGGACCTAACTTAGGTGAAATTTAGGACTAATTCCGCCTCGAGCTAACCTAAATAGGAATATATGCCTTAAACTCCAGGCATAGATAGGGTATAACTAACTAAATACCTTTTTTGCCATTCTCAACTTCTTCCTTCTTCAGCTCTCCGCCTTCACGACCGCCTTGCTCTCCGCCGATATATCACCACGCTTCTACTTTCGGTATACACCAACCACACTTCTACTTTGGGTATATCATTCATGATTTTGGCCCCTTGACCAGACATTTGTCTTGCCCTGCATCCCTCGAGACTTATCCATCTTTGACAAGTTTTTGCGCACGGGCCTTTTGACTGAGGTTGACCACCTTGGAGCGGTTGACCGCCTTACCCACTACGGGTTTTTCTGCCCGGGCCACCTCCCGACCTCCTCGAATTTCGATAGGGTAGACCAACCGGTCCTAAAAATTTTTATTTTTCACCGTCCTACATTGTTCTCCGCATTTCCAAGTTCAAATTCAAGAAACTGACCTTGCCTTTCGGCCAGGGTTCTTTGTTGCAGGTTTGTGCCTCGAACCGGGGCATCAGCAAAGGGGGGCCCGTTCCCACATTCTTGGCGGGGCTCCTTGTGCCACAATCACTTTTGCTCCTACGGTCGCTGCGACAAGTCGACTTTGAACCGCTCCAACATGGATTGGCAACCGCAAGATGAGCCATTGAGGCAGCTGGCCTGCTGTCTCAGGGACTCCCTGAACAGCATGAACCCTCAGCTGCGAAAGCAAGCCGAAAATGTACTTGATTCCCCGTCGTTTTGTCCTGGCGAAGATCTTCTGCACTTTTCCCCTCCCCGCTCTTTACCCCCGAGTATCAACAACAGACACACTGAACAGTTATGACGAGGATCGCAAATACTGACGTTTCGACCATGGGGATAATAGATGCTGTCGCAAGCCACTTCGTCCCCGGACTATGTCAACTACATCACCTACATGTTCTCCACGGCGCAGGTCCCTCCCGCTGTCGCCGCGGCGGGCATTGACGCCAGTACCTATGGCGTTGTCCGATTCGCTGCTACCATGAACATGAAGACCAAGCTCTCCGTCGCCTATAAGACAATCCCTCAGCAGAGTCTAAACTTCATCCGTTCCGCCGCCTTGATAGCTCTCCGAGACAATGACCGCCAAGTCCAGCGCGGTGTTGGTAGCATCATTACTGAGTTGGTCCAGAAGGGTGGCCTCTTGGCCTGGCCCGAGGTTCTGCAGGAGCTGCTGTCCCTCGTTGGAAATGACCAGGGTGACGTCTCCATCGCCACTCAGGAGGCTGCAATGGCCGCCTTGTTCAAGGTCTGCGAAGACAACCGCAAAATCCTGGACCGGGACTACTCTGGACAACGCCCGCTTGACGTGATCATCCCGAAGTTGCTCGAATTCACCACACGCGAGAGCGCTCGCATTCGTTCGCTCGCCTTGAACAGTATCCATGTCTTCCTTCCTCACCAGCCGCCGGCTCTGGTGGCCACATTGGACGTCTTCCTGTCGCAGCTCTTCAAACTTTCGGGCGATGAAGACACCGAGGTCCGGAAGATGGTGTGCCAGTCATTCTCGCAGTTGGTGGAATTCGCCCCAGAAAAGCTGATTCCGCACTTGGACGGCCTAGTCACCTACATTCTCATTCAGCAGCAAAACCAGGAGGACCCAGAGCTTGCTCTTGATGCGGCTGAGTTCTGGATTGTTGCTGGTGAGCAGCAGAGCCTCCGCCAACCTTTGACTCCGTACATGCACAAGGTCATTCCTGTTCTGCTTCGGAACATGGTCTACGAGGAGGATGACGTTATCCGCCTTATGGGTGAAGAGGACGATGCCGATCTTGAAGATCGTGCTGAAGATCTGAAGCCTCAATTCGCAAAGGCGAAGGGTGCTCGCTTGGATACATCAAAGCCCGGTGAACAGGCGGCCAATGGCCAACAGCAGCCCGAGGAGGACGAGGATGAGCTGAGTGAGGGTGAGATTGAGGACTCGGAGTTTGGCGATGATCCTGAGGGCGAGTGGACTTTGCGCAAGTGCTCAGCTGCTGCACTGGATGTCTTCTCAAATGCCTACCATGACCAGATCTTTGAGATTATCCTGCCGTACCTGAAGGAGACCCTTCGCCACGAGGAGTGGCCCAACCGCGAGGCAGCTGTCCTCACCCTGGGCGCCGTTGCTGATGGCTGCATGGACGCAGTCACTCCTCACCTTCCCGAGCTTGTGCCCTATCTGATCTCTCTGCTGAACGATGCGCAGCCTGTTGTGCGGCAGATCACTTGCTGGTGCTTGGGACGCTACTCTGAATGGGCATCACACCTTGAGGACCCGAGCCAGAAGCAACAGTACTTCGAGCCGATGATGGAGGGAATCCTGACCCGGATGCTTGACAACAACAAGAAGGTCCAGGAAGCCGCTGCATCGGCATTTGCCAGCTTGGAAGAGAAGTCTGACGATAACTTGACTCCTTACTGCGAGCCCATCCTCCGCCAATTCGTTCAGTGCTTCGGCAAGTACAAGGACCGCAACATGTACATCCTTTACGACTGCATTCAGACTCTGGCTGAGTGTGTCATGACTGAACTGGCCAAGCCGCAGCTTGTCGATATCCTCATGCCTGCTTTGATTGAGCGATACAACCATGTTACCGATCAGTCTCAGGAGCTGTTCCCCTTGCTCGAATGCCTGGGCTACATTGCTGCCGCGTACGGTGATGCCTTTGCTCCTTTCGCTCCCCACCTCTTCCAGCGATGCACCAAGATCATCTACCAGAACCTTGAGGAGTTCATCGCCTCTCAGAGCAACGAGGCTATTGATGAACCTGACAAGGACTTCTTGGTCACTAGCTTGGATCTTCTGAGCGCGATCATTCAAGCTATTGATCAACAGAAGAGTGGCGAGCTGATTGCAAACTCTCAGCCTCCTTTCTTCGACCTCCTTGGCTATTGTATGCAGGATCCCAACTATGAGGTCCGCCAGTCTTCATACGCTTTGTTGGGTGATTGCGCTATCAGCATCTTCCCGCATCTGGAGTCATACATCCCCACTCTCATGCCGGTTCTCATCAAGCAGCTTGACCTGGACCTCATTCGGGATGACGATCGCACAACCGGTTTCAGCGTGCTGAACAACGCCTGCTGGTCCTGTGGTGAGATCGCAGTCAACGAGAAGGCTGCGCTCGCTCCTTATGCCGACAAGCTGTACCACGGGCTTCTGGCCATCATGAACAACGAGGAGATCATTGACTCTGTCAATGAGAACGCTGCCATGGCCCTGGGCCGACTTGGACTCTGCTGCCCCGATTCTCTGGCGTCGCAGCTTCATCATTTCGCTTCTCCATTCTTGAAGGCGATGAGCAAGATTGACTTCACGCGTGAGAAGGCATCCGCTTTCCTGGGCTTCAACAACATGGTCATGAAGAACCCCCAGGCTATGGAGTCCTGCCTGGGCGACTACTTCCAGTCAATTGCGTCATTCCCAACCAAGTCGCTGTCACAGGAAGAGTACCGTGATATCCAAGGCTCATTCCAGCAGGTACTTTCTACACTTAGCATCCGCAATTATGTGCTTTATTTCTAACATGTCTCCGAAAATAGGTCCTGCAAGGCTACAAGAACATGATACCCAACTTCGATTCATTCCTTTCGCAGCTTCCTGGCCCCGTGGCCCAGAAGCTGCATTCGGCCTACCAGATCTAAAAGTTTCTGGCATCGAATTGGCTGTCATCAGACCTCACGAGACTTGCGTGCAACGGTGCAACGACTGACATTGTTATGAATGACGGCCTCAAAATTTTCTTTCCCTCTGTTACCTCCTTGTTCCTTTTGGAACAAATGCACATTTTCCTTCAAGGCTTGTGACGGAGACCACGCCGTCTCCTGTCATAAACTTTCAGTTGCCAGTTTTCTCTGAACCCAGCGTTTTTCTTTCTCTCAATATTCATACTCCGTTTCCCTTTCAAGTTGCTCTCCGTCATGGTGATGCTTGACAGTTCTCATTTGACCTAGAAAGAGGAGGAATTGGTGCGAACCGGGTAGGTACATGGGCATTAGGTCACTATTATCGCGAGCGTCATATTTGGGCGTTTTTCTTTCTTGGATTTTTCCTATCTTCCCCTTTGTCTTCCCCCTCCCCCTTCATATGTTAGTGATGCATAACTTATCCATCTCAGCCAGGACAAGCACGGAGAGAGAGGGGAATTTACCGAAGGAGGGATGAAACAGTTGATCTGGCTGCTCATCTACGGGATATCCGATCACTGTTATTAAATGGATATCTTCTGATATCATCCGTTCATCTATGATTTTGGTTTATTCTCTGCCTCCCCGTTCTGTTCTCGCTCTGCATGCCAAAGTCAATTGAGGCCGGTTCATTCATGGGAGTTTTCTTTTGCTTAGCGACTCGTCCCTCCACATAGCTTTAACACCACTTTTTTTTTAGATAGATAGATTAGATACCTAGGTAGATGCCTCCATGAAATTTTTTTAATAGCTACTGGCGGGGAGATGGACCGGTCCTCGAGTCCTCACCAATCTCCTGCCCCTTCTAGGATAGCCCTTGTGTGTGTCTATCTATGGTCCGTTCTCTGTCACTGCGACGTCGGCACTATCCGCAAGATTATTTTTGGATACAGCGATTTCCTTAGCCGATCAAAAGGCACAGACGATGAGTCCGATCCTCTTGGCTTTGTTTCCACAACTCAGAATCATCGCTGATCTATCTCCTTTACCCAATGCAGGGACTGGACGCTTCCCACTTTCTGATAATAGTAGTGGAGCTATCGCCTCTCTGCCGTTTCAGACGAGATCTTCACCAGACCTCGCTTATTTGACGCCTCGGGAGTCTGAGCTTAAGTCGATCCGACCGGCGATTGGTCAGTCAACTGGTGATGGGTATACCAAGACGCGAGCCTTTCCTTTTACCGCTGCTTTTCACGAAAAAGAGGGTCTCCACTTGCTTGCTGGTTTGCCGTTGGCACCACTTAAAGTGTCTTCCTTCCACGGAGTAAATATCCTGTCGAGGTACAGGGTCTCTGTCTCCCTTGTTCCATCGCGATTCCTCCGCAGTCCGTACGGAGCACGGAGTATGATGATAAAAAAAATCCGCACTAATCTTTAATCTACAGACCCTTGAAAAGTTGAACTAGGACAAGCATGACAAGGATTAAGCCGAGGTTAGCGTATGTCAACAGAAGGCGCGATGTGATCGAAGAGCCACTAGTCCATAAACACCTTGGCACTGTGATCCTTGCTGCCTGAATGGCCCCCGGCATCATTCAATCTCGCAGAATACTGCTTTCTTTGCTCCGCGACCCCTGCCCCTCGCCGTGTGACGTGCAGATTGAGGCTACTCGGGGCAACCCCGGCTAACACTAGTGCCCTAATATTAAGTGACAAGCTGGCGGGTCGCCACTATACCTTAAAAGGCGGCAATCCACGAGCTGGGCATGTTCCCCCCCTCCCCCTTCACGCTTCACCGGGCACTACTGGGCACTGGGGAATACGCATCTCTGCATCCTCTCAGGGGGTGGTTAGCAGGGGTTATGCGAAGTTTCATTTTCAGCCTCAGCTGGATATGGTTAGTGAGACCGTCTTCGTTGGATAGGCTTGCTTCCCTTGGCTGATTTGGGCTTTGATTACCTATCACCCCCGATTTTATTCTCATCGATCAACGTTGATGATTTCGCCTCGGCAGGCCAGGTAGTGGTGGGTGCGTTTTTCACATACCTATTCGGGTTATCGCACGACGTGGTTGATGGATAACGAGATGTACCTCTATGTATAGTACTCTTTACACTTGACAGCAATAATAGATTAATAGTTACATGATGTATGTGAAAAAAGGCCTTTTGTAGCCTATGACCTCAATTTCTGTCACATTTTCGAGAAAGAAAAAAAATACAATGGTCCCTAAACCGACAGCAATCTAACTATCCAGCACTGGTCCATATTTAGAAACATTCCATGAATCGCAAATGTCCGTTCTCATTCTTGATACAGTCCGCCAAATTCACGCACGAATCGTGGTTCTCGTTGCCATCTATGAGCTCCGCATGGAGGACCGGGTTCTTGGGCTTGCTATCCCCCTCCCATTCAAGGTGGATGTTGTCCGCGGATTTGGAGAAATCGGAGGAGCCCCATGCGAGTTTACCTGTGAAGGATTTGCGGCGTAGCTTGGCGTTAGTCGTGCTCAATATAGAGAACCTGTCAATTACCCTGTCGCGTGGAGAGTGGCTTGTAGACTGCAGCAACGTTCCCTCGGTCGTGCGATGCAGAAATCTACTGCCAGCCACCGCGAGGCAGACTGAAAAACGCCCAGGGGGAAAACGGCCAAAGGGCTGGGCGAATAGCAACGGGCTTTGAATAACGGCTACTTACCCTTCCTGACCCCGAGAAATTCGTTCAAATCCAATTCCGAGTAGCAGGCATCCCCGGTTGGGCGGGCGCAGTATGCAGTGAGTATATGGCCCTCCTTGAGCTCGATATTCATAGACGACCTGTGAAAACCCATCGTGGCTGGTTCTGTCTTGTACCCTATACGCCGGAAGAGTCGATTAGTTTTTTGATCTGTAGATCATACAAATTCGAATATTGCAAGCCACGATATATAACGCGGGTCTCGGCAAGAGAGACAAACCAAGATCACAGTAGGCTGAGGTCGGTCTCAGTGTATAGCTTCTATTCGGGAGAGAAGAGACTAGGAGAAGAAAGCACAAAAACAGCTAGCATGTAGATATACAATGTGTAGTTTAGGACTGGATCGGACAAATTGTCCCTCTAATGACATCGCTATGCTGTCGATGGGCACGCCGCTGGGGCGTCACAGCCAAACAAATTGATAGAGGCGGTGGCTCGGCATCATGTTAGCTTCATGATGATGATAAGCGGGCAAGGCCACTGAAAGTGCCCTACCGGGCAAACCTTGGGATGAAAAAGGTTAGGAAGAGTCGAGAGACCTTGTACTGCAGTCTTGTCTATACATCTATATCCTCTCCATACAGTAGTTTACTTTTGTCGCGGCGCAGTCGATGCGTTGGTGTGCCCCAGGTCATCATGACTTCATGCAAGGTGAGATGGCACTGTGGTCTTAAGAGACCGCATTTGTCAGACAGGGCATCGGCCCATTGTAAACATTTCAGCCTCACATCTAGCGTTGCTGCCTTCGTAGACAGGCGTTGCAGGAGAACGCCCATCGCGGACAAGCGGATTGGATCACAGGTGGCTTGGGAGGAAAAGAAGGTTGACGCTAACGACTTTATTTATTTAACTCGGGGGCGAAGGCCTTTAAAGCAGAAGCTTGCAGGCTAGCGAAGGGCAGTTTATACTTTTAGTGGAATCTATTTCGGGCGTTGTGTTTCGTCTCGCTTGAAACAGTGTAGGAAGAAGAGTGTTTGGCCATTTCATCTCGCTTGGTTGAAATAGGTCTAAAGTGTGACGCCAAAAATTTATATGTTAGGTTCCCCCTTTTGACTAATCCGTACTGTAGAACTACGGAATACTTCGGTCATAATCTAGACACTAGTGCCATCTAAACAAAATTAAAGTCGCTGTACGTCCATTATAATCAACCGATCGACGAAATGACCCGAGAGCCCCGATGATTAAGTACAGTAGTACATACAGTAGTAGAAAATAGTAACTACTTCCAGTAGTATCTCCCGTCCATGTTATTCACCGTCTGGACCCGATAGACCGGACACCCTAACGAATTGCCAGTTGCTGATCGCAGGGCGCAGATCGACGGGAGTACAAAAGAAGCGTGGGCTAATTAACTACTGCTACTGCCCCACGCGTCTACAATGGCACACTCTTGGCGGGTTAAAGTTGTTTAGCGTGGTCTGCCTTCCATGGGCCGTGCTTTTATTTCCCTCTAAACTCCATGCGGACGAAAGACCTTTTCCCGTGCTGGGCGATGTCATCTGAAGGGCGGGTCAGGTTGATAGAATATATGAACTATGGTTCTTTGATTGTCTTTGTTAATCACTGTAGACCCTGGATCCAGTATATGTAACTATGTATAATGTATGGGCCTTGGGATCTGGGGTATGCGCATGCGGGGCTGGTCGTCTCATCCTGTAAGCTCGAGGATTCAAGTACATATCTACAGCAGTGACTCCTCCATACCTAGATTTTGCTGTATGGATGGGGAATATTGAAAAGGCGGGTTCGGTCGCTAATCCCGCCGAGTGAATAGGGAAGAAAATATAGTAGATTAGCGTAGATAGGGCGTGGGACGGGAGATATCCTGGTGGATACCTCTCAACGGCGCCAGATATTCCTCCGGGCGAGGCAGATTAATAATGATGAGAATGACTCCGCGATAGTCGAGCCAAAGGCAGTTAGTGCTCTGGGTACTATGGTAAGTAGATTGATGGATTTGGCAGGTGGACTGGAACTTGAGCTGGAAAGGAGAAGGGAGAGGGAGGACAGAACTCCGATTTGCAGGGTAGCCGAAGAAGGATCTCCATTTCGCAAATCGCTGGATAAACTCGCCAGGGATTGCTGAGTGCTGTTCTTCTCTGTCCAGCCAGTCTGGAGCCAAACGTCCCACGAGCGACAGGAATAAAGTTGACAGTCGGAACGGCTTAGCCCCCAAACTGCTGCCAAAGCTTCTGCAGATGGCGCTAAACTTATTTTGGCTCCATGTAGCGAGTAGCGAACCCGCTAAACTGTTTCAAGACGATGATGTCCTCCTGCATTCCCGGCACGGGGGAATAGGGTGAAATAGAGTGGAGATGGTGGAGGCGGATGAGGGATGGGCGATCCACTTCTCGACTTTTGACTTGTTCCCGGCCGTGACTCTTGCGGGATGACTCTTCGTCTTGAGGGCTGTCTTTTTGTCTTTTTGGATCTTGTGGGAGTCTTGGCCCAGCTCTTGGGTCAATCGGGCCTGATGGAGACCCGAACAAGTCCGCACGCACAGCCCATGGTTCTCCACGGGATTTTCCGCCCTAGCGCCGTTAAAGGCGAGTAGCGTATTCGGTAGTCGCCTTGTGCTCAAAAGGGTTAGGAGTGCGCTGTGGGTCAGGGTTTAATATGTTTAAGTCTGGAGGGGGGACGACTGTACTTCAACCTGGTCGTCGGGTTTTATCTGGGAGTTTGGTACTCTGTGTCAAGGGTACTGTACCACTCCGGTCCCCCGTAAGCAGACCATTTGGGGGTAGCCTAAGGGATGAAACAGGTGTGATGATGCGAGAGGAGGATCGTCATGCTGCAGATTATTGTCAGAGAGGAGGATCGTGGAGCCACGTGTGGAAGCAGGGGTTCCCTTGGGCTAGACCAGTCATCTAGTCCACAGAGAAAGCTCTCTTGTCACACAGGAATCCAGCTGGATAAGTATTGGAAGCTTTGGAAGGGAGGTTGGGGGAGCACAGAGATCAAGTAGGGTCAGGAGAACGCAGCTCAAAAGGAGAGTGCTGCGTACAGTGCGTAGACTGTGCAGCATGTATAGAGTATGTTTGGCCACATCCTTCGTGGCTGTATCATAGGCTACATAGTGACTGCTCTGTCCATGGGTGACTGGTCTCTTTGGATGCAATTATTCCATGTTGTATGGAGTATTCTGTTGTCCTATGACATGCAGCTCTTCTCACCTACCTATCTAGGTACTCGGTCGCCTTGGGCCCAGAATAAGATACTTCCATGTAAGTATACTTCATGTAGGACACACCGACATCTGACACGCACGCATCCCCAGAAAACGTGGGGACAGGGTTTCAATGAGCGGTCACTGCAGGTCTGCAGCGTGACCCTCTTGCAGGATGAAGGTCAGGATGAGGCGAAGATTGGATCTTCAGGGCGCCAGCGGCTTACCAAAGGGGACATCAAGTGCACAGTAGTAGTTTAGATTGCCTACGACACTAGACCTCTTGTCTCACTGCCTAGTTGAAGCCCTAGTGAACTTAAAGACTAGTTTAGTTATCGTGGATATAAATCTGTAGGCACGATCATTTCAGGGAGTGATGATCTTGTAGAGTCCATATTCATGATAAAATTTGGATTAATATTCAACTGTTTAGTAATCCCATTACGATTCTTCGATTATCATCAGGATTGGCTTCCCAGCAGAGCTATTGGACTAGGGTTATCGACTGTTGCTCTCGATATGGCAAAGTGCTCGCATATAATGTCTTGAATAGGCCATCATATTATTGTGAAATGGTCTCGATCATCTTTATCTTCGAACATACGTATACAGTACTTCATACCCTCGAACAAGTCTTGGAAGGATGTTTCCAAGTCCCCTGAAAGGTGCAGCAAAGCAGAACTCTGCTCGAGTCATCCCTGTATTACCCGAATCCCTGCGCATTTTCCCGTTTGAGTTCCCGTCGTTTCTCCTTCCCCTTGTCTTGCTTTTCCTCCACCAACCACCAACCATCATCATCACCCCCATTTACCCCATTTCCTCACAGCCGCCATTTATCTTCCGCATGGACCAGGCAGTTCCCTGCGTTCCAGCCCTATGGTAAGCTCCCATGGGAAATGGGTTTCCGGGACGCCGGGCCTACAATGCCACGATCGCATTCGGCCCTAGACCCATGACAGAGAGATGGACGGCGATCCCGACTCTAATTGACGACGACGATGATGATGATTACTGAACCACTCAATAGAAATCTCATTCGAACCTCTCGCCTGCTCCCAGCAAAAGCATCGAGAGTTTTCCTTGTCCCACCCCTCCTCCACTTTCTGGCAAGGCACTCCCTCATTTCTGCAACGCCCGAAACTCTGCACCTTCGGTTGTCTTTACCGAGTTGAGGCTACCGCGTCTCACGTTTGTGCGGGTAGAAACGGCGCCCACCCGCCAAACTAAAAAATTATCATCAGACTCACAAGCCAAACAAGCAGGCTGAGCAAAAGGCTTGTAAGCCGAAACGGGGCTTCCTATGGGCCCGCAAAATCAAAGTCCATCGGTCGGCCGTCAATCCTCCGTTGAGCCGTTCCTCCTCTGACTCCATATGACTCTTTCTTGTCCCTGGTTCACTAGTCCTTGAGTCCCACTACTGCTAGGCCGCTTCAGGCCTGCTTCCAATCCATGCTTTGCGTGCCTCTTGTAAAACCCCTCGACCAGGCCCGCGGAGTCAGTCTGGGATAGCGTGAATGATTGACATGCCCCTTTACCCAACTGGGTATACGGTCGTTCTTGGCCCCCGACGTTATGATCCACAATCTAGGGTCCTCTCAGATCGCGGGAGCCCTGCTGGGCAAATCAGCAGTCATTCCAGCCCGATCCATGGCACATTTCTCTCCTTGCTGCCATGTCCAATCACCGTCGAATCTTCGTTGCCTTTTTGCTTGTTCTTCCCCTCTGGCCTACAGGCTTCATTTCTGGCCCCTCTTCCACGTTTGCATGGCTGCCTCTTCGGCGTGGCCCCCTGCATAATCTTGGGCTAGAGGCGAAGGAAAAAGCTCACCTCCCACAATGATCATCTAAAGTCCCCAATCCAACGGATTTGGATTGCAGGGACGAGACCTACCCCAGACAAGAACCATTGCCAAAAGGAAAACTGACACAGAAAATGAAAAAGAAATTCCAGAACAACAAGGAGAAAAGGAAGACAGGAAGCAAAAGCAACGGGAGCTATCAGCCACCCCCCTCTTTTCTCTTTTCTTTTCTTGTCTTATTCAACCAATTCCCTCCGCCACCCCTTTCCTTTCCTCTGGGTCTGAACATGCAGTACCTCTCCGTACTGTATGTCCCCCATGTAGTATCCCCCCATGTGTACTCAAGCACCCTAACCACCCTGGCCCCAGGCCAATTAGCTCTTCAGCAGCATGTCTGGCATGATTCGCCCGCGTTTGACAAGCAAAGGGCGCATTAAGTAGTGGTACCTCATCGCACTGCTTTCTCGTTATACCTCCATGCGGTCGAAGCCGTCGGCTTGGCTGACCCAGATAATCGTCGGCTGTTTTTTATCCTTGGGCTCCACCTCCGTCCACCCAAGAAGGGCAGTTGTTGGAGCTTCGATCTTTTGATCGGAGATCCTTGGGTTCCCCCGGCACGCCGCTCCAGTTCCACAGGGTCTGCTATGCCCCCCCAAAACCTAGTAATTATGAAGCTCTCTGCTAGAGCAGAGATGATTACCAACCGTAATCATCCGTCCCGCGTCATCCACTCGGAGACCTTTTTAACCTTTCCCTTCTCCTCCAAGCTGGATGGACTCATGGAGAGCTCACATGCCGCCCGGTGGAGCCAGTAGGCCAAAAGAACCACCATTCACCAGACGACAGGCGCATCTCCCCAAGAAGTCCTCCCCCCTGGTTGGGCCTAAGCCTTGGGAGGCAGCTGTATAAGCCCCCTCGAATTAGACTATGACGGACCTGCTATCGCCTGCGGCCTGCCCAGCCTCTGGTCCGGGCCCCATTCCAACTGGCGCCATGTGGTCCTCGCCGCCTGGTCGGTTTAGTTCGACATGGATCATGGATGGATTGCCCAGGGCCCTGGTCCATGCGCTTGACTCCATTCTCCATGCTTCAGTCTCCAGTAGTCTCCTCTCCTTGCAAGTGCAGCCAGTCTCCCGCTCTAGCGGGACCTGCCCCTAGTCATCCTAGTCATCAGTCTGAGTTGACCCTCCAGCTGAAGGGGCTATTCCAGGCAACCCTGCAGAGGCTCAAAATCTCGATCGTCACTGGGGAAAAAAAGGACTTTCTCTCATCGAGGTGGTCCTGCTAATTATAATAATAATAATGATAATAATAATAATAATTAAATCATAATAATGATAATAATAATATTACCATTCGAATTCTGACTCTCCTCATGAGTCTTATTCCCATTATTTTCTCTTCCTTTTTTTTTTTTTTCTCTTCTCCCCCTTCCATTTTAGTTTTTACGATATTTCTTTTTCTTATCATTTCTTTTTTAATCTAGCAAGATTAAGTCTACCTTTCTTTGCACCTGACCGTCGGGACCGGGGCGATTTTTTTTTTTATCAACGGCGATCCAAGCTCTCTCTCGCTCTTGTCAGTTCATTAAAACACTCTAAACACGCTTCTTTTCTTCCTCATTTCGCCCGAATCCAATCCGACTTCTCGTTCTTCTTGACCCTCCCCCTACCGAACTCCTCACGGCCTGGGGAATTCTTATTATTTTAATTTTCGGAAACCCAATCTTGGCTGCAAGAGGCTATACTCCGGCCGACTCGTATTTACCACGTGCGGGACTACATCATCTCCAGTCCGGAGTACTTCTCTCGACATTCCTCATTCCTCAACCCGCCAGAAGTTATTTTTGGAGTCTCCATGGTCGATCGTTTCTTATAAACTTCTGCGACCTCATCTCTTCAATCTTGCCTCTATATTACTTAACCTACTCATCGACTCGAGTACTTCACGACAACTCTACTCTCTAACAATCTTATCCATCTGTCCGATCACCCCGCCTTGGAGCTTACGTTGGTGACTGAACATCTTCCTATCCTATCTACTCTCAACCTTCTTCATCGGTCTCCCTTTTGACCGAACAACCTTGTCACCTTTCCACATCACCTTCAGCATATTCCAATAACAATTACAATGGCTGGTCCCGGTGGTGGCCCTCCCCGCAAGAGCCATACTAAGTCACGGAATGGATGTAAGACGTGCAAGCGACGACACATCCGCTGCGACGAGACCTTCCCACAATGGTATGTTCTGCAATCGCCTCCTTAGATTCACGTCGCGGATCTAACAGAGATATCTCTAGCCGCAATTGCACCAAGCACAACTGTCGCTGTGATTACCAAGACGTCGCTGCGGCGCGAGGCAGCCCGCCTGCCTCGCGACGCGGTCCAGATCTACTGATGTCTCCAGAGATCGAGATGGAGATTGAGAATTGGCACAGAACCGGTCTCACGCCATATCCAGAGCTGGCTGGATGCCCTCCATCCGGCTGGTCTGGTCATTCCCGGTCAGATTTGCGCTTGGTTCACCACCTCATTGGGCTTTCCATCGACCTACATCGACGGGGCCTGAGCAGTTGCACCATTTGGGCGCAGATGTTGCCTAGGTATGTTCTCATCAATTAGGCTTTGGTCTATGTTCATGAGACTAACTCAGCACTTGATTAGTTTCCTGGGTATTGCGCTGTCAAACGATTTCGTCATGAGCGCCATACTCTCCCTTTCTGCCTACCACCTCGCCTACCTCACGCGAGATACAGAGACTAAGCAGCTCGCTCTACACCACAAGGCCGCTGCTTTCAAGGGTCTTCGGACTGCCCTCGGCTACGCGATTACCGCTCCCACCAAGGATAACGCGGAGGCCATTGTTTCAGCTCACGTCTTGCTTTCCTGGCAAGCGACCGAATAGTAAGGATCAAAGTTGAATCATGGTAAAAACATAACTAACATCATACAGCCAAAGCTGGGTATCCTTGCAGCAGGGTCTTTCCTCCATCCTCGAGACTATGTATCCAGTTTGGAAGCAGGAGTCGGAGATTGTTCAATTTGTCGAGAACCAGCGCGCGTTGAGCGCTCCAGATTTCCCTGTTTCATTCGATGAAGATTTGGCACAACTAGATCAGACCATCCATGCGCTACAGGTTTCCCAGAAGCGAGTGTCACACAACGCAGAGCACTCCCAACGGTTGGGAGAGTTGATCGACTTTGTGCAGCAGTTCCGCAAGGACTTCCCCACGCAGACCTCCGAGCAAGCCTTCGACCGTATCCAGATTCTCCGACAATGGCTCTTCTGGTTGCCCCCTTCTCTCCTCCGAAATGGCGAGCCCGAACTTAACGGCCTTGCGGTTTTGTCTCAATTCTTCGCCGTTGCAACCGCTCTCGACCGCTTCTACCCTGACATGGGCGGCTCATATTTGGGAGCTCTGTCCGTTGGAACCATTGAGGAAACATATCGCATCCTCGCCGCACACAACGCTACAGATCCGTTCAACGCTGAGATCCGTCTCGCTATGACCTTGATGGATTTGCCACGCCACTGCGTTGCACGATATCGCAGCCGTCTGACCTGGTCCCCACGGCCCTCGGTGGAGCATTACTCCCCCGGCCCGCCAAGTCCCTACCACGGACTGCACGAATACTCTCTTCCTTCATCATCTTCTCCCGCCTCCGCCTCGCCCTCATATGCCGCCTACACACCTCCTCTCCAATCTCCTCCCGCGGTCACAGTGGCTGGATCCCCCTTCACCCTCGCAGACGGCTACGTTACCGCTGCTCCCTCCCACACCCTCTACCCACCTTCGCCACAACTTCTCGATGCCCACGATGCAAACCTAGGCCTATCTGATCTAGGCCACTCGAGCTCCATTCCGCACTCCTCAGCCTTCACGCCACCTTATGGCGGCGACGTTCTCTGCGCTGATATGCCCCGCACGGATGGGGCATTGGGTCTAAACATGGATGTGTACCCGCATTCGCATGCATTTGATATGCCCGGAATGGTTGCACCGGAGACTTGTTGGACATGAGCTTCGCAAACACCCAAGCCATAAAAAGACCTTTTCCTCATTTCGCTTCACTACCCTTCTCCTTCTTCTTCTACCTCCTTGACTCTGTTTCTATACCGATGTCATTTTTTTTTCTTTTACTGTCTACTTGGGGAGTTTGTGATATTGAGCATGAGCGTTGTTGGCTACTCAGATTCCGTCGTGTTTGCGGACTGAAGGAAATGACTCTACTAAGTGATATATACCCGGACAATATTGTTCAAGCCTTTCGTTAGCATGATTTGGAGCGACTGTATGCTATTTTTCTTCTTGCCTTGAAATGTGTTTTTGATTACAATGGGATCATGCTATGAATAGAACTCTAGGTGGTGTTTGGATTTGAAAATTGATATATTGAATCAATATTTACTTTTACAAGACCAAATTTCACTACAATAGCTTACAGAGTAAAAACGGACATGGCAACGATCATGATTGGCAGCTTCCATCAGTACTTGGGGAGTATTGCATCACATCCAATGTGATGTTCAGCTCAAGCTTCAGCTCATCACACTTGCATTCTAAAGATAGATGCCCCCTCCATCTCATCACCTCCAACCCCTCTGCGCTCGGGCTATCTTGATCAGTCATTATCCCCACCACCTTATGGCAAAAGCGCAACCTGCAATCTCCTCCCTCCATATATGCATACCAAGAAAAGCCCACCACCAAATTTAAACAACGATCGCCAGGAACAAGGACCCTACAGCACCTCCTATACTAAGAATAGCGCAATAGGCGGGGGAGGCAAAGAGATCATGCAAGAAACGAGCATCATTGGAGGAATAGCGTTCGAAATCTCTGCACCCGCAAGTTAGTGCGTTTAGTGCATCGTCAACAGTCCAGTTCTAGCATAGTTTGAGCGAAGAAAATAACTATACTGCAGTGGTATTGTATGTAGTAACTAGGTGGGTACAACGACTCCCTCGGTCCTCTTTAGAGAACGATGTGGTTGGGTTAACAGGACGGAAAGAAAAGGGTAACCTCGTATTCGGCCGGCTCCAGTTTCCACCCCGACCCACGATCGAAGTTCGAACGGCGTGCATGGAGCTCCTCGCGTGGCACGCAGGGATACAGTGCACACTGTACAGATGTTTGGGGGCGGAGCAGGGATTCTAATTGCATTCTATGTCGTTTCAGGTGGTGACACAAGGATATCGATCGTGGCCGATTACTTGTTCGGGACATGCTCGTATCAACCCTGCATATTGTTTATTATTATACTGTGCTACCTCATCCCATCGCCCTTACCGAAGATGCTGTGCGCCAGTTAGATTTTGTTTTTTTTTCTTCTCTTCCGCGTGGTGAAGTTAAAATTCACACAGCTGGAAAGAGATCTCATTTAAGCAGGGGGTTGGGTTGGGTTTGGTTGGATTTAGTTAAAGATCAGCGCAACCAAACACCCGCCCACTCAATTAAGACCCTTAAGGCTAGTGATCGACCCGCCACTTTCGCGTTTCTATATTTATCGCCCCCCTCCCATTCCCCTCCATTCCTCCTTCCCATGTGTCGTCGCTCTTTACTATTTTCTGTTCTGCAGAATCCTGTTCGGGTAATTTCTTTGCGGCCATCTTTCGGTATGTGAGATGGATTTAGGGTTTCATCTTGCGTAGGGCGTTTGGGGTCCAGTCAACGTGCACTAACTAATTAACTAACTGCGTGGATCGATCTACTTGCGTCTATGATAGCACTGATGCTGGATTTGGTATTTATCTACCTACCTGCTATATCGAGTAAGGATGTTGATCACAGGGCGTGGGTATGTGCTTTGCAGGGGATCAGTAACTCGGAGAAGCCGATCAGACTAAATTTACTACAGACTTTATTTCTTTTTTAAAGATGACGTAGTAGATATGGATAAATGTAGTGAGCGGTAGATTAAGTTAAGTCGAAGTTTCTTGGTAAACTTCAAATGCTATCTATAGATGACAGAGGATATAAAATTGTAACAATGTCAGATTACTACATTAGTTGCTAACATGGATGGACATGAGACTTCTCGAGCCACGAGATCACACTATTTTGCACTTGCGTGTTCAGGTGTTCTGGGATAGTTGAGAGGAGTAGGAATATTAAATCAAGGGACCGGACTAATATAGTAACCATTAGATATTCCCCTTTGAATCGACATTTCAGAGACATTTTTGATCGGCTAGGGTAGGCCGGAGATTTGCGACGCTTCTATAGTCGTCCGACATAGAAGTCGCAATACGGCTCGCACCTTGGGCGTGTGTTTACTCCTTCACTTCCACTCACAGTTTCATGGGCACTTTTTTCTTATTATTGAAATGACAGGAATAAAAATATGGCGATCTCTGCTGCCATTAAGGAAGATGCGGGCATAGTAGGCGTCCTAGTTCATCTGAGGTCTTATGTGGAAGAGAACCGAGAAACAATGATAGAATTACCTAGAAAGACAATTCAAAATACATCCATTTTAGTGAGACTCTTTGCAAAATAAGACGTTGAAGCATACCTGGCTGGACATTTGTTGCGCTCTCTAGAATCGGACTTTTGAGCTGCTACTAGATTTCTTTTATAATAGACTTAATGGAAAGCTGGCCTTGAGTAACTACTGGCATTTTTCTTAAGTTGATTTTCGGTAGTTAAATGTTTCGTTATCAATACGCTTTATTAGCTACATCCTTAAAGTATATCGCCTACGTTTATGCTGAACGATGAAAAAAGAAAGTCATTATGAAAAGGCCACGTGGTATCGAATTTTCTCCATGTCAGTCGATGATCATAATCTAGCAACCAATATTCAAACAATGGTACTAGAAAGCGCGGTACAGTGGGTGATTTTGAGTATGGTTGAATGACGTCGAAATCAGTACCTTGAGGCAAGTTTAACAAACCGGCATCTACGATGAAGATCTTTCATATAAAACTCGCCGCTTCTCCTGCGTGTTGTAATGAAGTCGCTGAAAGGAAATACTGCAGTACTGGTTTGCTTTAATCTCCTGTTTAGGCTAATTGCGGTATTATGATTGTTCGTAAGCAATTTTGTTATTGTACCCGGCAAATATGCCAGGATAATCCAGTTGATGCCGGCTTTTATGTGACTTCTTCCCCGCGAAAAAAGTCTCTCGGCAAATGTCAGAATCGCGCATGTCCGAGGACACTATCTCTGGGAATGAGTTAACTCCTTCAGCCAGGGGTACTCGGGATGATTGGCCCATTCTCCGGTCTATGCATATAGCGGAAACCCAATGGCTCTCTGAGTGCCTTCACTGACGCTGTCAGATGGGCTTCGGACTTATCACTCCTAGGGACGGTGAGAGTGCCCGACACGCTACCTGCCGCCCTGCGTAGCTGAGGTTGAATGCCGAATAATGTTATAGACAAAACAGAGCACGTGTTAATTTCATAGATTGTATTTCAGAACAGATGCATTAAACACAGATACTAAATAATTAGAGAAACAACTTTCGGCAGTTCCTTGAAGAATTTGCCCTGCAGCGTCCCCTTGAAGCTTAATCTTACTCAACCTATGTACCCCGCAGTTCGAGATGAAACGGTTAGGAGGCTAGCGGGTATAGTAGCGCCAGACGGACAGTTGGCCGTATAGTTCTCCGAAGGAACAAACCCCGGCAATGTGTTTCGACGGGCATATTTCCGTGCCCTGGAGAGAAAACAGGATTAGGGAAATGAACTCAAATCCCTAAGTTGAAGAAGTGTCGTTTCGTGATTCCGTTAACAGTATCAAGTAAACAAGACGTTTCATGAAGTTCCGCTCTTGCCATTTCCCCACTGTTTGAGCCACACAAGTTACGTATCTAATGGGCATAGTGCCGTACTTGAATTCCACCCTATAGGCCTCCGAGAGAATAAACTTCGTCAATAGATATTTACGGCCTAGTGGGTATGGTGTGTGACAGAAAGTCCAACGTATAGTTCCCCGGGGTAATAGACTTCGTCAGGGGCTGCTTCCGTGTCGTAGAGAGGCAGATCCGATCCAAACATGTGGTAATTATGCGTCCGCATCGGAGTATTGTCGTTTAATAACTCCATTGGTTACTACTAGTCACAGGAGAAGATATAAAGGTCCTAGCTATTTCCGTCTGCTATCATCGGACAACCATTTTCAAAATGAGAGACCAGCACAAGCAAAGCCTGTTCGCGCTCCTTGCCATTAGCGGATCAGCGCTAGGGCAGCAGTCTGCTTGGGGACAATGTTGGTTATAGACTCCAAATAAATGAGCGAGAGGCTAATATGGACTTTCTCAGGTGGCGGCAATGGATGGACTGGCCAGACAACCTGTGTGTCTGGGTACTACTGCTCTGCCCAAAACGCTTGGTACTCGCAGTGCATTCCAGGCTCGGGTAAGTGATCCAATCTGTATGGATTACACCCTTCATTGACAATGCGTATTTGATTAGGCGGTAGCGGTACTACTACTACCTTGAAAACTACTACAACTGCCGCTGGTACTACCTCAACGACAACTTCTTCAAGTACCTCCGTACCGACGGGCAAAGTCCGATTCGCTGGTGTCAACATCGCTGGCTTCGACTTTGGTATGGTGACCAGTGGTACTCAGGACCAGAGTCAGGTCTATGATATATCGAGCGGCGGTGTCACTCAAATGAGGCACTTCGTCAACGATGATACCTTCAACATTTTCCGCCTGCCGACGGGATGGCAGTTCCTCGTTGCTAATAACCTTGGTGGCTCTCTGGACTCGAACAACTTTGGCAAGTATGACACTTTGGTGCAAGGCTGTCTGTCCCTGGGCGCTTACTGTATCATTGACATTCACAACTACGCCCGTTGGAATGGTGCCATCATTGGACAAGGTGGTCCAACGGATGCGCAATTCGTCGCCCTTTGGACAGCATTGGCGACCAAATACAAGAGCCAGAGCAAGGTCATCTTCGGCGTCATGAACGAGCCTCATGACCTCGATATCAAAACCTGGGCTGCTACAGTACAGAAGGTCGTCACTGCGATCAGAAATGCTGGGGCCACGTCTCAGATGATTTTGCTGCCCGGTACAGACTACACCAGTGCTGGAAACTTCATTGACAATGGCTCCGGTGCTGCGCTTGCAGCGGTGGTCAACCCGGATGGGTCTACTACTAATTTGATCTTTGATGTTCACAAGTACCTCGACAGTGACAACAGTGGCACCAACGCCGAGTGCACAACCAACAATGTCGGCGTATTCAACAACCTCGCAACCTGGCTACGCTCAAACAAGCGACAAGCTATTCTTAGCGAGACTGGCGGCGGTAATGTCCAAAGCTGCGCAACGAACATGTGCCAGCAGCTGGATGCCCTCAAGTAAGTGCAATCTTGTCCCTATTCAAGTGACCGATTCTTGCGAAATCCTGGACATCTATACTGACCCAATCTAGTGCAAACTCGGATGTTTACCTCGGCTGGACCTCCTGGAGTGCTGGGGCCTTCCAGACATCCTATGTTCTGTCTGAAGTGCCGACCAATAATGTTGATACATACCTCGTTCAGCAGTGCTTTGTCCCTAAGTGGAAGAACTGAGTACTGAGCCTTTGTTACTGCATCGCGTTTTGTTTTCTACAGAAAGAATGACCAATCGGTGCTGTTGAAACAGAAGAAGATGGGACTTAGATCACTAGCTACCAAAAATACAGCGTCCCTTTTCTGGAATTTAGCCTTATTTCCATTTTAGCGGAAAACGTACTTTAGAATTCCGCCTAATTGTAAATGCATGCCGCGGATCGCGATGGTAGCTGTTCACATAGTATGAGGATACGCCAGGTAACATCCTCCACAAATACTATAGACAACCTTTACTGGATTTTTCTAATGTGAGATATTGAAATTATGTACAATAGCAATGTTTCCCGTCACTGATCGACACAGCAATGACACTCATTTGGACACCCATTGGATCCATGTCTAATCACGTGACGATTATAGACATAACACGTGATCTATGACATAAGTCGCACATGCCGATATCAACACACCGTTGTCAAGCTATCCAACTGCACATATTCGCCAGGATTATCTCTGGGCTGTTCAAAGGCCATTTACTGAAGCTAAAGGAGACTCCTATCATCACATCATGGCCGACACCGGCGGCTGGAGCACCATCGAGTCCGACGAGGTAATTCTCCAAAGGAAGACTCCGCACACCGAGCTTAATGAGCTAACAGCATCCAGGGCCTCTTCACCTCTCTCATCGAGAACCTTGGCGTACAGAATGTCCAATTCGAAGAGCTTATCTCCCTAGATGCAGACACAATACGGTCCCTAGGGTAAAAGACCTCTCTCTTTCCCGCACCGTCTCAACCCTAGCTAATCACAACTCTCCACACCTCCACAGCTCAGTCTACGGCGTAATTTTCCTCTTCAAATGGACCCGTGAAGCAGCCGGCGCACGAGCCGAAGCCCCCCTTGATGGAAGCTACGATCCCACCGCCGCCGAAAACAACGTCTTCTTCGCGGCCCAAACAATCCAAAACGCCTGCGGCACCCAAGCCATCCTCTCCGTAATCCTCAACCACGACAACCCTCCCCAACCTCTGCCCCCCATCACGCTCGGCAACGAGCTTCAATCATTCAAAGACTTCACAACAGGATTCCCGCCCGAACTACGCGGCGAAGCCCTCTCCAACTCGGAAGCTATTCGCACCGCACACAATACTTTCGCGCGCGCGAGCCCGTTCGCGGATGAGACGGCCCGTCCTCAGGATGAGGAGAATGCTGCGGATGTGTATCACTTTATTGCGTATACGCCTGTTAATGGGACGCTGTATGAGCTGGATGGCTTGCAGCCCCATCCGATCAGCCACGGCGCGTGTGACCCGTCTACATTCCCCGAGAAGGTTATTGAGGTGTTGCAGCGGCGCATTGCGCGGTATCCGCCTGAGGAGACGCATTTCAATTTGATGGCGGTTGTGCAGGACCCGCGGCCAAGGGCGCGGGAGATTGGTGATGCGGAGACGTTGGAGCGTGAGGAGCGGAAGAGGGCTGCGTGGGCGTGGGAGAATACCCTGCGGCGGTGGAACTTCGTTGGGTTTATTGGGGAGATGATGAAGGGAGTGGTTGGAATGAAGGAGGGGCAGGATGCGAGTGGGAAGGCGTATGAGGAGTGGGTGGATGCCGCGAAGAAGGCGACGAGGAAGAAGTTGGAGGTGCGGCGATAGATCGCAAGTCTCTACCTTTTGGGACACTAGGATCTAAATGCTTCGGTCTTGAAGGCGACGGTGATCTGATTGGCTATCTACGTTGCATGTCTATGCCTTCTGGGTTGACCCTTTCATGGGATATGAATACGCATTTGAGATGGATATCTACGAAATCTTGTCTTGTCGAATAAGATACCCCTTGGTCATGATACATACGGAAAAATATCAAAATCCGAATGTATTTATGCACACCGCTAGCTATGTACTGCGTAATTGACATCCACATCGTAATATCATCATCGTGTACATTCCCGCTCATGCATCAATGAATCATAACGCAACCAGATCAAATCCTCAAATCCGAGATCAATAGTCAACAGTCCGCGCACGAATATGCTCAACTATCGGCGCTGGCAGATCATCTGGATTCACCAGGCCCAAAGCCAGTAGATCAGACCAGAAGAACATAGCCCGGTCTTGGGCATAAGCCAAGTAATCAAATTCTTCCTCCTCTTCATCAACATCGGGATCAACAGGCGGTGTCTTGTGCTCGCCATTGCTTGTTGTATGTTTCCCATTGTCAGACGCAGCTGCCATCTCGGCAATGCCTTCGTCCATGCCCGGCACTTTAGCCTGCACGATACCCCATGCGATCCACTGTGCCGAGTTGATGACACGCCACAAGCGGGTCTGGTGCATAAGATATCTCACCTGAGCTTCGAGCTCATCCTCGCCAGAAGTGTCAAGCTGCTGTCCGAGGGGCCCTTCTGGGCCGTCATCGAGGTTCAAGGGGGTGATAGCGGTGGTTGAACGACCGCCACGCATGAAGGGAGTAGCGGAGGGGGTAGCTAAAGGCGAAGTAGGCGCGCCAGGAATGGCGGGACGGTGAGTAAGGTAGGTGGCTACAAATCGGTGCTGCTCCTCTGGTGTAGGGTAGAGGCGGTTGTTGCAAGCCCAGGGGATTTCCTCGTCATGGTAGTTGTAGCACCATTCGGTCTAGGAAAGATTAGACAATGCAATCGGATTAAACAGGGTCTCGTGTCGAATACTTACAAAGTGATTAGCAAACTCTAGACCGGGGGTGTTGGCCGATGAATACTCAAAGTCAATGACAACAAGCTGCTTGTGCTCATTGGCAGGAAGAAGGAGGGGGGACTGCGTAGCAGGTTCCATCCGAAGGAGATTGCCATATTGAGTCTATTCAATGTTGTTAGCATCCTGAAACCGACGTTGAGCACGAATGGAGATGGAATCATACATCGTTGTGCGCGAACACAAGCTGTCGCTTGATCTCACTGATGCCACCACAGCTGGCAATCAGCCACACCCGGTAATTGTCCACTGCCTTGCGGAATATCGCCCATGGCACACCACAAACATAGCCTCGCCGACGCCAAGGTTCCGTGGCCGCCTTTTCCTCATTCTGCGGAGACCCAAGCTCCTTGTCTAACCAAGTGGTCACTTGTTCACAGCGATCTACCCACTTGTCCCAATTTTTGAAAATAACGGGACCGCCCTCACGCTCCTCTTCAAGAAGATCAATGCCATCGTGAAGCTCTCGCATCCGCTTAGCAATCTGCTTGGCTGTCTCGGGAAGCCGGAGTTCTCGCGGTGTGAGCGGACGAGCTTCGAAGAACTCTTCAAAGCGGCCGTTGAGGAAGGTTCCCAAAACGCGAGGTCCGATGTTCTTGCGGCCCAAGCGGCGCAAGATCTGCAGCTCCTTCTCACGATCGATCAAATGATCAACCTGCGGACCGTAGATGCGCAGTAACAGCTTCGGTGGGGGCCTTCTTGAGACCAACGGACCAGAACCATTGTTGGTCTTAGGAGGAGCAGGCAGCTGCTTGGGTGGCTCGACCACATAGACCGCATTAGTCAGAGCACCACTGAGACGAATGACTCTAATATCTCCAGCCGCCTCCATGGGCACTTTGCGCCAACCCCTGAGTTGCATGGTGTGTGCAATACGCACGATCTCCGTCTTAAATGTCAACCAGGCTTCCTGATCTTTCAGACGTTTTGAGCAGGTGCTGCTCTCCATGCTCTCCTCTTCTGCGGCACCACCTGTATAAGCGAGGGTCTTTGAATTGTCAAGAACGGCTTCTACGCTGGGCACAGGGGCCTCAATGTCGGTAACATCAGACTCCGAGGCAGATCCACGACGCAGGCCCTTTGGACGCCGGCGCACTGCTCGCTTAATGGGCTGGAGAGACGATAGGCCGTCCCCGGGACGCGCACCCGAATACTGAAGAAGGATCCTCTCTAGCTTGTCGAGAGAAAAGGTACTCTCTGAGCATTGGGGTGCTTCATCTATCGAGTAATCTTCAGACTCGCGAGCAGCGTCTGTAGCGCCAGATGCTGCCTCCGCTCGACGGGCCTTGCGGTTCATGCGTCTGACTTTCTCATGTTGCAGCCATTCTGTCACCTGGTGAAACAAACTCATCTGGGGATCCTCCTCTCCCTTGGGGGTTTGCTCGGAGTCATCCGCAACCGAAGCATCATGCTTGGTGCTTGACTGACTGCTTAACGCAGAAGGCATTGACGGCAGTGGCTGGATTGGGGGTCTTGCAGTTACTTTGGCCACTGGTGCGCGGTACTGCTTGAGAGATGTCCCGTCAGGCGGGGAGGCCGGGCCGGGTCCACTTGCGTGCAAGGCCTTGCGCAACGAAGGAATGTTCAAACCAGTTCCCAAGATGGGTGTATTTTCTACCGGAGATTAGTCAATGAAAAAAGAACGCGTAGGACCGAAGAACGAGGTGCATATGGAGGTAGATGGCGACGTCACAACCTGTCCACTGTCCGATATGGACAACCGGCGGACCACTCAGGGGAACGTGGAATTGATACAAATATGATGATGTTTTAGAACAAATAGGAGGTCGCGTAGGCAAAGCAGTAGATGTTTACGTGTACACCAAGAGATAGAATATCAACGAAGCAGAGGGAAGAAGAGCGGAGCCTACCTGCTACTTTGGTGCCGGGACCAGCGTGGTCCTCGGTGAAAGACGGCATGTGCTTTCAAGGAGACCGTCCCGAAGCCCACGAGCGCGAAGTGGTGGCCAGGAGGTTAGAGATGGAGCACGAGACCAGATGCCAGAGCGTCTACCAGGGCAGACAAGCGCGTCTCAACAAAGCAGAAATAGAATTGCCAGAAAGATGGTCTGATGCGACAGGTCGTGGAGGCGGGGGGGATTTTTGGTGCCCCAGAAAAACCGCGGGTGGGCAAGCGAACGGAAACGTCCCAGACTCTCAGCGGTCAGGGACGAGGGTCCTTGGATAATGGATATGCAACCGAAACCCCAGCCAAATAGGTGATACGCAAGTGTATGAACCCGCGATAAGCAGTACAAGCACTGATTGCATTGAATAATTTAGAACACGCGAGCTCGATGCGCAAAAAGGAGAAGCCTAGAAAAAAAGAGTGGCGAAAAAGTGCGCTTATCGGGAGGCTCAGGTGACCCCATTGTGGGCCTGGCGGATCTGGCATTCAACAGGTCCCCGGTGCCAGATCTGGTCTGAACTGGTCGTAACTGGTCTTAACTGGTCGCCTTCTCCTAGTCGAGAAGCATGAAAGGCTTGGCTCTGGCTCAAAGACAACGTACGACCCATGATAAGGATGGCCTCGGTTCATTTCCACATCCCTGGCGGCCATGGTCGCAATTGGAGCAATTGCAGCCAGGTGTTTTCAGAGCTGATATGGCCCCCTTGTTGATACATCTGTCGTGCCTAGCCTGGTGCTGGGGCATGGACAAGAGTGTTATAGTACGTCATTTAGATCCGGAAGTATCGATACAGGTCGCAATGGCTTTGATTTTGGGTATGTATGTCGCGTGTGGGATGGTTGATTGTGTTATCTGGTAGGTTGGTGAGAGTCTATTGGGAGATAGCGGAACGGTCCAGCACGGGCGCCATTGGGGCTGTGGAGCCGCCTGTAAGCGAAACATAACTGGGGAAGGCCCTCCTGGATGTAAATGCCTGGATGTTAACACGGCGTCAAGTCAAACTGTGAGACTGTGAGACTTTCATGAAGACTCAGCTGGCGAAGAAAGTAAGATGGAAAAAAAAGAGATGCAAAAAGGCTGTGCACGAGGGGCAGGACTTGCAGAGGCGCTTGCCCAATTTAAATTACGGCGATAACGCCATACGTACATGGATGGACACCCGATTGTTCAGGCCGGCAAGTGTACGATAGGTGCGGTGATACACAAGATGAGATAATAGTATGTAACAAACGATGAAAGGAGATGCTAGACAGGTGTGCTCATTTAATATTATCATGATTCATATAAAGGGGTATTAAGCCCCGGGAATAGTATACTCTGTTGTGTGAATCGAATCCGCCCCTCGTCGTCGTCATCAAAGTTCCGAATACTATAATGCAGCCAATTCTGCATCTGTCCTTCGCTGTTCTTATCAGACGATACGCTGAAATCCCAAACACGATTCCAAGATGGAGGAATAGAGCCTGGTTCCTGGAGAAACCGGCTGACTTCCAATGGCTGCACACTGGTCATACTAGGGTTCTCCTCCAAAGCCACGATGACTGCGATCACAGAAGCAGCAGGTCCGCACATGAAAAGCCCTTGCGCTGGCGGGGCTTCTTCCATCATAAGTCGGAGGGCGTGACGCCGCAGTTGAGGAAAGCGACATTTGAGCGCAGTGATAAAGAGCGGCAGAAAGACTCCCATCTCGAACATGAACGGTGGTTGTGTGCCATCTGGGCTCCGGGTCGCAGCAATGGCGGTGGATGCGTATTCGAGGATGCGTTGGAACTCAGGTTCATATTCATCATATGCGGCTTGATCAGTACTGAGGATGGTTTCAATTTCGATCAAAACACTTGTATAGGTCATGAGAAGAAGGGCGCTTGCACTGTCAACGGTACCAAGGGCGTCTAAGCAGTCAGATGTATCCGAAGACTTGAAAGACATGAAAATTCGGTGCCACTGATCAAGTTGTCGTCTGAGATGATCTCGTTGTGTCTCGAGTGCTAGAGCCTGGTGTTTGCGGCTCGCCGCCGCTTGTTTCCAATGACACTTTGTAGCATTATCCAGGGTCTTCATTTCAGCAACAATCCCACAGAGAACGTTCCTGGCTTCGTCAATGGACACAAAGCGCCCACTGGGAAGGGTCATATTGAGGTCCCAGTTTTCATTGAGCGTCCCATCATTGATAAAGGCCCATGTGCCTACGCGACGAAAGATTGGCGTCAAAGTGGTGATCCAGGGTCCACGGTCGGCATTGATCAAGAGCTGCACTCCCTGTTTGTATAATCCCAAAGCCGCTTTTCGATTCGCCTGGAGAAGCTCGATTGCAATGAACAAAATACAGCTGATGAGAGAGACTCCCAGATTCGCAGTGCCTTGGTTGATCCGCTGCTGTAAGACGGCCAGGGAGCGCGAATACCACACCAGTGCCTCGCGGTGGGTTTGACTTCGTACCACCGCTGGGGCATTGATGAGCAAGAACGGGGGTGATTCGTGAAGAGGCGGACGCTCATAGAGGGCACTGAGTGATATGATCGCATCCCACACCGCAGGCTCCATGCGACAAGTCTGCAGGACGCAGCCTCTCCAAAAAGCAAGATCGAGATCGCCGGACAGTGATGGACTAGCCCGGTGGAAGTAGAACTCAAAGGCACGTCTTTCTCGCCATCCTGCCTGCTGCTCACCCCATGGAGCATATGAGATGGGTACATGTGAGGGAAGATGACCCAAAGGCCGAGTGGAAGCATTGAATGATTCCGTGGGGATTAGCCGAGTTGTCGCCACGTAACTGCACAGGCGACCTGTGCTGGTGCATCTCACGCAATGCGGTTTCTCTTCCCCACAGCGCACTCGGCGGATTCTGGTTTGAAATTGTCAGATGCATCCTCACTTGGGCTTAAATGAGTAGAAATCTTGCGATGAATTACAGACTTGCAAGTATGGCAGCCCGTTTTAGACTTGGTTCCACCGATCCGTCCAGATCGCCGGGAGGAGGCAGGCATGACGATTATCGAGACTCGACAGGCTCAATCACTGCTGCAACTCTCCCATTGATCTACAATGATGAGGTTGAACCGCGTGCCCACTGCCCGTAAGCCGTGACTTGTGGGTCAGGAGAGAAGTGTGTGGGGCCCGACGGGAGACCTTTAAGTCCGCCACTAAACCCGATCCTCGGCCATTGGCTGGTTTGCGGAATATGTATCAGAATAGAGCCGCATTTGATATGTACCCCAACGTCGAAGATCGCTACCGAATCCTCGAGGAGATATTGCTATTATTCGGATGCTTCAAATCAATAATTAATTGTGACGGAGTCGAATTGAAGTAGAAGTTCCATTTGGCAGTGGCCTTAGCCCCCCAGAGACTTCAGTCCTCAGAATTCTACGGTGGGCATCACGTTGCAGGTGCTCGAGCGAAATCAAACCCACTCGGCTTCCTTGGACAGTTCGATGACGCTGGTTTCGTGCCGGATATTTGCCATGCTCAAATGAGGATATCGGGTCTCCTGGATTAGGATCTGGCGGGGTGGTCATCGGAGTATTGGGCCTCAGGGCGATGGGCAGATCTGGAACGCTCTATCAGTAGGCATCGGTGGAGGGAAGTAAAACTTCATCTGTAAAGTCTGATAGTAACGTCTGATCAGTTCCAATATCTCAGACGGGAGCTTGAGGCTTCACTCTATCGTCACCATGATATTCCATTTCGAAGTTTCCGGATGGGCGTAGGCCTGAATGTAAAACTGTCGACCGTTTGCCTGGCAGTCTTGGATGCCTCAGACCCACGATACTTAAACGCTCTTTCTCTCTCTCTCCTTCTCTCTCCCCTTCTCTCTCCCTCCTTTCCCCTCCCAACATCCACTTCCCGTACACATCCTACGAGGACAGCAATCACTTACTCACACATCCTTTTTTACAAGATTACTACCTTGACCACCATCATCATGAGGATCGCTCTGCACCCCAATGTTCAGGTTGATCCGAGCCGCGTAAGTCAGACAGCTCACCTTCCCAATCAGGAATCATGTCACTGATACCCTCTTCACAGCGGCCCAGCATGACCTCGATCAGTGTGAAAATTTATCAACCTGTTTGGACTGGCGAGCCCTGCCACTGGTCTATCTGCTTTACCACCGGAGGCAACGACACGCTCTGCCACATCATGGATCCCGCAGACGAACACTTCTACGGAGCAACCTCTCTCAACTACCATATCCTCGAAACCCTTCACATTGGCGTGATGCCCAACGGAAGGGTTGAAATGGCCCAAAACCTACTCCTCAATAATGGCACAATTCCATCTCGTGATTACACTACCCAGGACTGGGTATATTCCTGCTTGCTACAGCTTTCCGTCGGATACTCGCTGGATTTCATTTTTGGATGGAGAGAGATTCTCCGGGCGAAGAGAGCCCACAGACCAATCGGGATTATTGGAACCATGAGTTTCGATAAGCTTTGAAGCTAATATCCCGTTCATATGGGAAAGCATGACGGGCTGGAGGGGCTTTCTATCAAGCCTTGCCGAGTGACCATTATTCGAGAACTGGTGATGCATGAGCGGGATCTTGTCGAGCGAAGGGGAAGCCATCAAATCCAATTTTTTATGCGTCCGTGGAGAACCTGACTCCTGGATTTTTTTGGCCACACATCAAGACAAAAAACACAATGCATCCAGTCAAAGTAAAGCATCCTCCTTAAAAACTGATAGTACCATCTCGTCATTTCTTATATCCTAAGATAGGCGTCTAGGTTTCACTTAATCTTCACCGAAAGAGCTCATGAGAATCTCAAGATGCAAAGCCTTAGAAATTTCCGGATGGGCAGAGTGCTGAATGGAAATCTCTCGAGTGCTTCCTAGGGGCTTCGGACGCTTCACATTCACGATACTTAAATAACTTCTTCTTCTCCTCTCTTCCTTTCTCCCCTTCCTTCCTCTCTCGTCTTTCTCTCTCATCTTCTTCTCTGAGAGCACCTTCCTCTCTAAGAGTGTCTTCCTCTCTGGGATCTTCTTACTCCATCTTCGTCCTTTCTCTTCATCCCCTCTTATCTTCCTCCGCCTTCTTCCTCTCTCTTCACCCTCCATCCTCCCACTGCCTGCTTCCCTCCACCACCCATCCCCAATTCTACAGCCTGAGGGCTATTTCAGTCTCCCAAGCATCTGCGACCATCTGTGTCAAGATGATTATCGCCAATAATCCGGACGTGCAGCAAGACCGCAGCAAGGTAAGTCAAGCAGGTCACCTTCCAAGACAGGAAATATGTCACTGATCTCCTCTTCACAGCGACCCAACGCCACCGGCGTAACCGTGGCCGTGTACCGACCTCTTCGGACTGGTCAATAAAGCCTTTGGGCTTTGATGTTGGAGAATTAATAATGAATACTGTGTGTTCCGGCCTCCACGGTTCTTCGGGCGCGATGTTTACAACGGTTCCCTTCTATTTCCGTGGGAACGGATCCATTGCGGATCTATCCCAAACAGGGACCTCGGTCATGCCATCAGATTGATCGAGGAGACGATGAAAGGCCCGTTGGTTGCTGGCGATAACAGCCCGGACTGGGTAACCAGTAATCTGTCTAAGTTGTCCTCCTCATGCTCGCTAGACCTTGATTTCGGGTTCGCAGAGAGTCTCCGATTCAAAAAGGGCGAGCGACTGCCCGGACTTTCGGATGGTACCGGCTCCAAGAAGCCTTGAAGTTACTGTTTTGTCCATGGAGGAAGACTGAAGGACCATCGTGGCCGTGATACAACTCCATTTTGCCTGGTTGGCAGTCATCACAATTCGTCAAACTTTCAAACTTCGACGAAGGACACCATTTTTGTCATGTACCTTTTCGTCGAAGCTGATTCACAGATGAACACAATCCGAATCTCTGACCATTCAATTAATCCTTATTTCTCCGCGTAATTACTTTCTGTAGTTGGGCCAATCAGACACCGGCTGACCTGCACATCTATAGAATCAAAAACTCAACCAATAAACACGTCCCATGTTAGATCGTATCCGGCTGAAGGCAGCCTGCAGGTTAATACGAATCAGCTCTCGGCACACTCTCCCCATTCACTCGCAATTGCGAGACATTCGTAAGAACGGACCTGCCGATCCCCCGCCAATATACACCAGCCCCGGCGCCAAGCAACCCTCGGCCACCGATGTGGAGCTGCCGCTGAGACATCGTCAGTCGGGTGCTGCAGAAACAAGGTCTCGTGGCCGATCCTATAATTAGTGGTCCGACTGCGTTGTATCTGCGACACCGGTCTTCTCCGGGTATAAAATCAGAGCATTTCCTCTCGAGTTCTGTCTCTTATTCAAGTCTATTTCCCTCCATTATTCCCAGATACAAGAAAATATCACACAATGAAGTTCACCGGTGCCGTTGTTGCCTCGCTGCTCGCCACTAGCGCTGCTGCCTTCGATAAGTACCAACGTACATCCCCCATACTATTGCATACCTACACCCCGAGGATCGAGGACCTACTCACTAACAACAACTCTATCTAGCATGGGGTAAACGCGACTACGCCTGCGTCAACGTCTACCAAGGCATCCCGGACAACTCAACCGTAACAGCTGGACAAACCGTCCACCTCCGCTTCAACCGAGCCCCGACAACGCACTGCTCGGACCCGTTGGCCCAGTACCCCGGCAGCAACTACACGGTTTTCCTGTACAACAACCCCGTGCGCAACTTAGACACCATCCACTTCGATGCCCAGATCAAGATCGCTGGCGACATTCCCGAGTCTGCTGGGAAGGTGGATGTGAAGATCCCCAAGGATCTGCCTCAGGTGAAGGATGGGTCTGTTTGGTATTTGAGACTGAGTACTGCGTTGGTGACGGCTCCTCAGGTGAGTTTTATTCTTTTTTGCAGATTTGCTCCTGTCACTGTGATTTTAAGGGGTGGGTGGATCGTGGATTGGACTAGACTAACACTGGTCAACGCTAGATGCCTACTTTGTACAACGCTGCCGGACCGTTTACGATCACCTCTGCTTAGATAGACCTGGATGACAGAGGAGAGGGCAAGATTGTAATTCTAACTGGTGGCAGGCGTACTAGAAGATATTGTTGTCATCTGAACAACTGATGCATACTGCGGAATTTCACCTCAAAATTGGATTATTCCTATTATCTTGTGGCTTGACTTGTAGTCTCACAGCTTCTGGCTGGTAGAGCTCCGCACCCCGGCAATACATTCAATCTCGACATCGGTACCCATCGGCAACGCCGCCACACAAACGCATGTACGCGCCTAATTCGTGCCGTTAGCCAGGATGTAAACAATTCATCTCGAAAGAGCCGAGGAAACTTACCGGCATCGGGGCAGAAAAGAAGGTAGTATACACCTCATTGACGGCACCAAAGTCGCTCATGCTGGTGAGGAAAATGTTGCACTTGACCACGTTGTCCAAGCTCGTTCCTGCAGATTCCAAAACAGCGCGGAGGTTGGACATGATTTGTCTCTGTCCAATGCATTAGTAAGTATTCACGCTCATTGAAAGCCCGGATTGAGATCAGGCAGCTAGGGACATATTCTCACAGTCCGATCTTGAATAGAGCCTTGCACGAGGGCACCAGTCTCGGGGTTACTCCCAATTTGACCCGAGCAGAAGACATAGTCGCCCATCACGATAGCCTGGGACAGGAATGGGGGAGGGGTGGGGGCATTGGGTGATTTGACGGCGGTCTTGGGGATAGACATGTTCGCGATTGTGGTCACGGTGAACTTGAAGCTGGAGATGTTGAAGAGAATGGAATTGAGATCAAATGAGGCCTTGGTGTTCGAGGGTGAATGATAAGCCGTGGGAAGATTCGAGAATGTAGGTGACCCGACCTATTAGTCATGGCGATGTTTGTCCCCGCACCTAATCAGATTCTCGGATGGGTATAACCGGTCAGCTTCGTAGGGCGTGGAGGGGATGCAATTACTGTAGCCATTGGACGGTAAAGCCACCGCCGAATGCCCCGCGATTCCCCACTGAGACCGATAACAAGCCTCCCGGTTACTTTCGGTAGGTATACACCGAGACCATGTCCTATACGGGGTGTAGATCAAACAGAGCTATCACTAATCCTAGAATGCAGGAGTAATGTGGAAGCATCTCTGGCTCCTCCATTGACTATAATACAAGTTGACATTGACTACTCACGACGTTCCATACTTAACCGACTCTTCGCCAACACGAGCTGCATCAAACCCGCATTCGCCTCACACTCGATCCCCAACTCCCTTGCACGTCTCAAAATCCAACCATTAATATACTCAATTTCCGTCGCCCGCCCCTTGCGTACATCCTCTCGCATACTACTCGAGTTCCCCGCTGTTTTCTCAATAGTATCCATCACAAGAGCCTCCAACGAGGAAACCGAGAACCGATCCTTCTGATCACTCGGCAAATCTTTAATTTCAGGCAAACTCCGAAACACCAAAGATATCTCCTGCAGAAGTCGTTGTATAAGAGGTTGTAAATCAGAATTCTCCTTGATCACCCCATTCCTCACATCGAGAATAGCCGTGAGCGGATTCAACACGCAGTTCGCGGCCAACTTGAATAGCTGATTCTGCAGTAATTCCTTCCACGCTAATTCCTCGCAGCGCAAAATCGGCGATCGCAATAACGTATCAAGTAGAAATTGCGGATTCGCCCGTCTCGAACTTGTATCCAGATCCTCCTCAACATCCACGACCCCAATCGCCGCACGTCCGTTCGAGCCAGACAAAATCGCTTCCGTCGGCGACCGCAAGTACACCCCATGCCGCATGATACCAAACATATACGTCGGTCGCCGAGCTTTATCCGTGAAAACCCGCTCATTCAAATTCTCAATCTGACCCATCCCATTCTGGAATAAACATATCGTCGATTGTGGGCCTAGTCGGTGCTGGATAGGTTGTAGGGCGGATACAGTTGCCGAGGCTTTAACAGCGACGATTAGATTCTGGATTGGTTCTGAGGAGGTTGATTGGCTGAGTAGTTCGGCGTCGAATCCCCCTTGTTCTTGGAGGGGGCCGTCTTCGTTAACGCGTAGGCCGAGGGTCCAGCCCTTGGAGGCGAATTCGTCGTATAGGTTCTTGCGGTGGATGAGGAGGTTCACGGGTGGGGGGTTGGGGAGGGCGCGGATCGAATGGGCGAGGAATGAACCGATGCTGCCGAGCCCGATGATGTGGACGGGGGTTGAGCCAGGCATGGCGAATGATAATTCAATTGATGTAGCTCATGGACTGAGGAGGTCAGTAGAGGGGACTGCTCTCCGGGCGTTCCTGGGGAAGAAGCTCTGACGCGGAGAAGAGTCGGAGTTCGCTGCGGGCGCCAATAAGATCAGCATGGCCAAGATCCCGCCCCGCTAGGTTCCAGGGAACAATGATTATAAGCTTCAATGTATAGCAAGCAATATCACAGTATGCAAAATATGCGTAGTCAGAAGCTTCGCCCATCAACCTAAATAGCAACACGAAGCCCAATCAATAAGGTCCATAACAAGAACAGACACCCAGCGCGCAGTGTACTTGAAATCCCACGTCCATCCCGCAAATGTTCAATCGCATCATTGTTAGGCGTAGAAAAATGCAATAAAAAATATTTGTCTCATTTTCATCATCTCAAGGTTATGACCGGTTTCCAGGTCAAACAATCAAATCCCCCCCCCCCCCTCCGATGGCCTAGTTGGTATCCACCATAAATTGGTGAACCATTGGTGTGCCCTGGAGGATTGGGCAAATAAAAAGAAGAAAAAGTACTGGGCCAGTGTTGATGCTTCGAGCTCCACGGACGGCCGGGCACACCCCTAGGCGGGGGGAGTTCTTTTTTTGGGAGATTTTCTTTGGCAATATTATCTGTATAATAGAAATTTATCTTATTACATCTTTTATTATATTATCTTATTTCTTTATTAGCCATTTTGACAGTATTAGAGGGTGTATCGGGCTAAATCAGGCGGCATCGCGGACTAGCGATGTTTGTCGGTGTCCTGGGATGGCGATGCACTAACATAGGGATGTATATAGAGGACGAGAAGGTCAAGGGTTTGAATCATGGGTGAGGAAAATCTTTTCTATCTTGGTTGACGTAAGTGTCAAATGGAAACAAACAACAACCGCCTCAGGAAAGTGGTTCGCAAAGATCACAACAGAACTGGACGCTTTGCGAGCCAAAGCTGGTCTGTCTCCATTTGAGGTCGCGTTACTTCTCGATCAGCAAGCTACCTATGGGTTCAAGCGAGTTTCTCTAAATAAATTCGGCTTTTTTACAAGTACTACCTACTAGCGAGAATCATTGAACATGCTGTAAATTTTTGATTGGATTGATCATCTCTCTAGAGCCATAGACTCTCGTAATGCTGTTGTGCATCATATTGGTTCTTGCTGGAGCTAGCTCAGCCATGCAAATAAAACGAGAAAAGAAAAATCGGAAAAGTCATGAGAAACAAAATAATGTATGCCACCCATATGCATATGCGCTTAAGTATGCAGGCATCATCAGAAAAGGCGCTCTCACTTGTCGTGATACGTCACGCTGAAAACCCTGAAGCCCCCGTCCGGCACGTGGTGCTGGGTCGCGATTTTGAGGGCACCGACTTGGTCAATGTCAATGTACTGGTTGCCATTGACGTACTGCACGGTGTAACCCAGGCCATTGCCGAGGAAGGTAATGCGGACAGGCTCAGCATACCGGGCCAGGTCGCTGTCCAGAAGAGTACCATGAGCACCGAGCCAGCGGCCGTCAAGGGCGCTAGAGATGGTGAAGATCTCACTCTCTTCATCGGCGGTGTAGTGGATCACCCAGCGCTGGGCCTTGGCCTCGTGCTTCAAAGTAGCCGGGGACACGGTCAAATGGTCTCGCTTACCGGAGTTGGTCAGCGCCGAGCCACCCTTCTCGAGAACGAGGTATCGTCCCTCGGTCAGGTAGCCAACGACCTCCTTGAAGCCTTCCTCGAACCAGAGTGCGTTGGTTGAGTTTGCCTGCTGTTGGCCGTAGGGGACGGGAGGACGCGGTTCACGGAACTTGGACTGGCACTGGGCCGAGCCGACGTAGTCACCTTTGTTGTTCATGATGGGAGTGTCGGCCTCGGGTAGGTGAGGGAGGGACAGGTCGGGCTAGACAAGAAGTTAGTGTTAAGTGCCAATGGTAGGGGGATGGGTTATCATACATTATCCAGATCCAGGGCATTGACCAGGTTGGACATGTGAGCACGACGCCACGGAACCATCTGGTCAGTCTGGATGCCCTTGTACCCACGGGCTGTCAGCCACTGCTCCACGAACAGGATCTGGGAGTTGTGATCGGCCCGCTCCGTGAAGACGCGGTTGCCGCGAGTCCAGGGGGAGATCATGTAGAAGGGAACTCGGAAACCTAGAGAATCGAGCCAATTAGAGCTGCCCCTCGGGTAAATACTGTAGAACCGTTGTTGACATACCAGGTCCCACAAAAACGTCACCGAACACGCCTGTTGGGTCCTTCATCCATTCTCCGGGGGTACCCTGGGGTGAGTGGAAGGGAGCGACGTGATCACCGAAACCACCAGTCTCTGTATTTCCTGATTAGCATACTCCATGGGGAAGGTGGGCACGCGAGCATTCATTATACTCACCATCGAAGCTGATCATCAGGAGGGTAGACGAGTACTTGGGGCTCTTAGTGACAGCATCGACAACCTGCTTCTGCAGCCAGCCACCGTCCTTGGGCTGGTAAGGCGGGTGCTCGGACAGCTCGGTAGGTCCAACAATGAAGCTGACTTCGGGGAGAGAGCCATTGGCAGCGGCAGCGTAGAAAGCGTCAAGACCCACGAAGGACATACCCTTCTTGGCGAGGGGAGAGTTCTGGCTTGCCTTCTGGAACTGATCGAACCAGGCCAATGGGTTGTCGTCGAAGTTGTTGGTGTCCTGGTAGAGCTGCCACGAGACACCCGCTTCCTCGTAGAACTCGTAAACGGTCTTCCACTTGAGAGGGTAGCAGTTGATTCCATTGCCGTCGCAGCCTGAACAGTGTTAGTTGAAATAGGCAAAGAACGAGGGGGCACCAAAGGATGACATACCAGGCATCTCGTTATTGTCGATGTAGACACCACCCTGGTTGGAGTTTTGCGGACTGCCGGGCACATTAACGGAACCACTGACCAGGGTCACACGGTTGGGGTTGGTAGAGGTAATTTGGGACTCCTATTCTCTGATTAGCATGCATCGCCCGATTATGTGAAAATGGCGAAGCTGTACCTGATACATATCGCCGGAAGTCCATCCCTCGGCAATCGCAAACTGCACGGGAATATCCTCGCGCTTGTAGTAACCCCAACTCCATGGAGTGTTGTTACGTGCCCAGTGATTGTTCAGGCCGTAGTTCAAAGCAGCCTGGTTATCGTGGTAACCATTGTCACCGGCAGCCATGCACTGGATTGCTTCGTTCGAGTCACCTCCCTGGTAGCCCAGGTACCAGGGCAGCAGGGTCTTGGTAGCAGTTGACATGCTTGGCTCCACAACCCTATACAGAAAGCGGGTCAGCTCCGAGAGGAAATTCTCCTGGGTAAAGAGACAGGCTGAATATGGTCCGATATTTTTTTTGGAGCACTTACTGGTTCCAAACCGACTGGCCGTCGGAGTTGACCTGGACGTTGGGGTCATTGAAGCCGCGGACACCAGCCATGGTACCAAAGTACTATTCACCCGCTCGAGTTAGCTCTCATCCCTGGCCGCCAACATCACCCCTCATAGTGGGGAGATTAGTGTGAAAAAGAGAGACTTACGGTATCCCAGGCACGATTCTCTTGCATAAAAATGACAACATGTTCGATATCGCGAAGGGAGCCCGCAGTGACGGGCGAGCTCCCCAGCAGCACCGAGAGGACAGCTCCGAGAAGCAACATCATGGTCATTGATGATGAGGTTGTTGATCGGAGAAAGGAAAGGAAGAGAGGTGGTGAAGAGGGGAAGAAATCGAGAAGCAGGGAAAACAAACTTCTTCTTTAAGACCTCACCAGTTCGGTGCGCATCGGGATGAACCGACTTAACCGAAGGGCAGGGTTGCAGATGAAGAAGGAACCTTCGCACTTCGCACCGCAATCTAGTCAACTAGCTTAGATCTCTAGATCCCGCGGCGAGGTTGGAGAGAGTTGAAGATCAAGATAGAAGTAGGGATTACATTCCTCGGAGCTCCCCTTGAATCCAATCTGCGCTGCGGGGAGCCCCACGTGAGGGCGCCTTGGATGCTCATGACGCCGACTGATTTGGGTCTAGTTTAAGGGTTGTATTGCTCTAGTGGGAATTAGGAATAGTTGAAAGGGTACATCAGGGGAGACTATGCCGTGGTTGGAGTCAAGGTCAGCTTGTTTTTGTTCCGCGACACTTCCACGACGGGTGTTTCGAAGATGCGGTTGGCCGAGTAGTTGTTCAAGTGGGGGGAAGATGAGGAGAAAGAGGGGGGATGATCGGAGGGGACCAAGCGGATCGGGAAGGGGCATCGAATCATAATGGACGAATAGAATCAAAGCGATTATCAAATTAGTTTAATGGAATATTTACAATGATCCTATTTAAGAAGGTTGGCCCAGTGCGATACTAAAAATACAGTGAGCTAACGGTGATTTGACAGTAATCACAGTATATTGGCAAATACCGTATTTGCATAACACCTGTGTGTAAAATAAAATACGAATTATCTACATCCAACCGTTTACTTCACCCTACTGCATCAATATTCCCTCCCTATATTTGAATCCTCTCTCCTATCCTCATTCTATGAAGTTGGTAAGATGGCCGAGTTGGTCCAAGGCGTCAGGTTAAGGTCCACCTTAGCATAAATTCCTGATCTCGTTTACGGGGCGTGAGTTCGAATCTCACTCTTATCACTCATCTTCTCCGCACTGAACAGGTGTGGATTGCTTTTTTGAAATGGCAAACCGTAGTCCGGCCAACTGGTGAGTGGGCTTCTGTAGAACACACCCTTAACTGAGCACGTCCCGATCTTGATAATTACTACTTGTACTACAACCTATGCTGATTCTCCTGATCAACCACCTTGGGAAAGACGACAAATATATATTCACTGCGTTGGAACACTCTCAACAATGAGTGTTGTTTTAGCAATTCATGAAAATGCAAATTGTCCTAGGAAACCCGGTCTAGATCGGAGCTTTAGAGCCAACATTCTACATCGGTACACAAATTGAATACTGTATGTAATATATACGTGGATCATGAAAGTTTTCCTTTCTCTAACAATTCTCTATCATGTTAGATTGACCATATTTTCCTCATTACATGAATGATTCTTGTCAGTGAGTACTGAATAACATGACAGTACCTACTATTAGGCTTACTCCAACTCTCATCCTGGCTAGTGATCTGCAACGCCATCCACGGGTCTAACGTGAGGATATCCACTCCACCACCCTCCGTTGCCAAGCACGTGGAGGGCTTCGACATCGTGACTGCTTCCCTGCAGACTTTAGTCTCTTTCTCTCTTCACTCTCACGTCTTCTTTCCTGCAACTATCTTCCTTCTGATCCGCTTTCAAAGTCACCCTACCGGCACTTTCCGGACACCTTCCTGCCATACCTTACTCCACCTGGTCTTTGCCATCGGCAAGGGCGCCGATGGTCAGTGCGACTGGGGTGTCAACAATTCCCTCTGCAGATTATCGACCCGAAACCTCGTCCAATATTCTCCGACTCGGACTCGAGTCCATTTCAAGGCACTCTAGATGCTGGTAGCAACAATCTCTCCACGTTACTGTTAGGTGAGCGAGCATGGAGCGGCAGAACAGTCGGCGGCGGAGGCTACCCCGGATGCAGGAACCAGCCTCCAAGGAGCCTGCCACACCACATCAGAAGGGCCGGTCAGTGCGGACATGGTTCCTGATGGGGTCGCTCGTCGCGTGTCTGTTGATGATGGGAGTTTATATCTACCATCCTACCATCCATCTCCCCTGGTCCGACTCGATCACGCCGCTCCAAATACACTCTTCCCAGGATCTATCCGCGGCAAATCGCCCCCGCATAGAGCTTCGCCCTGAAGATCATGTGTATCGCCCGCCAGTCACACAGCATCTCGATTGGCGTATCACCTCGGGCCAGCGCAGACCCGATGGCGTCTTGAAACAGATCTATCTGATTAATGGTGTGCATACAATCTTGTTCTCGAAACACTCGCGTTTGACATGCTCACGTCCACTCGTCTCATAGATCTCTTCCCCGGCCCCACCATCGAGGCCCGCTCCGGGGATACCCTCCTCATCACCGTGACCAATGCGGTAGAGGAAGAATCAATTGCTCTCCATTGGCATGGCATCCATGTAACCAGTATGTATTCAATCTCTGTATTTGCAACAATCCTTTCATTCTAGATTTCCCCCATTAACCCCTGGCAGATGCCATGGATGGCGCCGCGGGGGTTTCACAATGTCCCATCGCGCCCGGCACGCAATTTACTTATAATGTCACTATCCCTGCCGATCAGAGCGGTACCTTTTGGTACCATGCTCATTCGGGCGTCTCGCGCGGAGACGGTCTCTACGGCGGACTGGTCATCCATGCCCCTGCCGCCAAGAGCACCGTAAGAGGATTAATGTCGCGTGCTCGCGGCGATGCCCAGAAATTCAATTATGAAAAGGAGCTTCTGCTTCTTATCGGAGACTGGTATCATCGGCCGGCCAAGGATGTCTTGGCTTGGTACAAGCTCCCTGGAAACTTTGCCAACGAGGTGAGTTACTCTAGTTGAAAGGCTGTACCTCGGAAGTGGGCTCTGATCCTTTGTTATCTATTCTAGCCGGTGCCGGACTCGTTGCTGGTTAACGGAGTCGGCCATTTCGAATGCTTTATGGCCGTTCCTGCTCGACCAGTCGATTGTATTGAGAAGCTTGCCAACACCTCATTCTTGGATCTCGACCCGGACACGGCGTATCGAATCCGTGTCGTAAACACTGGGTACGAGAAACACGGACCTATTATGATATCAATTGCTGATAAGCAATACAGCGCCCTGGCGGGCTTTTCACTCGTATTTGACAAGGAGAACATAGATCTCATCCAAGTCGACAGCATCGACGTCAAGCGATCTCAACAAGACGATATCAATTCGGCAGGAATCTTATTCCCGGGCCAACGCATGGATTTCGTGATCCGTACTTCATCTCACCAAGAATCACCATCATCCATGATGATTCAACTGGACCAAGGGTCAGAGTCTTCATTCCCCTTAGATCTATGCATCAGTTGCTAACCAACAACAGGTGCTTCAAGTACATCAATCCTGCACTCACACCAGACCAAACCTTCCGCATTCATTACCGCTCTGCATCAATCTCCAGCGCAGTCCATATAACAACACCCGAAGTACGAAATCACATCAATCTCGATGATGTACCCTCATCTCCTTCAATACTACAGGGCCTACCTCCCAAGGCCCAGCAAACACAAGTCGTCTACACTAAGATCCAGAAAATGGCCCGTAATCACAACATCCCCGAAGGCTACTTCAACCAGAGTACCTGGAAACCCCAAAATGACCCACCCGTACCATTGATCGGTCTCCCCCGAGAGCGCTGGGATGCAAACCAATTCGCCTTCTCGACCGGCCCCGAGGCGGCATGGGTAGACCTGGTCGTGAACAACCTTGACGAGGGGCCTCATCCCTTCCATCTCGTAAGTCCAAGTCCCCACACTCTCTATCCTATCAATCACCCCAAAGCACACCAGCTAACACACCCCCAGCACGGACACCACTTTTACATTCTAGCCGTTCACGAATCCTCCTACGGCTGGGGCTCCTACAACCCCTTTACAGACCCCTACCCACCTGGCCTCGAACCAGACACAGACTCCGACCCTGAAGCGGCACTTCCAGATCCAGAAGATCCTTCTTTCCAGCCCTACAATCTCTCCCGCGCAGCGCTTCGCGATACAGTCCAGATCCCCAGCCGTGGGTACGCGGTACTTCGTTTCCGCGCTGATAATCCCGGCGTGTGGCTCTTTCATTGCCATATCTTGTGGCATCTTGCGACGGGCATGGCGATGCTGATCGATGTCATGGGTGATCCGGCGGGCCGGGTTGCGCATGATGTGGCTATGTTGGCTGCTGCTGGAGGTGGGCTATGTCCGGTTTAAAGTAGCTGGATAGTTTTCTTTGATATTGGATTGCATGGGGCGGAGTAATAATACAGCTACAGCTACAGCTACGAGTGAAGTAACAAGAATCTACTGCCAATCTAGAGCAGATTACACATGTCGAACCCGAGTGTGTATCATATCTCCGCAGGAGTAAAAATGTCGAATTTCCGAAAACCACTCCAGGCAAAGGAGGGTGCAATTGTCAAGTCCTGAAAAAGAAAAGAAAGCAATGTACGCCACCATCGCCAATGCAAAGCCTAGCCCAGCCCGATAAGCATATTCGCGGGCCCCAAAACGCCAAAGTGTCCTCGAACGTGAGGATCAAGATAAACCCAAAAAAATGAAGGACGGAAAAAGGGAAGACCTGCTTCGCCGGGTTTAAGGTTATACGTGTACATAAGGTAGGCAATGAGAAGGGATGGGTGACTTAGGTAGCCCACTCGAGGACTTCCAGGGCACACATAACCAGGATAAGGGTGGAGGGGAGGATCCTGGGAAATCAGTTAGTTGATGATCGATAGCCATTTGGAAAAGTGGAAGAGTATAAGCATACCAGACGACATAGCTCTGGAACAGCAACTTCGACATCGCCCCAACATAAACATTATTGATCTGGCAGATCTGTGCCAACTGCAACGCCGACGGCGCACCAGTAAGTAGGAAGCACACGATGATGAAAATCGGGTCATCCAGGATACTGATAGGCACAAACTTGGCCATCAGCGCCAGCAATGGCGCCATAATGAGCGTCGGCAGGAGCATGCGCGCGACCAGCGAGGCGATGATCAGTTTACGCTCCGCATTGGGGTGCTCCACGTCAGCCAGATTTTCCTCGGACAGCGTGTTGCGTGCGAGATTCGCGCCGAGAACGACAAGGATGAGCGGGACTGCGACTTGGGCGTTTTGATCGATGGCACGGGTCACCGAGTTGCGGATGAAGGTGCCTTCATCGAAGAAGACGTGTTGGAGGGCTGGTACGGAGGCGACGATGACGGAGACGAGCATCGCCCACAAGGGTGGGTTCATGAAGTCCCACGCGCCGTGCAGGAAACGAGCCACACCGTGAGTCACGGTGGAGAGGCACTTTTGGGCCTTGGGAGGCAGACGTCCATACAACGCACCCGTCTTCTTCTCCCAGACGCGACGGATATGCTCGCGGCGCTTACGGAGGGAGGACTTGCAGCGCTGGATGAAGGTCTTCTCTGCAGCTTGAGATTGGCGCGCAGTGGTTTCAACGTCGGGGAAGGAGAGAATATCAACTCCGGTGTTTTGACGCGGCAAGAATGGACCCGCGGGCGGTGGTCCCAGGACAGATGGCGGGACATCTGAATCATCTTCTTGATCCAAGTCATCGTGGGAATGAATGGACGACACCTTGGTGTATGAGTAGGCACGAGTTGATACGGGCGTTTGGTCCCCGGAGTGGAACCGGCTACTGCCGCCCGGAGAATGGTGGAGATCGTCGGAACTGCGTGTGCGAACCAGCGGCTCATCTGGATCCGTCTGGTCTGGGTTATCGCTGTACCGTGCCTGACCTTGCTCGATGCGCGATTGGCCAGTGATTTCCTGCTCTGCATCCTCCAAGTATCGGTCCTTGGGAGCCAAGAGGATATGATAACCCCAACTCCAGCGAACGAGTTGTCCGAGCTGCTGGAAGATTAGCAGATAGAGAATGCCACGAGCGGCGACCTCGTCATCGTTATCGTTCGGGATGCGATCCCAGTGGAGACCCTTGAGGGTTTGAGAGAGCGACATGACGAGAGATATGGGGAGGGAGTTGGAGTTGCCAAACACCTATAGCAGAATGAACCCATTAGCATGTATTCGTTGTGATTACATTTCAGGGATGTAGGACTGATCATACCGCCATGGCCGCCACAAAGTTCGACTGGCGCTTCTTGAAACGGAAACATCGCGCAATCACAAAAGCGCAAAGATAAGAGACACCGGTTTGAACGACAAAGATCACGGGGATAATTGCCAAATCGGCGAGGGTTTCGGCTGTCAATTGGGAGCCCAGTTTGATGAAAACTGTACCAAGAATTAGTTATCGCGACCGAATCATCTATCGTCACAAATTCCAAGGAGATCCATACTCAGGCAGGGGGTGAACAGCGTCACGTTGAGATTCGCCACCAGCTTCTGCGCCTCTGCATCGAACATGCCCTGCCGAGCAGCAAAATAACCCGGCAGACTGACACAGATAACCTCCAACACAGCCTCAAAGACCAGGAGCACGAGATGGAAGAATGGCGGGTGTTGTGATGGAGCGCTGGCGATAAAGCTGGAGCTGGAGCTGGAGCCTGTCGCGCTCAAGGCGGCGGATGCCATCGGGTTCTGGGGGGAGAAGACATTGCTCTGGAATGACCGGGGCAGAGTAAAAATGGCCATCGAGGGGGAACGATGGAGAAGATGAGAAAGGAAAGAGAAGGACGAGAGAAGACTTGGTCCAGTGGCGGGGGAGGCGAAGAACAAAAACGATCGAGAAGAGAGGTTTGGTGATTCCTCATTCCTTGGCCCCAGTTGCGCGACCCGCTTGAACGAGTCTCCAACCAAGATTTGTCTCTAGACGCCCAGACCGGTCGGATTGGGGATGCAAGGCTGATTTGGGGCTTATTAGACTTTAGTGAGTGGTTCAACAAATATTCATTGCTAAATGGATTAGATAGTCTATGAATGCTTGGCTACTAATATAGAGAGAACCATCAAGTATCATAGCTACTCCTGTTTGAGGGATGATAGCATGATAACGTCGATCACGTATGACAGTCGCGAACCAACACCAGATCAGACTAGATCGTCGGGCAATTCAAGATTGTACAATTTGCCATCATAATAACGATAATACTCATAATCAATGTGTGGCTTTGCACTGCCTTTTAACTTTTCTCCTTGGCTTCTCTTGTTCTACCAAGAGAGAATCCGCAAGTGACGTCGCTGCTTATCGCCAGCAAATCAGTGTGGATCATTCACGCACGTTGACTGGTCCGTGCAGTGAAGATTGGGGCTGAGTTAAACTACGGTACGGAGTATACGTACATACTATACATACAGGATTACAGATGTCTAGGTGCTTAGACACTGGTGTCTGTTTCTTGAGTATACTACGGAGCATATACATTAAATAGTATGTACCATAGTATAATCTCCGCTACCTTCCTCGGCTTTGCCCTCACCTACATAACGACCGCTCTGTTCGAAATGCGCCTTGTTTAAAAATATGCGGTTGTCGCCAGTAGAAACGGAATCGCTACCGGCTTACTACCGTGCTGGAAAGACTCTCTTCTCTAGAGTTCGCTGCTGCCTCCTGAGTCCTAAGACAGCTTGGTAGCTTCTAGTGCATCTCCTCCACGCCAAAAACCCTGCTCTTTGCAGGCTCAACGATTATATAAACGGCCATAGGTAGCTAAAGAATACTGTAGACATAAACGCCCTACGACGCTTTAGGCTAGGTTAGCAAGCTACCTCTAGAGAGGCGCTCTCGAAGACCACATCGGTAATCTAAGGCCATATTCTTGGACAATCAAAATACGATAGTTAGCTGGTTGGCTGGTTACAAAAAACAATATGTATATCTATGTAAGTTCCGAGGTTTCACTGGAATCAATAGTAAAGACGATCAGTGGTCACGGGGAGAGATAAGTACTTACGGAAACTTTTATCCGGCGCCAACCTGTTACTCCCTGTACGACAATGGATACATACACTTTTTAGACTAAGTCAAGCGCATTCCACTACTTTGCCAGCAACCTAAAGCCCGTAGCTTCGAGACCCACTAGTAGTAAATACATCTTCTCAGTAGGCAGTGCGATAGGTCTCTAGCCTGCTACGAGAATAAATGCGCAGCCTGGGAGAATCTGTCACACGGCGAAAATTGCTCGCACTCAGATGAGTGTATGTACACATTGGTATGCTCTGGAGGTATATGTCGAGCGAGTGAAGAAGGAGGCAAAAAAATGCAATGGCCCAAGGGACTGCACGCTAGGCCTCGAATGCTATGCCAACAAATGTGAAGGTCGCAAGTACCTAGAGCTTGGCGCAAAGTGCTCATCGTTTATTCAATGCTGCTCTGCTATTTGTGAAAATGGCATATGTGGCAAACCGTGGGATGGAAAGTGTATCAATGAGGCAGACTGCGGATCTGACCGATGGTGCGTGAAGGGCAAATGCTGTCGAAGCCGCACCGGCGCCGACTGCTATTGATGAGGCATACGACCGGCGAGATAGGTCTACTGCATTTATTTGCATCGGATTTCGGTCGCCTACACTCCGTCGAGAGGGCATCATTCTCGGGTCTTTGGATTTCGTTTCATTCGGGGTATATTGTATTCATTTATTTTTAATTGCCAAGTTCTGTATCATTCTCTAGTCTACCTAGTTAGGTTTCTCGAATCACCTGAATAATTTTCCATTTTGCGTTCATCCTTAGTCTCTTGAATCAGCCCATGATAATTCTATGCTGTAGAACGATACGGTACCCGCTATCACCGTGCATAAATTAGGGGGTGAAAAGAGAGGCTGGAAAGAGAGACCAATGTCTCCTGTCTCAAATCGAGGAGGAAAAATACGAGCCAGGGCCTCTAGCTCGTCCGACTTCATCTTTACCCTGTGAAAAATCGATTAGACCACGCTACTATGCCCTTCGAGGGTTGAAGACACAAACTCCATTGTTCATCCACTACTGGGCGGTTCAAACTCTAATCTAGTCTCTCTTTCTGATAGTATGCCCTCGTTATACCTCGAGTCGGACTAAATATGAGTCCCGAGATGTATGCTTAAAGGGTTGCTTTCGAATTTCGAATTATTCGACCTATCTATACCTCTGCCCTATAATTCACGCAGTGCGAGTCCTTCCTGATGCACATGAAATGTGAGAAGCTACGCTAAGCCTAATATAACTACCGCCGTGGCGTTAGAAGTATGAGGTGAATAGACCACTATTCCCTCCAAAAGCCACGCACAATAATCATAGCCCTTTCACTGTTACCCCGACTTACTCCGTAGTTTAATGGTTGTACAATCTCTACCTATGTTCCTCTCTTTTATCTTTGCAAGTTACTACCTGATGTATCATATGGGGGAAAGATAAAGTATGGCGATCTCAACTCAGGAATGTGCAATGCTTTTATTATGCGACTAGATGCGGATCATGGATAACCCATGCAACCTCCTCGACAAAACTCACAAAATGGTATATTACAACAAATGGCCCTCCCATGAAAGAAGAGGTTCAAGTAAAACAAAAGGAAAACGAAAGCACGACGCCCTGCTGTATCGCCAACCTCGTGTCCCCTTGCCACCTTGGCAGGCATTAACCTAGGTTACGTACAGCAGAGCCTGTACAACATCGCTCAGTCTTCACCAACAAAGCCCAGCTTCTCACCCATCTTGATCCGCTGGCCTTTCTCAATGGCCCAGTTCCAGCCATCAGGTCGCTCTTTGTCCGGCCAGCCAGTATCAAACGATTTCCGACTGCCGAGAGGAGCCTCGAACACCAGCACCACTGTGCTACCCAGCTGGAACCCGCCCATCTCCTCACCACGCCGCAGCGGGTGTCCGCCTAGTGTGCGACTAGCATGAGCATAGGTAGCCTCGACGAATCCGGGGTCACTTTCACCCCGCTCCGCCGCCCGGGCTGCAGCCAAGTCCGCCGCAGTGTCAGTCAGCAAGCTGTTGGTGCGCAGTTCCGAGTCAAAGTTGATTTTGATCGAGCCCACATTGGTTGCGCCGACCGGCGTGTAACTGAAGAAACCCCAACGCCAGCGGCCCAGGAGTGCCACACGCTCGTTCAAGGTGAACAGACCAGGCAGGGTTCGCTGCAGATAGGGCGAGACCGAGTAGAGTTCACCCGCAAAGTGGCGGCGGCTCTCCACAACCCATTCGGTGGGCGAGTGGAAACGGTGATAGTCACCGGGGGCCAAGTAGATCACCACATAGAACAACGCGTGGTTGACGGCAGCCTTGGATGCAAACCATGAAGTTCCTTCTCCACGGGCCAATTCCTCTTGCACTTGAACCTCGGATGTCGTCTTCGAGGTGGTGGAGGCATCAATTGATGCCCGTCTCTTAGCGGGGACGCCCGATTCGCCAGACAAGAGCGAGGGCAGAGTGTAGGAGATACCGTTCACGCTGGCAAATTCCTGATCGGCCTTCATATTCTCGACATCCTTATGGGTATCCTTGATCGCTGGATCCGACATGCGATTGCTGTGGTCGGCAGTCACTGGCGTAGCTGCACCCAAGAGCGCATCCAGACTGTAGGTCATTCCCTTAACTTGTTCCACCTCACCCCGCTCAATCATACCAAACTGCAAGATACGTCCATCGGAGGGGGATACGAGTGCACGTGGGTCGGGATCGAGGGGTCGAACACCGGGTTTCAACTTGCGATAAAAGAAGGCGGCGAGGTTGGGATAGACGTGAAGGTCGGGTTCAGCGACCTCACTGAGATTAACACCGAAGATCCATGAGTAGAGCTTGAATCCAGGGACACGGAAGTAGTATGGCAATTCGATCTCGTTGAACCGACCCCATAAACGCGAGATGGCCTTCAGGGGCAGAGTCGACATGACCTGGACCTGCCAGGGACCAGTCGGCACAACTCGCGGGCGTCGTGGTGGGCGTTTTCCATTCTCCCAGTCATCACCTGCATCACTCTGTGCATCTCGGTCACGTTCAGCCCGCTGGGACTTGTAGAAGTGTAGGACCCCTAGTAGACCGATTCCGAGACCGACGGGGATCGGGTACCATTCCACCTTGGTATTCCGCAGCGCAAAACGCAGTCTCGATCCAAACCCTCCCCTTGTATTTCCTTCATGATTGTTGTCTTTGTGATATTGTCTCCATGATTTGGACGAAAAATGGCGAACGCTGGCCTTGTGGCGGGCAGTGGCCCGGAACGAGAGGACCTCCATGGATGTAGCAACCCCACTCACAGGGGCAGCAGCAAGGCGGAGAAATGTGGAGTGATTGAGAAGGCACTTGGCCATCGTGCAGTCTATTCCATCAGAGCTCTGGGTTGCGAGGGCAGTTAGACCTCTGTTGGAGCTTCCAAGGAGAACGTTTTTTCCGTTTCGCCCGAATCAGGAAATGCGTTTGGACCGATTGACCGCCTAGGGGTAATGATGGCAGAATGGCACGTGTGATGCGGGATGCCAAATGTCGCAAGGGCATCATCAACTTGTTAAACTAGTTCATTTCGTCTGTTGTTGTGTTTTCTGGAGTAGACGGGGCTGTTGCTGAATCTCAGCTGTGCCATATACCCGGTTGCATAGTTTTGAATCATTCTGGTGGCATTGTACAAGGCTGTTCACGCGACCCGCAAATAGCTTACTCTTATCGCTGTCGTCTTAGCTTCCTGCCAGATCTCCATATCAACCATCACAACCAATGCGCCGAAGCGCGTCCACTGATTTACGCGGGGGTAAAACCCAGTCGGGGTAAACAAACGAACTCCAATTCTTCTCTCCTCCTTCTGCTTCTCCTTCTCCTCCTGCCCCGCGTCGATTTCCATTCGTTTCCGCCAACCTTCCGTTTCACCACCTCACCTCCACTCAAGCAATCGAATTTCCCCGGATTTTCGGTTCTCTCATCTCCATCTTCGATTTCCTTCCAATCACATACTCGATTATTCATCGGATCTACGAGTTCCTCATCGAATCTTCGATACTCTCCAGATCGAGATCCATCACAACACCCATCTTGTCTCTCACCTCCTACTCTTCCCTCTCCCGCGAGTGACACAACTCGGCCCAGGCCACGACACACATGGCCCCTCATCAGGCACCGGCTGCAGCGGCTACTGCTACTGCCGCTGGTAATGAAGGTGACCACAGGCAGCGAACGGTCACAATACACATCCTGTCTCCCTCTCTCCCAGGCTCGGATCGGTTTACCCTTCACGGCGTGCCACTTCGGATTACCGTCGGAGAGTTGCGAGGACTCATCGCTGAGTCCTTCCCGGGTCATCCTGGGCCATCGGCCCAAAGATTGATCCATCGAGGAAGGCCTTTGGTACATGACGGTCATAGACTGTTCCGCGTCTTGGGTCCCGTTGAGGTAGGCCTTCAGCTATCACAGCTCTTACTCACTTCATATCTGCTAGAATCTCATCTGACTAAAACCTCACCTAGGATAATGAGTTCGCGGTTCACATGGTCTTACCACTCGAGTCAGCCGCCAATGACAATTCCTTGACCTCCAGGTCCGGTCCTCGTGCTGAGGCGTCGGGTCAAATCCAAGCACCCATCGCAGATGCCCGTAATGTCTGGTCTCAGAATGGCGGAGATGGCCTGCGATTCCGTGGCGTTCCCACGCCAGCCAATACCCATGCACAAAATGGGCAGCAGCGCATTTGGAACGCCATGAATAATGGGGTTCCACAAGTCACAGGCCCACCTCCACCTTATTCTATGGGCATATCCACCCCAGCCGAAGTCACCAACCTCGAGGACTTGTACAGGCAAGTTGAAAGCGCAGAGCTCAGTTTGGACCACGGCTTCGTCCCTCAGCATGAGCTTATGTACCAGCTACGAGTGCGGACCGAGTCATTACTGCATCACCAGGTCCAACATCAGGGGCAGCCTCTTTATGCCTCTGTCCATGCACTGATGCAGCGTATCATGGCCCTTTATCGGCGCATCGACCAACTACCCGCCACTCGTGACGACAGTCCAGGACCATCGAGTCCCTTCCAACCCCCGCTGCTCTTCTTGGCCACCGGACCAGATGGTAGTCAGAGCTTGATTATGCCCGGAACTAATGCAGCCATCTTTCCATTGACTGTTCCCATACCCCAGGCTCAAAATATCCACACATCCCACACCGGAGACAACCACGTCCATCATGGAGCCCCAGCCGGTCAACACCCAGGAGTCGGACAGGACATAGTCCGCCAGGCAGTAATCAACCAGCAGCGACGCCGCGAAGTCGAAAACGTTCCCGTCGGACAATATCTGCGCCGGATTTGGCTCTTTATTCGCCTGTACTTCTGCATCTACATGATCAGCAGTTCTGGCACCTGGGCGCGTGTCTTCCTTGTCGCCGGTGCGGTGCTGATTGCTCTGCTGTCTGATACCGAAATCCCTAGGCAGATTCAAGAGATGCTTATCACGCCAATCCAGCGTCATCTTGAAGGCCTCGCTCACCTAGGGGGGCCAGCGGATCAGGGCGCTGGAGGTCAAAATGCCGCGACTGCTCAGGCAGGTGGTAATGCTCCTGATACCATTCAGGGCGAATTGTGGAGCAGCATTCGCCGCATGGAACGAGCTATCGTGCTCCTTCTTGCAAGTCTTATCCCGGGTATCGGCGAGAGACAGGTGGAGGCACGCAACGCGGCTGAGGCGGAAGCAGAGCGCCTTCGCCAAGAAGAACAGCAACGCCTGCAGGAACAGCAGCAGCAGCAGCAGCAGCAGCAGCAAGAGGGAGCACAAGCTGACCCTCGGCCAGATGTTTCAGGAGACCATACGATGGTAAATGGTACCACCGTCAACGGCGACGCTACTGGACAGCCACATCCAGAGCCACAGCCGGCTGTTCCCGCCTAAATAGGCAAAGAATTTACGACGACAGGTTCGTGTGAATGAGTTATGTATGAAAATATGTTGAAAGCTCCTAATCTACCAGCCTTACATGAATGAATTATGTATGAATACATGTTGAAAGTTCCTAGTAAACCAGCCTTGTTGATTCTCATGTAGTTTTTCTAATCGATGTAGTTGTATCATAGTACTTTTCGCGGTGCTATCTACTACACCGTCTTTTTGATCCTGCGATCCACTTTAATTCGAACCACAGCAGCTAACACCGTCGCAGCCGTCGCCATCGAACCGGCATAGAAAATGGCTGGTCTATAGGCACCGACGCCACCTTCTTGTCCACCAGATGCGTTGAGGATATAACCTGCAATCGGTGCACCCTACAAGCAACAGTAACAGTCGATATTAGCAATGACCAGGAAAGAATAGTGGTGAAAAATAACAAATACGAAGAATAATCACTCACCAGAAGATATCCACCAAGCCACCCACTTACAATCATACCCACAGCAACACTCACTCTAGCCGAACCAAACACATTCCCAACAACAGTCGGCATAGTCGAAAAGAACCCACCATTCGCAGACCCATTAATAATCACAAACGCAATCAACGGTCCAATCGAGCTAGACACAGGCCAAAGCACGAAAATGCTCAGTGCACTTAGCAACAACGACAAGAATAGCGTATTCAAAGAACCAAGCTTATCACACGCAAATCCACACGATAACCGGCCAATTGCGGAGGAGAAGTTGAATGCTGCGACTAGACCTGCACCCGCGCTAGAGGGAAGACCGAGACTGTTCGTGTATAGCGGCAGGAAGAAGGCTGGCACGAAGAGAGGGAATGTGCCGATTGCGCCGACGGCGAAGAGGACAGTGAAGCGGACGTCTTTGAAGAGGCTCCATTCGACCATTTTGGTGGGTTTGATAGGGGCGCGTTCTTTGATGAGGTAGGCTGCTGGAAGACCGGTGCCCATGATTAGGAAGCCGAGGATGCGGAAGGTCCAGGCGATGCCGACTCTTTGGAGGAGGGCGTCGAGGATGAAGCTGATAACGGTGCCGCCGAGACCACCTCCAGCGTAAACGATGCCATTGGCGATGCCACGCTTAGCTTTGAAGTACTGAGCCGGTGTCACAGAGACGACCTAGTAACCAGTGTTAGTAATGGAACAGTTCAAGACTGGAGAAGAATCAAGTGTATCTCGTCTGGAAGAGTATCTCACCATAAAACACAAACTAGTACCAAGTCCACCAATAAATCCCCAAGTCATAAATAGTCCAACAACACTATCCACCGCAAACCCACTCAGAATACTCCCCAATCCAAGCAAGAAAATACCCAGCAGAGCCGTAATCCTTGCCCCAATCTTCCGAATAACAGTCGCATTCGGCACCGCAAGCAGCGAAATACAAGCCGGACACAACGATCCCACAAAAGCCAGCGTCGAAGAAGAATAACCCTTCCGATCAACAAGCTCAGCTTGCATAACACCCCAAGTATAAGAAACACCGACAAACCACCATGTCACAACAGCACATGCAAAGATAAGAACCCAGCCATACCCTCCATCGGGGACTTGTGAATCTGCAATAAGGGATTGCTGCATCACATCATCGACGATGATAGACCCCGGGGCCGAAGTTGCACCAGGATTGCGTTGTCGTTCTTCATTGGTGGTTTGGCCCAGTGTGGGGAGTTCAACTGCCGTGGTGGGCAGGGTCTGTGTGATAGTCGCCATATTGTGGCTGCAGGAGTGTTATGCAGTCGTGTAAGGAGACGAAGACAAGGTTTAAATAAGGTTGTTAAATCTGTAACTAATTTTTAAAACCAATTTCTAAGCAGATCTCTACGACTCAGGTTTTTCTAGATCCACACTCGTCATAGACAGGGCGTGCACGTGACTGCGGTTACCCTCGGACTGCCTTTTTCGGAAGGTGATCTTGAGTCTATGGAGGAAAATAACGCATCTGATTAGATTAGGAGTTTAATAAGGTTCTGGTAGAGAGCGAATAGAATGAGAGTCTATGTCTAGTCAGAGATAAGGGGCGACAGAATATGTTTTCGTAAAGATGTATCTCTATATATATTTCATGCGATATCTACTAGGTAATGCTGAATGTGCTCACAACTTAGTCCCACCAGATTTACTCGTCTCCAAGACAGACGAGTTCGCAACACCAGGCTGCTCAGAAGCCGGAGCCATAGGACCAGTGTCAAAAGACTCTTCGCCATTAAAATGCCTACCAGCCGTCAAGAACAATTAGCACAAACCCAAAATGCAACGGACAGAAGGGCATGAAAAAGAAACTCACCATCCACGCTCAGCACCATCACTCAAGAAAGTGCAATCCCCATTCTTCACACAATCCCATCCACCCCCCACACCACGACCACCCTCCCAAGCAGGAACACCCTGAGCACGAACAAACTTCGTCCCCTCAGCCAACAAAGCCCGAGGACGACTTGCATCTTTCTCCCGAGACTCTCTCCGCTTGAAAGTGCTCATACCAGCGGTAAACACGTAAAAGTCCTCCTCGGAACTATCCTCGGGCATACGACCGGTCAAAACACGGCCCATCGCAATAAGCGGGGCGGCATGCGCGCAGATCAGGATCGATTTGCTTGTGCGCTGCTCTGCTGGTAAAGTAGCCTCTAGTGCGGCAATTTCTGCATCCACGTCGGCGATGATACCTTCCAGAGCTGTGGCTACTCGGTTGTGTAGTTGAGCAATGGTCTCACCGCGAGTAGAGGGATGCAGAAGCGGTGTGTACTTGGTCTCCGAGGACAGAATGGATGGGAAGTGTTTATGCATAGTGCTCGGTGTCGGATGAGAAGGGTGGTCGAAGAAGGTTGTTGGGCCGAACCATTCACTATACACAGAGTCAGGTAGAGATACTTTTAAGAAGAGGCGTCACACCTACCCTAGACCATTCTCAATTCTAACGTCTAGATCCGCAGCTGAAGCAAGACCTGCAATGCCGTGTTTCTTCTTAAGCGCCTCTACAGAGGGCTGGATAGTCTGAAGACATCGATAGAACGGACTTGAATAGACTCGAAAGGGCTTCGGGTGAAAATCCGGGCCAGCAATATAGACAGCAAGCTCATGTGACTGACGCACACCGTGAGATGTCAATGCTGGATCTGCTGGATTGCCCGTAGGAGTTGGGAATTGGGACTTGTAGGCGCCAGTCCGCACGTCAATAGTCCAGCTGAGCCGATGCTGGTGATAAGTTAGCAAATGGCTTTCCCAAGTTCATAGAGCTTGAGTACTGTTGAAACAGAACAGTTCTTACCCCATGGCGAGTAAGATATATCGTATCCAGCGGCATGGTGAGCGTGGAGATGCAAAGACACTCTCTCAACTTGCGGGGAAATATACGGCAGAATGGGGAAAGGTAACAAGGCGGTGAAACCGAGCCTCGGTCCGGCAAAGGATTTTCTCTTTCTCTACTTTGGTGTCTATTATTGAGCTACACGAGGAACGGTTTAATTTAATTGCAGACTAGAGTCGCCTGGCATTTGGATGAGAACCTTGTACTCTGTAGGCTATGACATCGGGGTATTACTCCGTTACTCGTAAGATTACATTCCCAGGGCCCAGCCCAAGTGACATGCGAAACCAGTCAAAACAACAACTTTTTTCGGATTGCTTTTTAGGGCGACTCCTCTAGTAGAAGAAGCCGAGGAGCTTGCCAGCAACGTGCTTGCGGCGAGCCTCCTCGTGGTCCATGATACCAGCGGAGGTGGTCAGGACGACGTAGCCGAACTGACGGGAGGGAAGGAGCTGGGTAGCCCACTTCTCGAGGTCACGGAGCTGGACGGGGTAGCGGGGGTTGATGACACCGCACTTGTTGAGACTGGAAGGGGTAATGAATTAGCATATACTCATAGAGAACAGACAGGGCAATAGGTAACTCACCGGCCGTTCAGCTGGATGACGATCTTGCCGGAACGGTGGTCATCGACCTCCTCGAACTCGCCAATGTAGCCTGTAGAAAAAAAAAATCAGTATGTCGCGAAAATTTAAAAGTCGCCAAATACTGTAGCATAAGCAAGCGCTTGGAAACATGTAAGATCTTCGCCAAGAGGTCAATCTATCGGATACTTAAAAGGCAGACGTCGTAGGTGATTGAGACCGGCCGCCTAGTTATCAATCCGAATACAGAAGGGAGGAATACATGAATTCCTCTTGGCGGGACCATTGTTTCCAAGACACAAACTCATGCAGTATTGACAGCGAAGACAATCGAAACGTACCGTGCTTCTGCATGACAGTGAGGAACTTGACGATGACCTTGGAAGAAGGCCGGATCAGAACCTGGCGCTTGCCGGCCTTCTCGGCGTTGTTCATGGCGTTCAGGGCATCGTTAAGGACGGAAGTCTTGACCATTTTGGCGGTTTTGGAGAGTCGAGATTCTCAAATCGATCGGGAAAAGAGGATATGAGGTATCTGTTCGACGAGGCGCAACAGAACCCCCTCCCGCGACTGCGAACCTCACAAGTGAATGCGAAGCTCTGCTAGTCGGGATGGGGTGTTCAATTGCAACTAAAGTCAGCCACCACTAGTCTTCGAGCGCAAAGAGTGCCCCTTCCTTGCAAAAGGAGTTCTTCAGCCCGTGCCGATTGGGAGATGCGTATCATCCTGCACGTCCGCTTCGACCACGCGGAAAATTTCGAAATCGTAGAAAGACGACAGGATGATTGCATTCCCAGACTAGCTGAGAGGCTGGTGAGAGGGGAGGGCGTACATACCTCGAGGGAATGGTCCTTCGGTGTAGCGGGTTGTCGAGGATGAAAATGTTGCGGCGGTCGGAGAAGTTTGGTTTTCGCTGACTCTGCTGACTGTGCGGCTGCCCCTTAGGGTTTTGATAGCTGCCAGCCCTTATCAGTGATTCAGTGATGACTCGGTCACGTGACGATAGAGCCCGACAAAGTACTTGGTGCCTCAGGCATCACATCTCCTCCCCATGCAAATGGCTCGACCGCCAAGTTCCCTACTCTTTACAAAATACTACTACTTCAAGTGCTGATAAATCACCCATGCGTCAAAACAAACCAGTATGCTATCTCCATACAAGGGGATTTAGGAAGGTGTCCAGTGCAATGGCATGGGCAGGGCTTATAGGGGTCGGACCGGGATCAAGGTTGGAGTATACGACGAAGAGAGGTAAGGGAAGAAAGACAGCTTTTCATGGCAGACTCTTTTTCAGTGAAGGGTTCAGACATGGTTCTGGGAGATACATGATTGGGAATACAAGATTGTGCGTCAAGGTGGGGAGGATACATGAATTCTTTGGGCTACATGAGGTGCAATGCTATAGGAAGGATGCGAGGGGTCTTGGTCTAATTAAAAAACAAGGTAGGGGATCCGAAGGGGAAATATGATAAGGAGATGGGGTTGTACCAAGAATCAAGGATAAGGAATATGAGGGGCAAGAATGGGAAGGGTCATTGCGTGGTGTCATCAGGGGAATTGGCCGCACCTGGGGGAGCAAGTGCTGAGAGTTGGGAGGGAATGGGGAGCGTGAATGATGATCAACAAGGGGGAGAGGTGGACGAGTGCGGAAATTTCGTTGTCCGGTGTTGGCGACAGTGATGATGGGGGATGGAAACACATGGCGGGAAGGTGTCCGCCAGCAATGGAGACAAGAATACTTACCGACCATCAAGGGCCCAAGTCCATATGAGGGAGGTCCGGGTGGCCCTGTACCTTCATGTAAGACTGGTCCCTGAAGCCTTAGCTATCCCAGAGTATCCGCTCCACTCCTTCCAGCTGGACCTGGTCCAAATGGAACGGGAGCGGGTGGGGGGGGATAGCGGGGGGTCTGTTACCGATGGGATGAAACCAGGTGGTAACAATTTAAGCCATGCCGGTGCTCATGTTGATCTGACGCTTGACTTGCTCGCGGGTCCAGCGAGCGGTCTCGATGGTCCGGTCACTGTACTGGCGGGTGGTGCGAGTCTCCCGAACCAGGGTGGTGACCCAGTCGTGGCGGAAGTAGGTGGCGAGCTCACCGTTGGGGAAAGCATCCGCGAGATCACTGTACAGGTATTAGTATCGAGACGGCAAGAATTGAATAAAACTGGGGATAAACGTACCCAATCACACCCATAGCAGAGCGCATCAAGCCCTCGGACCGGTTGCCTTCTTGGGAAATGATGTGGAGCAACTGGAAGATGGACTCAACGAAAGGCTGGATCAGAGTGACTGGATTTTTGTTAGCAGAGTAGAGCCGGGTAAAGGGTAGAGCTGACTTACTCTGGGAGCTACCCTTGTAGGAGAGCAGAATGCCACCCCAAGCATCCATGATACCCTCACGCAGGGAGACGATGTAGTCCACCATATCATAAGGAAGATCAGAGCTGGTGGTAACGGAGGAGGCCTGCTGCAGAACCTGGCCGACAACGGGCAGGTAGTTGTCGAAGTGGGGGGTTCCGATGGCCTGAGCAATGTCTCCGAAGGTCTCCAAGATGGCCGGCTTGAGCTGGTTGGTAGAAGTCTGATTGTGGAAGATTAGCAAAGAATCACTGAGCAGATTGAGTGGGGGTGTTGGACATACCCGGAGGATGCTGAGGAGCAGGTTCATGAAGGTGTCACAGAAAGGCTGGACCTTGCCATTCAGGGCGCGAGCGATGTCGCTGACAAGGCCAATGGCCATGGAGCACAGACCGGCCTCCTCCTGGTGCTCAAGAGCATTGTACAGGAAGGGGCTGAACGACTCCATGTACTTGGCAAAGTCCTCGTCGAGGGCGCTGGCAACGGCACCAACAGTGGCGAAGATGACATCGGGGACACTGGACTTGGCGCCGACAGTGGTCAGAACATTGAGCAGAACCTGCATGATGCGATCGGCCTGAGGCTTGATCTCGAGCTCGAATCGTTGGACGATGGCCTGGGGTCAAAGTTAGCGATGTTTGTGGAAATTAGAAAAGCAACAAGTACTCACCAGAATGACACTGATCAAGCTAGTCTGCATCTCCTCGAGGAGGATGCGATCCTCCGTGCTGACAACCTGCTGCTGCATGGGGATGGTCTGCTCAAGGCGTCCCAGAATGTGGTCCGAAAGGCTGGCAACGGTTGGAAGGCTATCGTTGGCAGAGTTCATGACGAATGAGTTGAGAACCTCGTATCCAGCGGTGCGAAGCTGGCTGTCCGCATCCTGTCTCTCAGTCACCTGCATGAGCGACTTGACACTCTCATCAAAGTGCTTGGAGAGAGGGTTGGTCTGAGAACCGGCATCACCGGCGAATCGGTCGGCAACGTTCATGAGAGCCCAGCAGCAAGAGCTGGCGATCTTGGGGCTGCTGGCGAGGCCATTGAAGAGGCAAGAGATGAGGGGCTGCAGGTGAACCTCGGGGTCCAGAACCTCGGGGCAGCAGTCGCATACGCGACCCAGGGCGTAGGCGGTGGAATCGCGAACCGAAACGGAAGCATCCTCCATCATGCCGAGAAGGACAGGCAGAGCCTGCTTGATCAAAGGCTCCAGAACACGAGGCTCAGGGCCCTCCATGATACCGCCAAAGGCAGCCACGGCGGCATCCCGACGGCGCCAGTCCTCGTTGCGAATGTTCTCCTCGACAAAGCTGACAACGGGCTGGATCACATCGCCCTGCACACACTGAGCGTACAACTGAAGGGCTTGGTAAGCGGCACGCGACACATTGTACTCGTTATCATCAGCATCCTCATCCTGGCGGCACATGGCCTGCAGGAGGACAGGGATGACCTCACGAGCAGCCACGCGAGCGAAGCCGTAGAATGGACGAGCCTCGACACCCTCTTGTTGAGCCTAGTAAAGGAATGGATGTTAGAATATGCGTTTCCAAGATCGAATCTTAATGCACGGAAAGAACTGACCTCGGCATTGTCGTCCTCAATAGCAATCTCCTCCTCGCAAACAGTGCACCAGAACTCGATAGCCAGCTTGGCGACATCCTCCTCCTCGCTCTTCATGCCCATAATGCTGAGGCCAAAGAGGGCCTTCTCCATGTAGAAGCGCATCTTCTCGTAGTATGCACCCATGATGCGGTTCAAGCAGCCGAACGCACCAGCCTGGACACGGACCTCTTCGGCCTGTGTGGCTTCGCAGACGACTTGCATAATGTAGTTGCGCTCGCCCTCATTCTCCATGTTAGATCGCACGCTGTCATAGAATGTTAGCGAGAGCTATCAGAAAAAATCCCCATAAAGTGCAACTTACAAGTCAACGGCGTCACTGAGGGCAGCAATAGCGGCAAAGCGGACCTCCATGTTCGGCTCCTCGCGCCGAGCACCCTGGACAACGGCAGTCAGGATCGCATTGGAGTGCGTGGTCAAGCTAGCACGGAGATCGGCATCTTGAGACTCGCAAATGAATCCAATAGTGGCAAGAGACGACTGCTTCAGGTTGTCGTTCCCACTGGCTACGTTCTGGACCAGGATGTTCATGAGGTCGGACCACTCATTTCGGGGCAGTTCGATCGCGGCGATCGAAACAATTAGCGCAGCGGCAGCATTCCCAGCTCGGGTATCGGATGCCAAGGTCTTGAGCGCGAGCTCCTTGACCTGTGTCTTGGTCTCGGGGGTAATTTGTTGAATCCATCGGGCCTGCACTTCACGGAGCTTGGTCTGGTCTCGGAAGGTAAAAGCGTTCTTCAAGGCGATACCGGCGGCAACACGGATGTGGGCAGGGCTTTCTTCGCTGGCCAGCTCCTGGCCTAGAGTGACGAGGTAGGTAGCCTAGGAAAAACACACAAAGGATGTTAGCTCGGGGGCTAGAGGAGAAGGATTTTTGATCGTAGCGCAAGATCTAAAGAACGAGGAAATTAGAAGCTGGGGGGTTCACATACGAAGTCGACCTCCGCCGCATGGGCGAGCTGTTGCTCAGCATTGGTACGTTCCGCCGCATCTGCGGGAAGAAAGACGGTCAGCGAGGGGCCACCACCACAATTAGTCGAGCCCAAGAGAGATGTGGGAAGGTCTCATCCAGAGCTTATCAACGGGGTAGGAAAGACATACCGGGCGACAAGGTGCTCTGCAGCACCTGGCGAGCATCCATATTGTCGTCTCAGAGCAACGCAAAAAAGATGGAAGATGTGGGGTGAAGGAAAGAAGGAGAGGAGGAAGAGGGAGAAGGAAAAAAAAAGGAAAGAGAGCAGTAGAAAAGAAAAGAATCGAATCCCTCTTGGTTGCCGTACGAATGACTGAAAAAAGGCGATAGGCACGCAAATTACAGTCGACTGGCAGGGCGGGTGTGGTTGCAGAAGAATCCCTGAAGTGGACGGTAGGTGGGAAGGGACGGGGTGTTTTTGTGGATATGACGAGGCATGCACCAGGTCTTTCCGCGAAGAGTCACAGAGAGAGAAAGGTGCCTTGAATGCACGCCCAAAAGGTATAAGAAGGAGAAAACGTGACAGAAGGACACCGGATTATCCCAGAGTGTCTTTTTGGCAAGTAATGAAATGGTTAGAAGGTAGATTTCGACGTTGGAAAGAACAGAACGAGGTGAGGTTCAACTTGGGAAGCCGCGCTGATTGGCGGCGCGGGGGCCTCAGGCTGCACGTGAGAATTGGTACCTCAGGCAGGAATGACTTAGGTCAGCTCTGCTGGATTCAGTCAGGAAAAAGACTATTCCTGTTGTGTTTCTTTTTTAAAAACAAGGAGACTATCATTTGGCCGTTTAACAAGCTCTATACATTAGTTACTTTACTTTGTATCCATCTATATTTCTTTCTTTGCCTCTGTCCATGGTCCCAATGGTGGCGTTGTGATTCTTTGTTTACAATGTTAGAGGGGCTCCCCTATTTTTTTTTGCCCCTCCGTTTTGCTTGTTTTGATTTTCCTTCTTGAAGACAGGCACCCACACAGTTCAGCGTGTGGCCCCGGCGACAGGCTCCATTTGACTAGCCCTGGCCACACACACAGTCGCGCTACCTCAGGAACTATTTTTTGCTGTGGAGACCACAAACTGATCTGTCAAAATCGGGGCTGCATGGAATCTCCCAGAAGAGCCTGCTATCATCTATGTAGCCTAAGATTAGGCAATGAGAACTCGGCGAGGGGTAGCAAATCCAAGGTTATACAACCTCAGACTGAATCATCTGTCCAACTTGTACGTCCATCAGGGTTTCTATTGTCGCATTCCATGAGATGTAAAGCAATAATTGAAAAATATCGTTGGATTGACGAAGCTCAGGAAGAAAAACACATGTAATAGTACAATCCAGGACTTGCTATTGGTCAAGTTCACCCAACGCCGAAAACCTCCGATACAGCATCCCTACACAAAACCCATGATCCCTAATCATAATCAAGATTTTCATCCTCTTCCTCATCGTATTCCTCCTCTTCCAACTCTGCATCCAAATCCAACACCTCATACCGCATCGCGTCGCCATATAACACGCAGATGGCCCGACGACCCTGTCGCCCATTGACGTCAATGTGCACTGGGTGAGACTTCGGGCCCGATGGTGCGAAGGTATGTATGACGATATCTGTCTCTCTCAAGAGTGATGCAATGTCCAGCGGCGTGGGCTGAACTGTTGGCTTCGCTGTAGTGGGATGAGGGTTGTTGTCAATGTAGTTCAACGGTACCGCGAGAGGTTCGACCTCGTCAGCCAGATCTAGAACTGAGGCGGGCTGGAAAGGAAGATTCAGAAGATAGGAGGCTTCGCTTTCTGCATAGAGAAGCACGAGAGTGTCATCCTCGACAAATTGCAGCTGGCGAATGACCCCCTCCTTGAAGGAAAGGGCGGCAATAGACGCCTGCCGAGTCGAGCTGACTCCGTTGACCGAATCGAGAACGATACGGTAAATGTAAACTGTAGCAACTGTTAATGATTAAGCAATACAGCGACGAAGCTCAATATGCCACAAACCTAGTGACTTCGTACTGGCTGATCTCGCAGCTACGTAGACAGTGCAAGGCCGTCCTTTTACCAAGTCCTTGAAAAACAGTTAGCCCTGGTCCATAGAAAAGGAAAGAGATCTCTTTACAAGAACTTACCTCGTAGCAAATTTTCAGATCCAGAATATTCTGATCACAATCCTTATGCAGCGTAATTGGAGACCGATGCAAGATCCCCCGTCTCTGCGTCAGTGCAATCTCCGCGAACACTTTCTCAAATTGAATTCCCAGCCGTCGTGTCAAGTCGTTTAGTTTTGGCGCATCCACAGAAGTTCCATCACCGCCCTCTGCCTGGACCTGCTTCTGCTGTTTCAGAAATGCCTTGAAGGTGTCATAAAAGGATCGATCATGACCATCTGGCAGCCACTTATCCGTGACAGGGGTAGGCACGTGCGGCACTCCAATCATGGGAAGTTGACGGATGAAGTTACGCAAGACACTCTTGCGCAGTGCACCAGTTATGTATTTCACGGTTGGGGGAACGTCGAGAAGATCCCGTTTCTCGAGGAGCTCATCCCATGTTTGCGACAGGGGTTCACTGCTCAGTATCAAAATCTCGTGGCGGAGCCAGCGCGAGAAGGCAGAGAACTGATCTAGCTCCTCGCTGGCGTGATTGATAATGCGGTGGGCGAGAAGGTGCAGACAGTCGAGCGTCTCAACAATGGCATTGAGTTTCGAGGTATCCAGACCAAGAACGTCGGTGAGCTTGTGGAATTTTGATAGTCCAACAAGCCGACTGAGAAGGACTTGACTCCGTTCGAGCGCTGGAAGCAGGCACTCATGAGTCAATCGCCGAATGCTTTCGTAGCCGGCTGAGACAGCTTTGTCCCATCGCTTTTGCCCCTATAATATATGTTAGTTATCGGTTCTCATCGCGATTCACTTGTAGACGTACTCTTTCTCCAACAATATCCACCAGGAACTCCTTCATCGGTTCAAAGCAGTGACCAGTCACGACAAGATGGTATATGGCCGTGGTGAAATCACATTGGCACTGTTCTTGTAAGTCTTGGTTGATACTTCGCAGAAACCGCGCTGGTGTCTCTTGTGCATTCTTCCATTCGAGCTCGATCTGCTTTTGAACCTGGCCGATATACCGCAACAAATTTTGAAGCTGTGTGGTCTTTGACGCAAGTAGCGACAGATAACGCCCGGACTTGGTGATAAATCGAAGATCCAAGGTGACGAGATTGAGAGGCTCACGCGTTTGGCCTTTGGCAGGGGATGCGAGTAAGGCGTGCGTTGAACTTAGAGGATGTGACGCATGACGGATAATTTGGCACGATCCAGCAACACCCGCTGATTCTCCAATTGGAAATGAGCCAATCTCAAAACAGTCAAAGATGCGAAGGTGGACGCTGCCATCATCAAAGCCGACAAAAATCACGTCCACCGAGTCGCTATTATCCTTGACTGGTGAGTGGAAGATAGCGTCGATAGATGCACGAGAGCTAAACAAGTCGTCCTCGGCGCCCGTCGCGGCTACAGTACTCAGCTTAGGCAGAGAGCTTTCGATATCTAGCAGCGCTAGTTCTCGCGGCAAATCTGCCTTGAGAATCGCGGCCGCCTTCGAGGGATGGATCCCGGGCGTTAGGAGGTCATCCACAGAAATTTGGCCCGCGGCGCCTTCCAGGTGCTTCTGGGCGACTTTGCTGTCTGTGAAGTTGATGCCCCAGCCCAAACATGTCACTTTTGAAGAGTTCTTTTGATCAGAAGCATGGTGATCATCTTTCTTTTCCTCATAGGCCTGGTAGTGGTGGACAGTCTTGCCGCTGTATGCACTGATGACGCGAACAGACCCGTCTCCGCAGGCGACAGCGAGGAGCCGACCTAGCGAGGTGGTTAGAAATTCCTCATCGTAAGAGCACAATGCGAGAAGTAATTTGGATGATGATGCCGAGGATAGTTCCCAGGAGCATTGCCACTGTTTATCACTGGAAGTAGAGTCGGCACTTACCATTTCCCTTCCACGCCAACGCCCTCACTTCTCCGTCCTCCTCGTCCTCGCCGAGGTACGGATCGCCCTTGAAAGAACCTCCAAAGACTCGTTGGCCATTAAGTCGGAACACCCGTAGCTCGTCATCATCAGTGGCCAGGGCAATCAGGTCCATGGAAGGACAATACGCCAGTGTACTGGGTTTACATTTTGCCGGTAGGGTCTTTTCTCCGACCGGGGTGAGTTGCGGGGCGTATTCTTCCATGATGTGAACAAGTGATCGGGGATGAGCTCACTTAGCCCATCCTTGGGTGATGTTAAATGGAGCAGGCCCGCGTTTGATCTCTTGGGGCGCCGGGGTCTCTTCGCGGTGAAGTGTTGATCGCGAGTGGGTCGCGGGATTCTCTTCGCGTGGTGTGTTTTGAGTGGGTGTGCCTGCCGCTGGTTTCCTCGTTCTATGTATGCGCGAGGCTGGGGAAATACCACTATAGCGGCCTTTTGATTGACCAGTAAGTATGTATCGCTGAGAGATGTTCGAGAAGCAACATGGTTTATCTCTCCTTAATTATTCCGGGTCATGAGGTGATCTTCGCACACCGTGTTGAGCCTCAACTCTCAACTCCTGTCACGCCACTCTCATAACCCCAAACCTAGACAGGGGATGCGCCTAATCTTTCAAAAATGTGGGTAGCGTTGATTTCTCGATCAGTTTCACGTCGGACTGCTTGATGGGGTGAAGATGCAAGGTAAAAATGATTGATATGCCGAGTCGCATGAATGGACACATTGATGCCTGGTTGATGCCTGGTCTGTCAGGCATCAATAGTGCATACATGTCTCTTTCGACTGCTTTCTCCATTCTAAGCGCTCCTATTAAATGCTATGCCTACTAGATCGGTTATATCATTCTCTTAGGCCTTCCTGTTGCCCAAAAAGGTCGACTTAATGCTATTTCCGGTTAGGCGCTGCTTGTAAAATCATGAGCCGTAGGCACACATTGTCACCGGATCTCCTGTCATTAGTTGAAAAGGAGAAGTTTAGGTATATCTTGAGAACTCTTTCCATCCACAGTCCCCTTGCCTCTCTCTTGTAATCAGAAGGCAGCTCACTGTTCCACTAGGCTTATTTATCCCGCCAGGAGCCTCCTACAAGCAGCTTCTTCCATAGGTTGAGGCTAGTTGTACACGCTTTGACCTCGAAGGCCTTTCCTACAAGAAGCGGCAACTATGCATAGGCCGACAGAGATTGATCACACCAAATTCAGGGCATACAACTGAGCGTAGTCACACTAAATTTGAGCGTGGCTACAATCTATTTCCCTACTGTTTCTAATCACATTCTGCCCCTGCAAGCCCAACGTTGTTAGGCGCTACCTCCTAACCGCTCCCGGTTCAGTGTGACCATCTCGGCTGTAAACTGCCATATTCATTATTGACGTGTCTTTCTTATGTATGTACAGCCACTGTGAGCGCGATTGGCGCTGGCATGAAATCTGCCACACGAGGCGCTGCAGCTACCCCACCCATACTCCTCCTCACTGTCTGCCCTGTCTAGCTCAGCCGCATCCCCTCCTTGGGTGACTACCTAGGTACCCCCAAGGTTATTTCCTTCTTCAAAATCCCCCTGTAAGCAGAGATCATATGCATCTCTAGGCTTCCAGGCTCTAGAATGCACTCAACATGGCTTTGGCGCTAGCAACAGCCTCACGCTTGAAGCCTGAGGTTCGACTAGGCCAGGCCATCTCCGAGTTTGTTGCGGATCTATCCGACGAGCAAAAAGCAAGATTCAATGCGAGAAGATCGCAAGCCCTGGCATCTCCACCAAGTATCCAAGATGTCAGAAGTCTCACTGCCGAGATTGACCGTGTTAGCGGTGGCCGATGCTTGGGACCGAGGCTTATCAAACTCCTCGAAACGGTGCAAAGATTTGCTGCGATCGGTGATATTATGGTAGGGGGATCGCAAAACATCATCGCGTCTGGTGTCTGGTCGTTGGTACGATTATCTCTCTTGGTAAGTCAGTCTATTGGGATTTATCGATATCCAAGCTAGAGAATGGCATTGAAGCTACTGTGTACTGATCTTGATGGGATTGGATCCGCTAGCTGCTTACAAACTCGTCCTCACAACTTGAGAAGCTTTCGCTTCTTTTCATGAATGTGGGTCGGTCGGCACCCAGATTTGAGAAGATTGCTGTGCTATACTCGCGCTCTCGAGACCTTCAGTCATCCGTCTATGAATACTTTATCGTGGTGGTTCGTCTATGCCACGACATAGTGAGATTCACAAAGAGATCGACCTTCCAAAAGCTTGGAGCTGCTTTATCCGATCCAAGTTTTGAAAGATACAACTCGGAGATTGACTCTTGTAGTAAGACAATCCAGGATGAAGTTCGCTATCTTATGGCTAGGCGAACTGAAGAGGAAGCCGAAGCTACTTCTCGATTTCGAAATGCGTCAGATTTGTTTTTCAGATCTGCTTCTGCCCATCAGAAAGTACAAGCACGACAACGAATTCTCGACTTTTGCTGCCAGTTTGACTACATGGTGCCATGGAAGCGGGTTAGGAAAGCTGGTAACACAGGTCTATTCCGGGACTGTCCGCACTACAAATCATGGATAGGACAACCCAATCCAAGTACACTGATCTATACTGGAAAAGTCGGGGCAGGAAAGTCGGTTATGCTTGCAAACATGGTTGACGACCTGCATCTCAATGCCACGGGTGAAACCATGGCTGTGGCTCTTTTCTTTGCTCGTCATGACATCCCAAAGACCTTGAATGCGCGAACTATCATTGGATCTCTTGTCCAACAGCTTCTGGATAAAGTCACGGATTTCATGCCAGTAGCCGAAGCATTCGAGACATCATCCAGAAAGGAGCCTTTTGAACGAATGTTCTATTTGCTAGAGTCGGTTCTGCCGCGTGGCTTTAAAGCCTTTGTTGTGATCGATGGCTTGGATGAGCTGAACGACAGCGAGGGAGAAGAGACCTTGCGACATCTCCTGACTCTGCGAAATTTCATGAATTTCTCTCTCTGCTTGTCTTACCGCCAAGTGCCCAATACATCGCTGAAGCTCAAAGTCGGTCTAGAACCATTCAATGCGAAGATTTCCCCCATCCCCCGAAATACCTCTGAGATTGAGAGCTTCATCACGGAGGAGCTGGGTCGGCGTATTGAGACCCATAAGCTTGCTATCAGCGACCCACTACTACCATTAGAAATCCGGGAAGCTCTTGCAAAAGGCTCACAGGGAATGTTTTTGTGGGTAGCGTTACAAATCGAGTCTTTGTGTACAATGGAGACGGATGAGGAGATACGTCATGCTCTAGATGATCTTCCGAAAGATCTATCAGAGACCTTTTCGCGTATACTCCAGAGGTCAAACAAATCCGATTCTCCGTACCAGAAATGGATATTGGAGCTGGTCACCGTTGCTCAGCGTCCATTGACAGCCGAGGAATTGCAAGAAGCGCTGAGTGTGACGCCAGGTGAAACAAATTGGAGTTCATATCGCCGCCTGAATAACATCTTCCACGCTCTTGAATACTGTGGAGGTCTTGTTATACTTGTTGAGGAGGAGCTGACCCTTCACCTTGTTCACCACAGCTTCAGACAATATCTGATCACCAAGACTAACGGCTCGACAGATAAAGAATTTGATGTCGAGAATTCTCATCAAAGAATGTCAGATATCATCATCACCTACCTGCACACCGTGGATATAAACAGAAAAGCGGTGACCAAAGAAGTGTTTCCGGAGCTGGGCGCTGAATCTGTGATGACTGGCATTATTAACTCAACTCGATCCTCTCTGCATGGCAGTAATAAACTGGCACGGAAGCTTCTTCGATCAAAATCTCCGCTTGAGCTCAACATGGGGAAAACCCTTGCGCAAGCGTGGAACATGAGCCACAGGCGAGAAGACCACTATGTATTTCGTGATTATGCACATGCATTTTGGCATGTTCATATTACTTGGTCTCTGCCTCTTTCAGCCCAATTTGAATCACTCCTCCAGAGACTATGCGAGAAAAAGATACTTTCCCCAATCAGCTCTGCTTCAGATCTCCATGACCTATTTCTGAAAGCCGTTTCGACCGGATCAACGGAATTGACAAGACATCTCCTGCAAGCTCAAGATCTGAATGTAAACTGCAGAACGGGCCCAGATCAAAAAACCGCTCTACACATTGCTGTCAACCATGGATTCTTCGATATAATTAGTGTGTTATTGACTTCAGACAAGGTTGATGTCGAAGCGACAGATCGAAACGAGGAATCCCCATTGGAACTCGCAGCAAGAATAGGCTCACCATCAACAATCATGGCCTTTGTTTTCTTCATTACCGCCGGTCAGATGAATTGTCCCCGTTACTTCTTTTCTTCTTTACTTCTGAGAGCTGCAAAGGAGGGAGACCATTTACTTTTGACTCTTCTTCTCGAACTTGACGACGATGATATATCACATGAGCTCATGCTCCTGGATTGGATTGCAATCCGCGAAGCAACTGAACGGGGGCATGTGACTATAGTCGAGCTTATCCTTCGGGTTGCTGGCACTTTCAAACACCACATGCCTGGGACAAATCCGTTGCATGTAGCCGTGGAACTTGGACAGGAAAGCATTATCAAAATCCTGCTGCGCTCCGGAAAAATTGACTACAACGCGGTCAATGAACATGGATGGAGTCCGATATGTCTTGCGATCTTTCATGGGAGAATTCCCATCCTCAGGATGCTACTCAACTGCGCCTTTCATAGTGATCAACCTGTGGTTCTCTATAACGGTGTCACACCTCTTCATTTGGCGGCTGCAATCGGCGACCTGAGCATAGTGGAAATTCTACTGGCTTCGAGCCGTGATAATCTAAGATTCAGGGATTCGCGTGGAAACACACCTCTCCATTCCGCGGTAAGGTGTGATTTCAATGGCATGGTGGAGGCTGTCACAGCCCTACACCCCAAAGTTAGAGGGAACTACGCAGGGCTTCCCTCGTATGATATTGCTATAGTTCGACACTTTGGAATTGCGCAAAAGTTAGCCCATGATCCCGACTTTGCTCATTATCTCAACTGGAGAAACGACGAGGGAGACACCGCGTTGCATTTGGCTGCGCGATTCGGACATCACAAATTCGTCGAGCTGTTGACAGATATTTCTACTGTGGATCCTAATCAGAAGAACGATCGGGGATATACCGCCTTGCATTTTGCAGCTGAATATGGACACGACCGTGTGGTTGAACTGTTGGCGAAGGTTCCTCGCGTTGATCCGAACCCGACAAGTTACGATGGTAGAAAAACGCCCTTGATGTTGGCGATTGAGTTTGGACAAATCCAGGTTGTGGGGCAATTACTTCAACTTTCCTCTGGTGATAGCGTTGAATAAACAAAGAAAGCGCTTGAAAGAATCGTTTGAAGGGGATCTCCAAAGCATTTTATCTGATTATCCCTCATTTTATCGGACGGGGAGAATAATTAATGCAGAAGGTTTCTGGCCACGCTCAGTTGTAACTTGATATCATCGAATTTTTCTTCCATAAGACGACTTCCAAGCAGTTACTCTCCGCTATACATGCCATGAAAGCCCTTTCATATCCCCAGCCACACACCTCGGCCTACGCACTGGCACAGCCCACACAGACCAACGATGCAATCCGAAACTCTCTGCTCACAAAGATGTGCTGATAGAAGAAGAGATAGGTTCATATCGCAAAGTCCATAGCGTTATTGTAGAACAGTTGATAGGCCATGAGAACTTCTGGAGATCATGATGGTGTTCTCGGTGGGAATATCTGACATGATGCCGCATGCCCTTGTGAGCATAGTCCTACTGGTCGCTAAAATTCTGTACGCATGTAGAACGACTGCGATGCAGCATGTATAATCCCAGTTCCAAGACAGCTCTAAGTCAAAGTGAGCTAAGTGACCACGAAGACAGATGGCGATCGATATGGCACTACGAATTTACGAGCTGTTTGAACGGGTCCGTCAGGCGGGCCGAAAGCTTGGTTAGCGCCTGGTGGATGGGGTGGCATGTCAATAGGAAGATGATTCTATTGGAAGAGGTTCAGCCTAAATTCAGCCACGCCGACTATTGGTGGGATTGACGTGGATTGGATTATTGGGCGTGCTTTAGTTGCTCGAACTAAGGCTGCCTAAGGCGTCCAGTGAACCCCAATGAGGTAGCAGTCATCCGTCTCGGACTTTCCCCGGACCAGACGGACTTCAAGACTGTTAAATAGGTGCTGGGGATTCCTGAAAAGGTGAGTTCTGCCCCATGAGATCCATACATTCACCACCTCACCCATGGACTCCGACATGCAAGAATACGACTACATTATCATCGGCGCAGGCATAGGTGGCCTCGTCCTGGCGAATCGACTGAGTGAAGATGCCTCTATCAGTGTTCTTCTCATCGAAGCAGGCGCTAATCGCATGGGCGATCCTCGAATTGACACGCCGGGTCTCTCGGGCATGCTATACGGAAACCCAGACTTTGATTGGGATTATATGACTGTTCCTCAGGTATGAGATGCTCCCTTAACAAGACCTTGTGTACAAGACTGAATGATGGATAGGTCAATGCCAAGAACAAACAATATGGACAACCTCGTGGTCGAGTCGTCGGTGGCTCTTCGGCTTTGAACTTCTCGGTCGTCGCGTATCCGAGTGTCTCGAGCTTTGAGGCATGGAAGGCTCTAGGAAACCCAGGTTGGGGTGCAGAGGATATGGCGCCTTATCTTCGCAAATTTCACACATACAGTCCACCGAGCAAGGCCACAAATGAACTGCTCGGTCTGGATCGGTACATGGATGTTGACGATCAAGGGTCTGATGGCCCTGTTCCTGTCTCTTTGCCGGATGTCTACGGTTCATTCAATAAAGCATGGGACGAGACTTTTGCCCAGCTGGGCTGGCAGACAGATGCCGATCCCATCGCAGGCAAGAAGCTAGGCGCTTTTACAAACCCATTATCTGTGGATGACAAATTGGGGAAACGAGGATATGCAGCCGCATACTATTCCCCAGAGGTTGCGGCAAGACCGAACCTGAAACTACTCACAGAGACAACAGTTGAACGAATCATCCTGGACAGGGAAGACGGTTATTTCATTGCAAAGGGTGTACAGATCAAGAGCCAAGAAACGACCTACCAAATCCAAGCCAAGAAAGAAGTTCTCCTCTGCGCAGGTAGTCTCAACTCACCTCAATTACTAGAACTATCCGGCATCGGAGACGCAGATCTCCTCCAGTCCCATTCAATCCCCGTGATAATCAACAACCCCGCCGTGGGCGAGAACCTCCAAGACCACGCTATCACCAGCATCAGCTTCGAAATCGCCGACGGCCAAGTCTCCGGCGACATCGCACGCGATCCCAACGTCGTCCAGTCCCTCTTAAAACTCTACGCCGAGACAAACGGGGGCCCACTAGCAGGTATGCCCGTCAGCATGGCCTATCTCCCCTTCGTCAATGGAAACGGTGTCGTACCTACCAAGGAAATCGAAAACCTACTCGAAAAACACCTCGACAACACCGATGTCCCATCCAACCTGCGCGAACAATACACGCACCTCCGCAAAACTCTCCTAAATAATAAAGACGCCTCAACGCAATACCTCTTCCTCCCAGCCCAACTACACATGAACCCCGACAAAACCAGTCTAACAGACGCCCTCGCCATAAAATCCCCAGAAAACTACATCAGCATCATGATCCTCCACAGCCACCCCTTCTCCCGGGGTTCAATCCACATTTCCTCTGCATCCATAACCGAAAAACCAACCTACGACCCGAAATACCTCTCCCACCCCCTCGACCTCGAAATAATGGCCCGACAAATCCAATTCGTAGAGCGAATCGTGGCCACAGAACCATTCTCCACCCTTCTCAAGCCGCAGAAGCGTATTCCGAAGAACGTGCATGGGTTGAGTGGTGATCTCGAGCACGCGAAGGATATTGTCAAGGATCGGTTGTATCATTGTTTTCATCCGGTGGGGACGTGTGCGATGTTGCCGAGGGGGAGGGGGGGTGTGGTTGATTCCGAGTTGAGGGTGCATGGGACGAGGAATTTGAGGGTCGTTGATGCGAGTGTTTTTCCGTTGGAGCCAAGTGGGAATATTCAGACGAGTGTTTATGCGGTTGCGGAGAGGGCGGCGGATTTGATTCGTGGCAGGCTTTAGGAGTGGCTTAGTACAGCGGGGAGTTAATCTCAGCTCGTTAATTATCTACGGAGACAAACCATGTAGCTAGCGTATTTTATCATCGTGAAAGTGGAAGTTTGGAATGATTCCATTTCAATGCTTGCTTAGTTCCTACGGAGCATATAGATGTGACTGACGTTCCGGTAGATATCTTCCATCTTAATGAGTGATGTATTGCACATACGGCACTAATATTCTATATGTAAATAGTACAGACATCATCGGGTGAACCAGCACCCAAATGAAGCAATATACAAGCGAGTGTAAGAAAAGCAAAAGAGCGAATCTCCCCCAAACACACACCCCCTAAAACGGCTCCCCATCCATCTCAGCCTGAATCATATTCTTCAGATAACTCAGCTCATCCATAATCTCCCGCATAGTACTATTCCCGCGGAATGAAGCTTCACTCGCACGGGAAAGAACACGTCGATAGACTTCTTCGTCGACATCGCTGCGCTCCGCATCCGAGCGGCGCTGCATCTCGGGCAGGAGAATAGGCGAGCCATCTGGGCTGCGGGATAGAGAGAGCGAATCCATGGACTCGAGGGCACTGAAGAGGGCGGCGTGGCGTTTGGGATTGCTTTCCACTTCGTCCATTTGGTCGATGCCCAGGCCTGTTGCGAAGCCCGGGGAGGAGAGGGAGACGGTGAGTTGCGGGAGAGAGATGCCCATGGAGGTCATGTTCCATGGGGGGATGTCGCCGGAGGCGGAGTTGGGGGAGGACGGTTTGGAGTGTACGGTCAGGTGGGGGGTGTTTGGGTCGGTGTTTGTTGCGGTGTCGTTGGCTTGGGATAGCTCTGGGGTGTGCCAGTCATCGATGGCTGGGGAGTCGGTGGTTTCTTGGTTGAATGTGGATGTGGAGATCATCGACTCCGGTGAGTTATCTTCGGTCTCGGTCTCGGTCTCGGTGTCTGTGCTCCATTCTGAGAAGCGGCTGTGTTCGGGGATAAAGCGGGAGTGGATGGACTCGGCGGTTGTTGTGGTTAGACTTGAGAAGTGGCTGCGCAGGACTTGAGCGTTCATGGCCTTGTCGGTCTCGTCCATGGCGTGCACTGCCTCATCCATGACCGAGGAGGGAGTGTTGGGTAGCGTGGGGAGTCGTTTTTCATGGATATCGCGGACCTTTGGAGTTGCTAGATCATTGGAGTTCACCAATGTCAAAGCATCTTTCAGGGCCTGTGTTTCGTCAACCGTTCCCAAAGTGGGACCCGCTGCGGCGCCTCTGGAAGCGCTAGGCTTGCGGAGATGAGGGCGCGTCTCCACGGTGAGCAGATTCCGGGCCTGTCCAGGCTCACTGCCGGTTGTTTTCATTGCGCGGCGAGTTTGAAGTGTGGGAGCGGCATGCAATTCAGGATGATTTGCGGTTGAAGAAGAAGGTCCGGGAATGATGATATTACCAGGTACATTGCGGCGTTCCTGCATCCTTCCTTCCACCGTGTTGGATCTTGACGGCACCTCGGTCCATTTCGGACTCTTTGCCTCCTGAGGAGCTCGGAAAGGCGGGAGAGCCCGATTACGCGGAGGCGAGACAGAACGAGCATCCTTTCCATGATGGTACTTGCGCGTGGCACTATTCGGCTGAGAGGCACTGCGATGAACCAAACCCGGGGAAGTACTGGTAGGATTGAGATTCTGAGGATAAGGCACGGAGGTCTGCAGGCGTGCCAAGCTGGGTTTTGGCGGCTTTCGCGGGTTCATGAACTTGTCCTCCGGGTTCATTGTTCGATAGTTGGACTTTTGCGAGCTATTGCTACTCGAACGTGTGTGAGAGCTGTCGGGAAGGATGATTGGCACATTCAGCACATTCACTGGCTGCCCTGGTAGAAAAGGGCATTTGGTTGTAACAGGCTCGGCCTGACTGAAGTATTCCACGTCATTGTCCAGCAAGTACTGCGTGGCTTCTAGTCAGTTCTATACACTCATAGGAACCACCATGATGACTTACGTAGTACCAATACGTGGCACCCATTTTCAGACCTCCCGTACGCCATTGGGACCTGTCACCAGGAGGCCCATCTCCGATAATATCCGTAAATGTATGACATCCACGCCATTGACCCGGTCCAACCCGCCTGTCCCTCTCCATTGGATAAGGCTTTGAGAAATTATCCCATGATCCGAGCAGCTTGACCGATCGGATCTCGGGGTTGGTTGTCCTGAATGATGTTAGTGATCACAATTAAACCAATGGTTTGTCGCAGGCAATGTACTCACAATAAGAAAGTCATGAGGGTGGTCGAGGTCATCGCAATGCAAGAATCGCTATAAAGAAAAAGCCAGGTTCACCAGACCGGCAGATGCAAGGAATAGTATAGGAAAATATGCCAAGCGAAAGAGAACAAAAAAAAGAAAAACCGGTCAACAGTCAAAAGAGAGGACAGGATACAGACGAAACGAAAGGATAGAGAGAACACCCCCAATATAGTACAGACAAGAAACGAATGTAAATGCAAGACAAAAAGAAAGAAAGAAAAAGAAGTCGAGTCAAGCTTGATACAAGGAAAGAACAACGAACAAAGAGAACACACAGAAAGTCGAGGGGTCCGGCGCAAGAATCAAATATAAGACGAGAAGAATGAGAGCCGCCGAGAGACCAGTCTAGACAGCCAACCGTCAACAATCCACAATAACAACAATCAAAAGCACCTGTTTCTATAATTACAGCCGACGCACAGCGCTGGCGCTGCAGCACACGCCGTACCTGTTTCAGGAGGAGCCCCCAAGCAAGCCCCAGTTCCAAGCCAATGACAGGTCTAAGAATAAATCGCCGAGACGCGTTTCAGGTGGGCAATGGGTTCAAGGCAACGGGCCTTGGAGGCTAGAGCAGAACTGCAATAACAAATCACCATGCCATGGCCCCAAGTGGAGAACCAGACTCGATGGATATTTGTGTGACAGTGGCCGACACTGAAATCATCCAGCCTGTCACCGTTTCGAGTGTGCAGGTCGGACGCGGATGCTTCAGGAACCGCGGGCTCAATTCCAGGCACACTGCAGAGCGACAAGAACAGCCAATGACGGGGTAGAGGGGCGAGCGAAGCGCCGGGACTTGTACTTAGAGCCACTTGGTACCTGCGTCAGGGCCCGGGCGCTTGGAGGGACTGGGGGTTGTTGGTTGGTGATTTGGAGGGAGCGCGCAGTTTGAAGCTACCGCGACCGGTGGAATTGGTTGTATTGGATGTGTTGTATAGGAGGAGGAGGCGACAATTGAGTTGTTTAAGGTAATGTCGTGAGGGGGACACGGAAGAGCGGAGGCAAGAGGTTTTTTTTCTTCTCTTACGTAGCGAAGACGATCGGCACTGCGGGGAATTAATCGACGATGAATTTCAATGCCGATCGACGCGACAACAACCAGGGTAAGTGGAGAAGGGAGGGCCCGGGTTGGATAAACAAGGATATTCACGATCAAGGCCAAGTAGGCAACAAGGTAAATGATACTTGTAATCTGCAATTGAGCAGTTCGTCGAGGTTTAATGGTCGAGTCCAGAACAGAAAAAGAATCGAGAGACGAAGGAAAAGAAAGGGAGAATTAACGATTTGACTTGGTTAATTATTTAATTAGCATCTTCGGTGGCTTTGCCAGTGGAACCGTGGTTCGCCCCTCTCCTGTAAGGTACAAATCAGTGAGAATACGATATACTATTGATTGATCCTTCCATTAATTCTCCCAATCTGGAGCAATCTCAAGACTCTATCCCGAACACAATTCTATTGTATGTACTCCTCCTCATTCTCCTCTCAGACTCAACCCGAATAACCCCCGATCCCTACAGAACATACTGTAGACCCTGCCTGTAGTGCAACACACCATGAAACACATCATATTTCCCCCTCTGCAAGTCATCTTCCCTTTCCTCCCAACAGAGAATTGTAATTGGATCTCCAACCAGGATATCACATCACCACCGGTTCCTACGAATGAACGCGCCGACTCAGGCCCCTGACGCAAGAAAGGGACGGAGATCGGCCAATGTGACGCGTTGATTGGTTATGAGGTGGGGATGTTGGGAAATTTAGCTCGGCCAGGATGAGACTCCACCTGGGCGGTTCTAAAGTGGTGCTAACTATGAAAGGGATAAACAAGCTGAATAAGAGCCAGGGTGGGAATAATTGGAATGATACGTCTGATTTTAGCCCTGGGGGTGCAGCTGAGGATTGCACCATTGAGAAAAGTTAAGTACTGTACAGACAGTATGAGGCAGCTACAACTACAAGAAGTCAACACTCGGGTATCGAAGCCACCAAAACAACAGTCGTCGATTTGATTGGTGATTGTGAAAATTATCTGGCGAACCCTCGTGGATTCTATGAATCTCATAGATTTCCAAAATAATAAGACTGCCATCCAAGACCATTCTATGCTCTCCACAAGAATACTGTAGTAAACAAAACATCTATCCCAGGCACGGCTAATGACACAGAATAAAGCGATCAACGCAGAATTTGATTAAAAAAGATCCAATATAAAAGACATCCAAGAAGTAAAATCCAAATCCAAATCCATCATCTATGTAACTACTGTACCACCCTCCGATCATACTTCTTATTAACCGCCCCCAAAACACACTTCAAAATCCCCTCCGCATCCAGCGCCTGCCCACTCCTCCCCCTCCACGGCACCGTATCCACGATATCCCTTACCTTCTCATCCTGACACCACTTGCCCAAATCATCATCCAACTCCTGCAAATACCGCCTCACCCTCTCATCCTCTCCAATCTGGAAAAACTGAATGCCCACCTGCCACGGCAACGCTCCGCACCCGGCACTATCAAGGACCCGGGCAACCTGGACAATGACACTCTCCGCGTCGTCGGTGAACTCGCCGTCTGTAATCGTGATGATGTTGACTGGTTTGACGTAGAGCGCAGGGTTGGAGAGGTATCCGTCCGGCGTGCGGGCGGCTTGCATGGCTTGGACGCGGTGTAGGTATGGTTGGAGGATTTGTAAGAGTCGTCGACCGACGGGGGTGGAACCCCGGGGGTGCACGCTATGGAAGATCTCGCGGACATCCTCGGCCGTGGTGATGTTGCTGTAGACGCCTGTGGTAGACGCTGTTGAAGCGCGGCGGTGATTGAGGAAGTAAATGTCAATACCGTCTGCGTCGTGCTGGGTGCAGATAGGCGCGATTGCAGAGATCGCTTTTTCGGCTTCGGCCCAGCGAGGCCCGCTCATGCTGGAACTATCATCGACAAGGAAGATTGTGTCAAAGTCTTTGAGGAAGGCGTAGCGAGAGTCGGAGTCGGAGTCTGTGGATGGTCGTGGTGATTTGGAGGATATCTTTGGGTGGGATTGGGATTCTTCGTAGGAGGGGGGATCCCAGGCTGAGGACTTCTTCTTTCGGAAGGATGCGCCGCGACAGAAGTTGATGAGAGAAGAGCTGGTGCTGCGGCTGCGGGGTTGGGAGTGATTGGGCCCCATTATGGGGATCGGAGTTGGTAGTGGTAGGGTGTTGGGGAAGTCGGGGGAGATGGAGATGGTAGAGTCGCGATGGCGAGTATCTAGTCTGTTGGAGGGGAAGGATGACCACATGGGTGGTGGTATGGTCCGTTCAAACATAGGCATCATGTGGGTAGATTGTAGATGATGCAAAGAATATGCAATGTTTCAATTGGATCCGATCAATGGATTGTGGTTACTTGCAAGGTAGAGAGTTTGCTAGTTCCCGAGAAGGTTGAATTCGTGCCTGATAAAAAAGACCATCATGGTCAGGCAAGAGACCCCATCTTATAGATAACCCGAGCAGTCCATGACTCTAAAGAGCGGGTCAGGTCTCAGGGGTGGAGAGAGCATTGTTTGACCTCTATCCTCTATTCCAACAAGGCGTAACCCAAGGCGTAGGACCATGAAAGGAACACTCAAGTCAGAGGCGCATACCGAGACACTAGTGGGCGGGGTATGCGAATGACAGAGTCAAGATGACAATGGGGTCAAGGCAGAATTGACACTGTGATCCCCATAAGGCTGGCGATACGCAAGAAGCTAAGAAGCTAAGAGGCTAAGAAGAGGGGCAGTGGGGGCGCATGCCTGATCTTCCAGGCTGCCAGGGATGCTGCTCTCCCTTCTGGAACAAAACTACATAAAGAGAACCTCTTCAACCTTTGGGTTAGGCGTTTTTTGTATAGCCCGCACTTTAATCTAACACAAACAAAATCCCTGTCAATTGGACAGTGAAGGTCACATTCCCCTCTTCTAGCCTGTTTGATCTTGCCGCAGCATATGTTAGGTCCATGGGTTGACAGCGCTTACCCGCATTCTAGCAGGGCGGAGCATCAAAGCATCTGCATAGCCACCTAATGACCCATGTCCCAACCCTAGAACGGTTTAACAGCACGAGGTTATACACCGTAGAATGCAGGGTTTTACAAGGGTATTAGCCAATCGAGACGATTCCTGTCATGATAGTAAAGAAACCCATTTCAAGGGATCCTATCGGAATTAACTATGTCCTCCCCCGTACATAAGAATGTGTCATGATTCATGATCGTGATAAAGAGTCCGAGCGCTACACTCCCTCTCCCAATTCCAAACCCCAGGGTCCCAGCCCTACGCCCGACCGCATTGACTTTGACTGTACAGACGATGCAAGTCATTCAAGGCATAATCAACTATGTAGAAAGAAAAACAAAAAAAAAAGCAAGATTACCCAACGTCGGCTAGAAAATCGTCTCTGCCGACGACGGGATCTGACTCCAGTGGAGATCAGGCAACTCCTCCGCAGGGCTCACAGTCTCCTCTGGCGAGGCATACTCTTCTTCCACAGCTCGTGCCGCAGCTTCACGTAGAATACCCGGGTCAACAGCCACGATATCCATAATAGCCAACGCCTGGTCAAACCCATAGCTATGGCCCACCATTTTCAGACATTGAATGACCCATCGGCGCAGCGCATGATTGGGATTCTCGACAATGCCTGCCAAAAATAAAGGCCAGAGCAGCATCAGCCCTCCCATGTAACTTTCTGGAGGTGGGAAATTGGGCGAGGCATCTTTCAGGTGTGCGCCCAGATGATATGGCACGCTGCGGCAGATATCGACTGCGAGACGCCGGGTATTTGCCCAGATAGTCTTGCAATGTTGTCGGAATTCATCAGAGAGTAATCGAATGGAGTTTGACTCGGACAGTTTCCTGATATGAGAGAGGATGATCTCGCTGACCAAAATGCGGGCGCAACGGTACTGATTCCAAGTATTGCAAACCCATAGACTTGGGTATTCGTGGAATTTGTCGTCGTACAGAGTCAGCCCACGACAGCGCTCTTGGAACATGAAATCGTATGGAGACTTGGTGTGGGTTTCATATGTAAAGTCTGGTGGCAGTGCGGCTAACCAGGCAATCAGGTCTGCCTCAATACTCGAGGCGACTGAAATAATCTCTCGGTTGTCGGTGAGGATCTTCTCCTGAATATCCACACGAAGATTGGATAGGCGACCGATGATCATGATCAAGCGGTTACCATGCGCTTCGCCTGGTCGGAGGAACATGGCATACTCTGTACAGTCAAGCAAAGATTGCGGTACCCGGGCATCTCGTTGGATACAGCTGATGATCTGTAAGGTATTAGAGGAAAAATCTGGTATTGGCGCCATCATGAATAGAGAGGAGAAAACACACAATCTGATAGCGGAGATGCAAGAACAGACGAAGGCCGATCTCTGTTTTTAACTGCTCAGGACCCCGCAAATCTAGGAGAGCTGTCGCCCCCGTGATATGGTTCGTCCACTGATCAATGTCCCGAGGGGCCCGCGACGTGACAACCTAAGTAGAACGTATGTCAAACCCCGAGCCCGTTTGAATCCATCAGAATGAGGGGGCAAGAAGGGAGAACCTACTTCATAAACGGCAAGCAGTACGACAGCCCCCAATGCTTGGTTCGTTTTGGCCTCCTCCACATCAGCCAATGCCGTGTTCAAATAATTTAAAGCTGCAACATATTCCCTCTGCGCCAGATCTTTTAGCGACGTCATCTTCCGAACACGGCATAGCATCGCCGATGACACGGCAATTATAGTAGATTGCATGGCCTTCTGGCTAGACGTAGCCCCCGGCTCAGCCAAGAACCGATTGACAAAGTCCTCCATCCACAAGCCGCCGGGAATAGCATTGCCTCGCAAAAAGTAGCAGATAGCCTCTTGTTTCGAAGCTTCAGGCGGGGGTTGGACCTCTAGCGGTATAGACCAGGGATCCGGCATGGCAAAGTCCAGTGGTGGACCCATATCAAAGATGAAGTCGAACGCCGGGTCCACCAGGGGTAAGTCCCGCTCAGACGGGAGACTCCCAGTGCCACTCCCATCTGGGGATGCAATGCGAGACGATCGCGTTGGCGACCGCTTCTGTCTAGACCGGGCTGACGACGCAGAAGTTGAACTAGCAGAGGAGCCCGCCTCCGCCTTGGCTTTGCGGACGACTGATTTGCTCTCGTCGCGAAACATTAATGATAGCTGGTCCCGATATCCGGGGCAGTCCCGCTTTGCCCGGATGCATTGGGAACAAGCTGGGCGGACTTGATCGCATCGGATCTTTCTGGTGCGACACTGGCCGCAGCCTTTGCTGGGCTTCCCACAGTAAACCATGATATGGGAGATGGCTTTTGAGGGCTTGCAAAACTTGCTCTCTTGGGAATCCCTTGCGACCTTGTACAAAAGGGTAGCCTAATGATGGCCGAGAGGGGCGTCATCATGTCGGAAGTTACCGAGTGCCCGACTGCACCGCCTCTCGAAGATTGTGCCTAATCCGGTAATAAGTAAGACGCTAGTCCCGATGGGGAATGCATTGCGATCGTAGTCACCAAAAAGCTTGTCAAGCTTAAGCCACTTTAATGAGACAGAGGTAGGGCTGAAGAATGTTTTGATGATTTGGTCTGGATGAAATGGGTCCAATGGCTAAAATTTCATTAGTGTCCCTGAAGCCCCATTCTAGAAGGCTGGTTCCATCCTCAATGGAGTAGATTCTGCGACGAGCTACAAGCCTCTTTCTATGGTGTCCATCGGCACAGCCTCAGCATCCAAAATGGTATGCAAGATGGCAAGAAAATACTATATAGCAGATTGAAGCCTCACAGAAATTGAAATATTATCATCAACCATCTCAAGTCCTTTCTCTTGCTCCCAACCAGGCTTCTTGTCATTTCCATCAGCACTTTATACTCGACAAAAGCCAGACAGTACCACTATACCTCCTACAATGGCTGTTACCTACCGCCACGGCATCTCAATCCTCGAATTGATCATCTACTTTCCCTCTCTCTTCCTATCCATCTTCCTCGTCATCCGCCATGGCCTCCGCACAAACAGCGGCTTCCTCTTCCTCACCACCTTCGCTCTAGCCCGAATTGTAGGCGCATGTTGCGACCTCGCAACAATCAGCAATCCCTCCTCCGTCAGCCTCTATATCGCAGCCGCAATCTGTAGCTCAATCGGCCTGTCACCATTAATGCTCGCCTGCACTGGCCTCCTATCTCGAGCGTGAGTTTCCACTCCCGCTAAGCCACAACCTTAATTTAATATTCTAATGATCTTCGGTACAGTGATCTCTCCATTGAAAAAGTCACCGGTCGCACCGCACTCCCTCGTCTTGCATTCCCTTTCTTCCGTATCCTTACCACTGTCGCCATGGTCCTGAGCATTGTCGGTCTTACGGCCAACATGTCCGCCGAGGGCCTGCAGCACCCAGACATCAAAGTCAAGATCGGCATGATCCTGTACGTCGTCAGTTGGGCGGTTATGGTTGCCATGCTAGCGGTCGTGGCTCTGCAAAAGGGTTCCATTGAGCGCGGAGAGAAGCGTACCGTGTTGGCTGTTGCACTGTCGAGCCCATTTATCCTCGTGCGTGTGCTGTACGCATTCTTCGTCTGGTTCCTGAACAATTCCCAGTTCAGCTTGCTTAATGGCAATGTCACTGTCCAGCTGGTCATGGCTGTGCTAGAGGAGTTTGTTGTCGTTGTCATCTGTCTTGGTGTTGGTATGACTCTGCGTGTTCGAAGCAAGGAAACTCGAGAGAGTGATGGAGAGGCTTTGACATCTCATCCTTCTCGCAAGCCCTAGATCTTAAAGTTTTGCATTTGAGCGTTTGCATTTGTTTAATTTACAGCGGGATGGAGACTTAGACATGGCTGCTTTTATGTTTTTTTTTTTGTTATATTTCCAAGTCGCTTATCATTAATTAGGGGTTGGGTTTTTTTTAGTCAATATTTAAGAAGCATAAATTTGAGCGTCCTTATTTTTTTTAACCTCTTTGCACACCTGTTCATAAATATCCTGAATAAATTCAAGATGATCCCAAAGATCTTGTAAAGATATCGCAAAAGAAGTCTACATGATACTAAATGAAGGATTTATAGAATGACAGTAATTTTTAGACTTTGATACAACCACCAAACCTTCCTTGGTTTGTTTGTAAGTATATGAAGATAATCGATGACAAGTGGCAAAAAATGTACATGATGATAGTAGGTATACTGCTAAGGCACGTTGTACCGCGAGATAGTGTACTGTATTCTATAAAACAAAAAATGGCCCAACCCGCCCACTCGATGCTGGGTCTTTCCCACCGCTTCGCGCTTCGGGCATAGCCTTGAAGGCTTCCACATTTTGGGTAGCCACCCGAGGAACATCCTCAGATCCGGAATTGTCTGTGGGGGCCTACAAGGCGGGTGCCACAGATTCCGTGTCGTGATCGGGGTCACCTTTTCGACGATAAGATCGACCCGAGAAGTTGAGCACATGGGTCGGAGGGGCGGACCTCCTGGGGCGCGGACCTGGCTCGGATAGCAAAGAGAAGTGAAGGGAGGTTATCCCCTGCGCTGGCTGGTATCATGCCTCCGTAATGAATCTCTATACCCTCTGCTAGGATATGTTGCCGATACCCCCCAGTGCCCCTGGCTGGGCTGGCTGAGTTCCCACTGGCTCTCAGGGCACCACGAAATGTACTCCGTGTCCGGGTTGAATCCGATGTTGCCAGATTGTAGCTTAAGGAAGATTCTTTCGTACCGCTGCCAAGGGAATGGCGGCTGAGTTTCGGTAGTGGACGTCCACGATAGTCTTAAGGCGAAGACGATACCTTGCGTCAGTCGGCCTCCGCTGAAAGTAGAGTAGGCAGTGGGCTGGTATAGTGTCGGGGAGCTGTTCTCGGGGTGTTCGAGCAAGGCTTCGGTGTTGAAGCTCTAGGTTCGCGATGTTAAGTAGGATTTGTTGGCGCCGGTACTGTATCTCGTAGGAATACGGTCTTAGGAGCTCTCTAAAACAGTTATCCTCCCTGATGGCGCTCTCGAAGAGCTCTAGAGTTTGACAGTTCCTGAAGGATGTAAGGTTAGTACTGTTTAACACCCTACTAAGGGCAGATTTAATATCCTCCTGGCTGATAGGGCCGTTGGGCTTATATAGAGCCTGATAGCGACCTTTGGCACGCTGAGAGGACATGACGCGGATGATAGAGGTCGACGATGATCAGGGTCGACGATGATGGAAAATGTGAGGGAACTGAGACAGAGGTTGATAAGAGAATTCGACTCATAAGAGACTCGAGAGGGGCAGGGAAAAAGAAGACTAAGGAGATCTGGTGCGAAGAGAACCTAGTAGAGAAAAGAAAGAAACTAAAGCAAGGAAATGAGGTAAGACCGCGTAGTAGTAACGCGAAATATCTTATGTTATGAGTTGTATAGTTTACTAAGAAGGCAGGAGAGCTAGCCCTGGCGGTGATTGTGCAGTTCTAGTAGTAACAAGGGCCGATGTATGCAGTCTGAAAGTAATCCGAATTCGATATCGTTTAGATTACGCTCATTTCTCATAAGGGTATGGGTAGTGAGATGACGCTTTAGAGTTTCAAATTTATCTCAGTGGCGATACAAAAAGCGATTACCTGATGATCGCCCAGAACAGTGATAGTAGTTATTGAATAACTAGAAGTCAGGACGGAGACAAAACCCAGATATTAGCGCTTCCTCTGCATCTTGTTTTTAGATTTTTAGAAATCTTCCTAAATATCCTCTGGATAACGCGGGTGTTGGGCGAGTAACTCCTTGGCCTCGTATTCTTTAGGAATCATCCAGAAAATTGTATGGAAATTTCAGGGTACCTTCTTTGATAATAACATCAAGTGTACCGGAGTATGTCACTGGTGAACATCAGAATTCTGCAAAGCATAGATTGATGTAGTGGCATTGGCTGGCGAGTGAGGCATGGTCCAGTCGAAGGGGACCGCAGGTGGCGGCCATCGAACAGTATCAAGGGCATCGCCAAAATAGTTCTGGAATCGGCCTTCCAAGCCATATTCATGTTCATCACCATTCTAAACACTCCCATGGGCATGGAGATTTTGACCCGGATTGGGTATGAAGCCTACCCCTTCTTGTTCCGGGCAATGATCATGCACCGCTCTATGGGTGATCGAGTCCACGGTCAAAAGGGTAATTTTGTGGTGATTGGCTCGGATATTCCACCCATCCGCATTATGACTCTCGAGTTGCGGTACTTCCAAAGAGACCAGGCTCTTCACGACAATATCTATTTCCGGTGGATCGGGGAGTTGCACAAGAGTGAAGACGATGGTACTAGTGGGGACTCGTCTGGAGGCCGTCTCAACATAGGCCTTCTTCGGCTGCTATGTGTGGCTGCTTTTAGTCCCCTATTAGTCAAGTACTTCGCTCGAGCGACCCAGGCGCGCACACTTAGTGCATTTATCGGACGGCTTGTGAATGGCAGAGACCAGGGGTTCGAGGCATTTTTCATGGCAACCTGCAACGATGTCTCGGTGCTGCCACTGAAAAACGCACCGGAGGCGGCCTTTTACCTATGTAGGCGATCCCCACGCCTGTCTTTGTTGCTTCGACTTAGAAGGTGCATTTGCGCCGCCTCGCCCCCGTTTCCTGCTCGTCTGTCATTGGCCTATGGTTGCCTGGATGGTCGAGATGTTCACGATCCGTCTAAGGCTGCGAACTGTTTCCATCACGGCCTTTTAAGTCCCGAGGGTCCTAGAGCCCCAGGTCTGGGTCTCTGTCCAGTCCGGTCATCACGGAGACAACTCGGTCATGGCTACAGGTCGCCGGTAAGTGAAAGGTTGTGCAGGGCAGTTGATGTTGTATGATTTGCAGAGAAAGTGAGGCTGGGAGTAGGAGACTCAACAAGTTATCTATTTTCCAAGACATCCTTGCAGGGATAACATATCTCTTGATTTTTGCCACACTCTATTCTCGGTCATGCACCAGACTCTCTTTATAGAATAGTAGCTGAATTAAAAAAAAATTGGATTGCTCGAATAGGTGTGGGACTGATCTATTCCAGGCTAGTACAGCTTCGCCGCACCCCATTACGGAACTGGCTATGTCACACATATATGGCTGCCCTGACTTATACTCCAACTTGCTCGCATTTTTCTTTCAGTCTTGTCAAATTTCTAAAAGATCCGCAAGAGTTGTACCCTTCAAAATGTTCAGCTGCTTCCTTATCCCGCTTTACGAGAAAATTGATACCCTGCTGGAAAAGCATGGAGATTTCGATTCTTTACAGAAGTTCCGTCTCTCCGTTGCCAAATACTATTTGAAGCATGATTCAAACAGCGTCAATCAGAACTTCAATCTCGACCTGCTCCTCAAGAAAATCCTGGAGTTTGACCTAGCACTCCGATATACCACACAGAGAGAAGAGTACCTGAAACGGAGTTATAAGACATTAATCACCGAATCAAATGATGAAAGGGATGATAAACAGCTCCTTATGTACCTCGATGAATTGAACAAATTTTCAAAGAGCTATCGTCTTGACAAGCGGCAACTTTGCGCATTGGAATCCTTACTCCCATCTGGTCCATTCCGCAGGGCATATGATACCTGGAGATCCAATCCCAAGTGGTATCTCCATCCTTATATCGTCGCACACAATGGTGGCTGTTGTAGTCGCCAATGTGGATGCTGTCAGAGACGCGAACCTACGCCTGGAAGGCAGCGTGCGGTAGGCCACTGTACTATAGAGTGCGGTTGCTGCGCGGAAGCCCGAGGGTTTGAGCTGGAAGCATCGGACCGAAAAGAAATTATCAACTCGCAATGCTTGGCGCTTGAGGATAGTGAGGGGGGTAGTTCCACCAAAGCTCTCTATTCTCGATATATGCGTGCTTTCTTTTTCGGGACCGAGTCAAAGACAGACCCATCGTCAAGTTGGAATTGATCTAGTTTCGAGATAATACTAGGCCTGTTTGGGATTAAGGGGTTATTATGGTACAGGATACGGATTAACTAATACTTGTCTTTCTGCTTGTCTTTTGAAGTCTCTTTATGGTTCTCTTTCTGATTTTCTTTTTGGTTGCCTTCCTAGATCCTTTAATAATTCAATGGATCTTAATACAGAGTAAATATCAAATTTTCCACCTATAAATACCATGGTGGCTACTACAATATTCCCATCCAGATAGGGCCGTAATAATCACGTGATTCTATTCTCTCAATAATCGTCCCTCCTTTGCCTTGGAACAAATGTTCCAAGTTAAGATTACTGGCATTTTTTCCGCGCTATTGTTAGATTTCTCCATGTTTCAGAAGATATCGTGGAGAATCTACTCTACTGATGTGTGAAAAGCGCAAACCCTCGAGTACTGGTGATTTTGATTAGTGTGATATGAGAACCACACATTGCTCGGAACCATACTCATACACTAGAGAAAAAAAAAAGAGAGAGAGAAAACAAGAGCCCGAACCAAAAGAAACGGCACGAGACGAAACAAACAGAATTGAAATAATCCGGGAGAGGGTCCAGCCTTCAGCACAAGAAGAAAAAGAACGCCAGCACCATGAAAACGGGGTATCATAACCAGCTGGAAGGTCTGGACACCTCTCCCCCACAGGCACAAGCCACACCGCACGGGCCCGACCCACCCCCAGCTTCTTCCTCGACAAGAGGCACCCAACGACAACACCAGCCGAGACTACCACTCCGACACGACTCGGTCTGTCGGCACCGTAATGTTGCCAAGAGTCTCATCCTCTTGGTAGAGCGTGAGAGCCCGTAGAGACGCCAGGGTTCGGCGTCCCGAGGACTCTGCACGCATCACCGCAAGGAGAGACTCTTGCTCGGTGCGAAGTTCTTCCCGACAAGCAACGTCGGCGCGGAGGGTGATCAAACGAACGAAGTCCTATCAAAAGCAAAGTCATGAACAGTTAGATTCGACTCATTTCTCATCAGGTACGCGAGGCGAAGGTGAGGTCAACTTACTGCGTACAGCTTCTTTCGCTGGTCGGGGTCGTTTTCTTCGACCAACCGCTTTCCCAGCCGGTTTACGCACTGGGTGAGCCTGGCCCACGACTGGGGAGTTGAATTCCCTTGCCCGCCTTGCGGCAGGGCAATTGTCGTGGGACTCACACTTGCGTTTGCCGGAGGCTGGTTGACGGTTGGGGCACACACCGGCGGACTCGGGAGGGTCTCTGCCTGCACACTGATCGCAGACATTGCCAGCTTCGGCATCGCGGGCTGGACTGGTTGGGGGGCCACGAGTCTGGCTGGCGCGGGGTCCGATATTGACGATTTTGCCGGCTTCGGGATTGAGGACCCTTGGCTAGCAATCCGGACCCCGGCCACACCAGACTCGGGTCGACTTCCCCGGAAGAGCGTGCCCAAATTGAACATGCTCTTGCCCTTGACCAGGCGGCGCGGTCGTCGTAGCCCCGGTGCCTTGTCCACGCTGGCGGGGTTTGCCAATCTCTCCACATCGGCGTACTGCTGGATCGTGCCGCCGAGACGGGGCGCGTCTTTCCAGTAATCCAGCATCTTGATGGGGCGGGCCGCTTTCGGGAGAGGTTTTCGACGGATCCCAGGAGAACGTGCACTGCCGGTGGGTGTCGGAGGCAGCGAGGAAATTTGATCACCTTCGTTCGGGCCCACGAGGAGTCTGTCGGCGGTTGGTGAATTCCGCTGGACAGGGCCGTAGCTTTCCCGTGGCTGTCGGTCAATCGCCGCTATTGAGATGGAGGTAGCAAGGGTCGGCGGCGCTTGGGGGCTGGCGCGGCCGTCCCTGCTTCCCTGGCGATTTTGGACGGGTACGGCATCCCGTGTCTCGACGGCGTTTGTTGAAAACACCGCTCGTCGAAGAGGAGCATCCGGCACCTGCTCTTCGGCCTCGGTATCATCGCTGAGACCGAGCTCAGGGGGGTCAACGAAGACCTGGCCCCGAGGACGAGGGATCCGAGACTTGGGTAGCTGCGGGCGACGAACAAAAGGTGGCGTATCAGATGGCAGGGTGCCATCAGTTGGGTGAGCTATAAGAGACAAGTCAGATGATATTCACCAGTATCTTTGATTTCATTTGGGAATACTTACTGTCAGTTTGAGGCTGACTCTTGGAACTGGTTCCAACCGTTACCATGTCGAAAAAGGTGCCATGGTAGTCATAACGAGACTGAGCCTCGGCGGTTGGGTGAGACGAGACCAGGGGCTGAGAAATCGCAGCTTCTGATAGAGATGTTAACTAACGTTCGGGTTATATAATGATCTAAAGTCAAGGTATTACTACTCACTTTTTACTTCGGTCTGCTCCGAAGTGAGTCCCTGGTCTCGAAGGAGACGTCGGCGGTTGAACATCTTGCGATGTCCAGAGAGAAACGGCGCGAGAGGGGAGAGGGGGAGGGGGAGGGGGAAAAAGGGCAGAGGGTGTTGGCAGCTGGGCCCAGAGCACGAGACAACGCAATTTCTGTATCGTGATATCGGTCACTGGGATCCGAAGCTGTCGAGACTGACTAGATATTGAAAGACGTACCTTTTACTTCGGCTTGCTCCGAAGTGGTGCTCTGTCCCGAATACGGGACGCTTCTGCGAGTGTAAGTGATGGGTTTTGATGAAGAGAGTGGAGCGTCGTGTGGGGAGAAAGCGAGGGAAGAAGCGAGGGAAGAGTAAACAGGAGAAAGAGGTGTTCATGGGGAGGCTTCTTACTTACTCCGCTGACTCGTCGCGGGCGATTGTCGACCCTTATGGGTAGGAGGAGGATGCTCGAGGTCGGTTACTTCCCCGTTGGGCGGCTCGGTGATGATCGCTGTCTCCATTGATGAGACGGAGCCCTCCAGGATAGTAACCAGCCCGAAGGGGTATGGTGACCCCATCGGGCGAGTTGGCGAGCTCTGGGGACGGCCGCCGAGGCTTTGCAGCACTGCAGGGTCAAAACCTACAAGCACTGGCAAGCGAGCAGCGTCGTCGTCCCAGTTGTCAGGGTTGGGGCTGCTCATGGAGCACTCGCGCAACTCCCCTTCGTCATCCTCCTCCTCCCAGGTTGTCACTCCAGACAACGAGGAGCTATCGCGCGGCGGTTCTGGGGTGTCGTACGGGTAGATTGCGTTGAATCCCCCGGGGCGACCCACGGTCTTCTTCTTACCCTTGCCCTGGAAGGATATGTGAGTACATAGCGTACATATGTGTCAAAGATCATCAGCAATAGGGCTGACCTACCCAGGATGACAGGCGCCGGCGAACTTTTCTAGCTGCATTTTTAATGCCCGAGATGACTCTTTCCTGTTGGATATGAGACCGATCAGTGTCACTTCTCAAAGAAACTGCCGTGAAGGCTGAAAGCTCATTCCGTCACATCCAACATGAGATATCTTCACATATCGACGGCAAGGTACATCAGAACTGCAGCAAAGCTACGAAAACTCACCTTCCCCACTGTGAGGGGGTGGTAGATGCTGGCCGCACGGCCCTTAACAGCACTCCACAGCTTCTTCAAGCTGTTCATGGTTGCTGAGCTCAACCGTCAGCAACGTCTCATCAAAAAGGGATCCACCTCGCCACCCGGCATGATACGGGCATGAGACAAGGCTTGGGGGACGTCTGGATGACTTACCGAGATGGGGATTTATGGTGGGAGCTTGGCTTGATGAAGTTGGAGTGTGGTGGTGATGGTTGGAAGAGAAGAGAAGAGAAGAGGTGGGCGAGGTGGGCGGAGAAGCTATTCGGACGCGTCCAGTACGCGCTGGCCACCAACGCCAGGCAATCGTGTCTTCATATCGATAATATGGCTGCGACAGGCACGCAATCTTGCCTCATGGTCTTTCGAACCTTCCTTATCGAATGTTTCTATCTTATGATACAGCCCAATATGCGAAGCACGCACCCTACATGGCTTTCTCGACTATTGCCCATCCAAGCTTGAAACTACATGTCAGGAGCTTGGACTGGACGATCTCCGACATCAATATGAGCAAGTGTGTTCTCTCAAGAACCTCGAAAAAATCATATTTATCGTGTTTTGTCGCTGGATGTTGGATATGTGGTTGATATAGCATGTCCGAAGTATTACTCGGCTCGGCTCGGGAGCGGGAACGGGACGGGAACGGGAGCCTCAACGCCACGAATATTGAAGATATTACAGATATGCGCGAATGAAAAGTACGAATTGAACAAGCGTTTTGTATTTTTGAGCTACCTTTCGCTAAGTCAGCGATTGCGTTGCCTAGAAGGTACGCAGGTCCATCATGACCGTTTGGGCGAGGACTCCACGTCTACCTGACGCACTCGCTTTCTCTTCCCTGTAGCTTGCCCATTAGAATCATCGCTATCCTGCCCGGCTCCACCGGAGCCATCATCCTGCCACTCGCTGATCTCCCATTCGATTGAGGTCGATTTGTCGGGACTAACACCCATCCCACGTCGTTGACGCATCAACAGACCGAGTCGGCTTCCCTCTACCATCTCCTCGAACCATGGGATGCCACCCGCAGTGCCTCGGTGGAAACTTCGAGAGAGATCAGTCTCACGAAGAGACGGAACCACAATGGCGGAGGGTCGAATGTCGGACCCAGATGCTGCGGCAGTCGATCTTGCCAGTCCAGTGACAGACTTCTCTTCGCCAATTACCTCCGGAAGCAAGTCCAGATCTTCAAGGGCACGTTGGTGTTCACGAGACAAGGTGCCAATTGAAACGGACATGAAATTGGCTTCTTCCGAGGGCTCTTCCGTCCAGAGGGTTAATGGGGTCCCGCAGAACCCACAAAAGATGCGGCGAGTGTTGGGCGCATTGAGAGGTGTGAAGACACGACGAATCGAAGTGTGAGTCTCATCCGGGAAGAATGAGAGAGTGTGTGATTGATACCACTCTAAAGGGACCCGCAGCCAGGATGAGAGGAATTGGCCTATAAGATCGCGTTAGCGCGGTTGAGCGAACTAAGGTTTCAACTATACACTCACGGCTGTCTCTGCCAGTGTCGAAATAGATACGAGCATGGTCGGCGACGTCGTTAGGAATTTGGATTGTGTATTCGTTGCGGCCACATGAGCATGACCCATGCAAAGTCTCGTGGGCCATGGTGACACGATCGTACGACACCCGACGAGAGCTGCTGGGCCGGGACGAGATCGCTGACAGGGCTGAGAGCTGGAATGATGAGGGAGTTTTGGGTCAATCGCAGCTGAGATTAGAAGAGAAGATCCTGAGAGCTTAAAGCTTTCCTCTCTGCACACGACATGAGACAAAGAAAGAAAGACACTAGAAAAATTGAAAGGCAAAGTGCAGCTGTGCCCTGTGGAGTGGACCAGTCTCTATGACGTTTAAACACCGCCAAGCAGCCAAGACCCACGTTCCCGACTGAGACTCGGTTTCTCCGCATTGGCCCTTATCGTACTTATCGGTCCTATCGGTTTCTTTCCTCTCCAACCGTCTTCCCCGATCCTTCTTTTCGACCTCCGCACTTGTCGCTCTCGATCGCTTTTGCAACTACGCCTGCGATTCAAGCAGAGATCAAAACATATTACCAACGCAAACGACATATTCCCTTCTACAAGGCCTATACCACGCCTCCACCGCCTCCCATCCTCCTCCCATTCGTCCGAGAGCCTCCATCCCCAGCGCACGATGAACCCCGACGGCGATGATGACCGGTCCTCCTCGACCCCAACCGCCACATCCAAGTCTGCCTCTGGACAAGAAAAGGAAAAGCCTCGTCTGACCGACCAAGAGAAGAAGAACAACCACATTGCCTCCGAACAGAAACGCCGGGCGGCGATTCGGGAGGGCTTCGATCGCCTCACAGAATTGGTACCTGGACTCGAAGGGCAGGGCCGCAGTGAAAGCATCGTCCTACAAAAGACGGTCGATTTCATCCACGTGAAGCTCCAGGAGCGGCAAAATCTGATCGCCGAGATTGAGAACAAGGGTGGCCGAGTGGATGATTCTTTCCGACCATCATAAAAACTGCTGCATTGTCGCTTGATCGACTACTGTACTCTCTCTGCATGGTCCATGGCCCATTTGCATCCCTCCCCTGTACCTGCGCCGAACTTCCGTTCTGATGGGCTTGCGGTTACCCCATGGGGAGGGAAGGGGGGGGCGGGCTATGGGATCATGTGCCGAGGTCCCGGACAGCGGCTCCTTCCCACACGAAAATGAAATCATGCATTTGCAACGAGTCTCTTTTTCATTCCTCTGCTCGTTTCCATTCTCTCCCGGTTCGATGAGAATGATTGTCGGCCGGGTCTTTGCCTTGACGGTTTCTCCCGTCTGACGTGTTCTCAGTCCGGGGTGTTATTTTCTGCTGTTTATGTCATTCGACCGTCGAGCCTTGTCCCGATGCTCCCGTGGCTAGATTCCCCCACATTCGCGAGTGGTGTTCTAATTGCTGGGGGAATCCGATGTTTCAGGAGTGTTGGGAGATCGCCCTCTGTCACATGCTGCATTTTTACCTTCTTTGTACATCTTTTTCCCGGGGCCAGAATGTATGTTACGGATTGTCACTATGGAGCTATTGGGGCGTTAAAATTCTATTAACTGGCCGGTTAGTTCGACTGTTATAACTTTGATTCAATCTCGATTCTTGGCCTCGTTGCCTCTCCACGTTCGGAACACATTCAGGGGAAGTCCAGTCTTTTGGTAGAATCACGTGCGGAGAACCAAGAACTCCAGCATCGATCTATCCCAGCAGTAATGCCCGTAGGAAGAGATCATAAGGATAAACAAGGATAATATATACCTTGGGATAATGAGATCGAGTTGTCCACTTCCCACTACGCTGGCCATCGACAATTAGAATCTATTCAGCTAATGAAGTGCCTGGCCTTCACTGTTGTAAGTTACGTAAGGTTTTTCCCGAGCATGTGAAAGTGTCCAAATTTCGATTCTACCAAGTCTGCAGGAGGATTTTTCGACGTTTCTGTATGATTTTGAGGTTGTAATTCCAGATTCTATTCATTTTGTCTGGCTAGAATCTCATTTCGAATCGATTTCTATGTGCCTTTCCAGTTGTGGAAATCAATCGAAGTCGGCCCGTCGCTTGCATGTGAAACTATATATTTCGCGGGGTGGCTGATTTGAGAGTTGACTCCCTTAGAAGAAGATATTTCAAGGCTATCCTTGAATATATAGATTTAAGAAACAGAAATGGAAAAGGAATTCCAAGTGCAACGATCGGAGGTTTCCATAATTTAATGGTAGAGCCCGGCTGGTCCAGGCATGACGTTGTTTGCCCTAGGCTCTCAAGTTAGGTCCCTTCAGCCCCCGGTTCGGCATACTATCCAAAAAAAAGTTGACCATACATTTAGATAGTTAGGTGCACTATCGAATCTCACTATTGTCAAGGTCAATGACCTAGAATGCTTAAGAAAATCATGACTCATATGGCGATGCCATTGTAAACCCCCCACCAATGACAAGATCAGCGGGGACCGCATTGGTATAAACCCGTGCGGGCAGCAGCCCAAAAACCTCGAGCTCCATCTCCAACTTAACCTCATCCATCTTTCCTCCCACCACCCTCCAAACCCCCTTTTAACAACCAAAAAACTATCAAAAGCCCTACAATGTCTGACTCAAAAACAAACCTCCTGGGCAACGAAGACCCAATCGACCCTCCACCAGCCTACGACCCCCCCAAACCAGCTCGAGGCAACCCCCTCCCCCGCCCACCACCACTATCCCTCCCAGCCCTCAACAGCCTGCGCACCAAACGCGTAATCCTCGCCTCCCAATCCCCACGCCGCCGCCAAATAATCTCCTACCTAGGCCTGCCCAACATCGAAATCATCCCCTCCAACGCAGACGAGAACCTGCCCAAAACACTCACCCCGTTCGAATACGTGCTCGGCACAGCAACAAAAAAAGCCCAAGCTGTCTACGAACAAGAAATCTCCAACGAAGCCGCGGCCGAACCAGCCCTCATCCTCGCCGCAGACACGATCGTCGTCGACGTTTCATCGGGCAGTATCCTGGAGAAACCGCGGTCCGAGGCGCACCATGTAACCATGTTACGGGCGCTGCGGGACGCAAGGGATCACAAGGTGTTTACGGCGCTTGTGGCGATGGCGCCGCTGGCGAGTGCGAGGCAGCCGGGGTATGCGATGGAGTCGATTGTGGAAGAGACGAATGTGAGGTTTGATGGGGATGTCACGGATGAGTTGATACTGGCTTATGTGCGGACGCGGGAGGGGGCGGATAAGGCGGGCGGTTATGGGTTGCAGGGGTTGGGGTCGATTTTGGTGGAGAAGATTGAGGGGACGGCGGATAATGTTATTGGGATGCCGTTGAAGGCGACGCTGAAGTTGATTGAGACTGTTATGGCGAAGGCGGATGATGAGGATCGGTTGTTGGATGATCCTGTTTTGGAGGATGAGGAGGAGGAGGAGGGTGGGGAGTGAATGGTGGATGGGGGTTGAGTTGTGTGGGATCAAATTCAAGTACATAGAGGGAGGGTATACATTATGTGTGTATCTTTTAGCATTGGCATGAGCTTTGTCATGTTAGAGCGAGGGTTGGGTCTGAGCTCATACATTGTTCGGCATAGATCTTGTCTACAGAGACACCATTTTACCTTGGAAGTCAGTCGACTGGTACACAAGTTTGTATTTTCTTACTCTTTAGACCGTGGTCAAGAGGATAATTCAGCACCGAGCCAATGTTCGGGGCAAGACAAATGAAAAAAGAAAGAAGCTTTCGACATATACAAAGGCGGAACGCCAAAAGAAAACAACCAAGAACGACCCTTTTCAAACAACCGCTCCACTCTATGCGTTCCAGATCCGGCGCAGAGCCTCGGTGACACCCACGTCGTTTGTCTCAAACTCGTACAGACCGACCGCAGTGGTCAGGGTGAAGGCGCGCAGGAGCCAGTTGCACAAGGAGTAGAACTTGGGCACACGCTGGGGGCGGAAGTAATCGATGATGGCGGCCCTAATTGAACATGTCAGAATATGCCTGGTAGGAAGTATACCCTGGGAAAACGCGAATGTGCTTACTGGAAACCAATGTGGGAGTGAGCAACCAGGAGGGAGCAGAGGATGGCGTCCATGACGGGGTTGAGGGAGCCGGCGGCGAAGGGAGCGATGCTGAGGGGGATCAGGCCGACGCAGACAGCCCTGTAGGTATGAATGTTAGACTGCTTTCGCTCGAATGGTCAGGGTTTCGGGCCGCACCTCTCGAAAGTCCAGTGATAGCTACCCTCCATGGGGTGAGGGCTAGGAACGGGAACGGGGTCGTTCACTATCAAGCTCGGTTAGAACGGTTTTCGATGGCCGACCACTCGCTCAGATTTCCTGCTAGCGTTCCGAATATATAGACCCTCAAAGAGTCACGTAGGGTATATCTGGAAGCGGATCCGAGGCTGGGAAAGGGCCAGGCCAGAGGCGCGGAAAAAGGGTCGGGTATTTAAGACGTACTGGTTCCCTCGATGGACTCTAAACATTCGACAGCAATTAGCTCACATATCCCATACAATCACACCATATATCCCTCTCAACCACAATCCCATCACTTCCGACCAAGACAGAGGCTCTACTCACGAGGCAACGGGGGCAGGATCTGCTTCCGGGCAGAGGCATGGAAAGCGACCACCTGCGAGACGCCGACATTCTGGCGCAGGAGGGGCGACCGGGTGGTCGCAAGAGTCTGTCGGAGCAGCGACGGGCGCGCAAAGGAAGCCATTGTAACGGGTTGAATGGAGGGAAGGACGAAGAGGTTCAACTCGCACAAGGATGAGGTTGAAGAGCCTCGGGAGTCCGACTCGGTATGTCATCCTATTGCGGGTCAGGTGATTGGCTGACGGCTTTCCGCCCAGCCGAAATTGGCCGATGCGGGCACCTTAAATGTTTAGCCCGGCTATTACATTGAGCTGTGGGAGGGGAGTTTACTACTACAATATTTGCTTTGTTCATACATTCATATGTTTTATATCTACGTCGATTGACTGAGTGCTTTGATGCAATTGTTCAAATTATGCCAAGAGCTATCTACCTTTCGTTTCACCCCCAGATCGTGATAACCGAGGCCTTCCCGAGCGAACTAAATTGCAGGTATTCATTGCGGGCATCTCATCATTTCATTGTATTTATTATCTTTCCACACCCCCTCCAGTCATATAAAGCTAGGGATGGTGTTCATAATGCAACTTCTTAGAACTTCAGCACGGCCTTGCCCTTGTTCTTGCCGTAGAAGATACCGACAAGACCCTCGGCAGAGTTGTCAATACCCTCAGTCTCGTGGATGAGCACCTTGAACGAGCCCTCCTTGATCCACTTCTGCACACGCTCCTGGTGCTCCTTGGTGTAGATGGGGCCCATGTCGGGGTCACCAACGATGAAACCGCGCATCGTGATACGCTTGACGAGGACGTTGTGGATGTTCTTGATGGGGTAGGGAGCGGAGTTGTACTGGGAAATCAGGCCGCAGACGACGACACGGCCGAAGTTCTTCATGGCGTCCAGGGCAGCCTCGAGGTGCTCACCGCCGACGTTCTCGTAGTAGATATCGATACCCTCGGGGGCAAGACGGGCCAGCGCATCGGCGGGCTTCTCGTTCTTGTAGTTGAAGCCACCGTCGAAGCCAAGCTCCTTGATGATGAAGTCGAGCTTCTCGTCAGAGCCGACGGAACCGATAACGCGCAGACCCTCGTGCTTGGCGAGCTGGCCGACAATCTGGCCGACGGCACCGCTAGCAGCGGAGACGAAGATGGTCTCGCCCTTCTTGGGCTTACCAATGGCGTACAGGGAGGAGTACGCGGTCAGACCGGGCATACCGAGAGCACCCAGGAAGACACGGATATCCTCAATACCCAGAGGGTTCTCAAGCTTGCGGATGCGGGCCAAGTTGGGGCCATCCAGCGAAACGTACTCCTGGATTGCGACATGGCCAATGACGAGGTCACCCTCCTTGTAGGAATCGGTGTTGGAGCGGAGAACCTTGGCAATGCTGGCGCTCTCGATGGGCTTGTTCAAGTCGAAAGCAGGGGCATAGGACTTGACCTCAGCGGGGCGCATACGACCGCGCATGTAAGGGTCGAAGCTGGTGTAGAGGGATTGGAGGACGACGCCATCGGCGGGAGCGGCAACGTTGGCGTCATAGGTGGCGGGCTCAACAGTCAAGTGCTGGCCGGGGACGGGGTATCCCTGAGGGATCTCCTTGAAGACGAGCGCCTTGTTGGCCATGATGTGAATTGATTATAGGATGTGGATTGGTAAGAGGAAGAGGTGATTGCGAATTGGAAAGTTGGTGAGAATCAATGGATGGAGAGTTGAGCAGGAGGGTATGAAAGGTTGTACTGAGTAACTCCTAAGCACAAACCGGGCGACCAGGGCTTTTATAACGAGAGAAAACCTGTACGACCGTCAAGCGGGGCAGCGAAGGGGACCGAGGCAGAATTGTAGATCTGGTTGCGATCATAGTGTCATATTATAAAGCAACTTGCCGGTTGCCGATGGGGCCCGGAGAAGCTTCTGGAGACGGCAATAGTCTAACTTTACACCTTCAATTAGGGTAGACTCCGTCGGAGTTTCTATGGTTACTAATTTACTACTTACTACAACGGTAAAACACTAACTGCACCTACCTAATTTGAACCTTTCAGAGTGCTGACAGCTCCACTTTCCTGCACATCATACCTTACCTATCTTACCTACTCTACAGCCTGACTATGATTCAGATTGATGAAATACCCCTCAGATCTGTCAAGTTGTCAACTGTACATTTCATTTACATACCGAGGTCCGAATAACACCAATCATAGTGAATCAGTGATGTTGCGCAAGCTCTGCAACCCATCACGGAGACTTTTTGCAGCATAATCCACCTTCGTGGCGGTGGAGCTCGGATGAACACAACGCGCTTTAGACCGACGGGAAGTCGGCCATTCTGGGCAAGAGGACCGTGTTGGGGAGAAGGCCACTCTGGTTTCAAGGTTTGAATGGTTGCAATATCTGCACAAATTGAATAATCTGAAACTCAACTGCTTGATTTCTCATCACGGACAATCTTACCAGTTCAGGGCTGGTCCAGCAGCGGGGTGCATCGAATTTGCAGGGATTGAAAGGGTCCATACTCCATAGATCTCGATTGGTGGCGAGTCAGCGACTGTCATTGGCTCCCTTGCCGCGGATTAATTGTTGAGTCAGTTGAACAGGACTGTTAACTAACTAACTATAGCTTGCATAAGCATCACACCATATTTCGCTGTATGTCACTTTATGCCTTAGTTCATGCATAGTACCGCGAATCGGGATGCCTGCGGGATGATGGATCTGATGAATTTTTGATGACTTCATCCTGCCCGGGATGATTATTGAGATGCAGATCCACAACCGTACCAACGAATGGGACCTAGCACATCCATATTAGTCAGGCCTTGGCTTCAAAATTAGGCTAGCAATGGTATAAAACATTAAAAATATCTATTATTTCTAACCAGAGGTTATTCTCACACCATCCGGCTTTGGTACACATCCCTCTCTCGAGTCCTCCCTCCGAGCATGCTCAAGCCTTGCCCGCCAGGTATTGCGGCGCCTTGGACACAAAGTAGTCCTTGCCCTTGACGAATTTGACCAAAAAGCTAAAGGGAGTCACTCCAAACAACTGACCAGTGCCACCAGTCTCTCCGACGGGCACCATCATCATGATGCTCTCACCCTGATCATAGGACTTGCGCTCGCTACTGCCTGCGATGTCTGCCTTGATGTTGGCGACAGCAATCTTGGCCTGTTCGGTGGCCTTGAAGCTAAGACGCATGTTGTTGGTGTTGATATCGCCGACGGCGTAGATGGGAAGAGCCGAACCGCTGGAGGACTGCACGCGCAGCTCCTTATCGACCTTAACCCAGCCATTGCTGTCGAGGAATTCGGCAGGAATGAAGCTGCTGTTCGGGATGGCGCCCGTCGTGGGAATGTACACGTCGGCTGACAGCTTCTTTCCATTGTCCAGAGTAACAGTCCAGGACTTAGTTCCATCAGCCGAGGCCTCGGCACCGGTCACCTTAGCGGATGTGATGATTTTGACATTCTTCTCCTTTAGTTTCTTCTCGCCCACGGCGCTAGCAGAGGCCTTAATCATAGGGAGCACACGGTCTGCAGAAGAAATCAAGGTGATAGTTGCCTTACTGCCGAGACCCTCAGCAAGCTCACCCGCCAACTCAACACCGACTGGTCCAGCACCGCCGATCACGATCTCCTTAGCATTGGCGATCTTCTGTTGGGCGGCCTCAACAATCTGCTTGATATCATCCCGATTGGATGGCTTGAAGGGGATTGAAGTTCCAGTGACTGCACCAGTGGTAGACGGGTTGGTGCTTCCAGATGCGATCACCAGATAATCATAAGACAAGTCTTTCGAGTCACCGCTGCCATTGAGGGTGACAGCCACGGTCTTTGCCGTAACGTTAATAGCGGTTGCAGTTCCAAGAACGAACTCGAATGCCTCGCTCGAGTACTGGGCGAAGGCATCCTTAATCGGAAGCAAGTATTGCTCCGGCTTGAAGGCCTTTGGTTTGGCGAGAATGCGAGGGGATGCAATGTTCCAGTAGAAATTCTGTGAAATGTTGACCAGAACGATCTTGGCGTTGGGAACCCCTTGAAGCAAAGAGTGGGCAATAACGAGGCCGGCAATTCCAGCCCCCACAATCACGACGTTGACAGGTGCCATGGTGTTTGAACCAAAAGGTTCTTTGAGTAGCAGGGAATTGTGACTTGACCGGAATGCATGTTTGGCGTGGGGGGTCTGCCGATCTTATAAGAACGAAGCTGCCCTAGATTCCTGCATACTTTCATGTTTGGTCTCCATGTTTGCAGGGGTCGCCAGACCATTTTTGGAATAGCAAGATTGCTATGTCTGCAGATTAGTCATGGCCTGTAGACTGTCCCTGGACCAGTTTGTCAGCTCCATAGTGCATCGCAGCAGTAATTAGCAATCCCTTGTGTCTTTTAACTTTAGTCGTACCAACCTTTTCGATTTTGCTTTGTTATTCGCGCGGATTTCGCTAGTCTCCGCTGCCGAAGTTCCGCTGACTCAGCCTATCCAACAGTCTGATTGGGTCGTTCATTTGTAAGCGGTTAAGAGTCGAAGATAGAGCATGTTATTGGGAGGTACTGAAGGCTTGGCCTCCTTATTCACACTGTAGGTCTTGGTGAGCCAAAAATGTCAAACTATATGATGTAGGGCTCAGGTACAAAGTCGGTTGGCTTCGTATTCCAAAAGTAAAGCATATTTTGACGGAAAGGGGGGAAAACGATGGTGTTTGGACTAGTGGATACTGCTGGCTAAATACACTGACGGACCGGAACAGCTTTGCTCCGACACACCCTCCCAGCGACAGGCCACTTCTGCGTCTAAAAGCCCTTCTACAACGACCACAAACCTGCTGGCCCTAGAAGCTAGCATATATAGTATCCAGTAATAGGTGAGCCTGTTGCTGGACCATCGGGAGGTCCGTTATATCAAAACCTGGTAGAGCTATTCGAATATCATCCAGCACCGCCTAATCCTCTAGTCTCTCGTAAATCTTCTTAATAACATCATCCTTTAACGTATAATCCTTTAGTCGTATAGTCTTGTTAATATAGAAGCACTTACTATACGCATAAAACCTACCGCACACGCAACGCTTACCTCCCTCGGAGAATCCTTAAAACGTAGAAAAAGATGCCTCTGAAATCGTTGCTTGCGATTGCGACTACTTATCGAAAACTTCGTGGAACCAGATCTCACAGAAAGACTAGCTACTCTTTCGTAGTGCCATAAGGATATTTCTAGAACGCCAGCTTAAACACCCTCGAGATATTACCGATTAATCTTCGAGAGCTAAGTCTCTGCACTTCCTCGATCCAGAGCACATTAATAAGTTTCTTGCCACTTCTGTCGAAGAATCTGGATTTATGTAATTAAGCTGTACACCCACAGCGATCGTCCCAATTAAACTACTTTTCCATTTAGCTATACGGAGTAGAGCGCGCGATTCGGGCTCATAACTGACGGAAAGGGGGGAAAACGATGGTATTTAGACTAGTGGATACTGTTGGCTAAATACACTGACGGACCGGAACAGCTTTGCTCCGACATTTTTTTCTGATGCCTCAGGCACTCAATATCAGGGGCGAATCTTATCGATAACAGTCATGTGACCTAAATTTTCGTTTTGCCTTTTCCCGTCGCGCGCCGATTGCCACGCCAGACTCTATCATCACGTCTCCTCCATTCAAATATTTCATCATGCTTGGTGCTGTTCGCCGATTTGGTGTCTCCCAGGCCCTGCGGGCTTCCGCCCCGCGCTCTCTGTCTGCTCGATGGGCTCCCCAATTGCTCAAGTGGCAGGCCCCGAGCAACCGGGCTCCTGTCCTGGCTAAATCCCTTCACACTTCGTTTCCTGCGCTGAACGCCGCTTCAGCCCAGGCGACAGAGACTCTGGAGAATGTGTCACAGGAGCCTGAGTTCATCACTGAGTTTGCGGATCTCAAGACTAAGGGATTGATTGATGCCTCGATTATTCGCAACATCACTCATCCCGGCCGCATGGCCTTGACGACCATGACCGAGGTGCAGAGCCAGACTATCAACCAGATGCTTGGTGGTGTCGATGTGTGAGTATCCTTGCAAACCCTTTTGCTTTTTACAAGCACTCATTGGCGTCTATTTACTAATCCTTCACCCTCAGTCTGGCCCAGGCTAAGACCGGAACAGGCAAAACCCTCGCCTTCCTCATCCCTACCATGCAAAACATTCTGAGCGACCCTACTCTCAAGCGAGCCCAACCTCAGGGACGCCACCGCTCCACTGGCGCTGGCTCCTCTGACATTCGGGCCTTGATCATTTCTCCCACCCGCGAGCTTGCTGAGCAGATCGCCGCCGAGGCCATCAAGGTCGCGCAAGGCACTGGTCTCGTTGTCCAGACTGCTGTCGGTGGCACGCACAAGAGATCCGGTTTGATGCGCATCCAGCGTGATGGTTGCCATCTGCTGGTCGGCACTCCTGGCCGCATCAAGGATATCCTCTCAGACCCCTCCAGCGGTGTCTCGGCTCCCAAGCTGAACACTCTGATTCTGGACGAGGCCGATCGTCTCCTCGATCAGGGATTTTCCCAAGAGATCAATGAAATCAAGAATCTCCTTCCTGACCCGTTCAAGGTTGATCGTCAGACCCTTATGCTTTCCGCCACCGTTCCCAAGGAAGTGATGACCATGGTCAAGCGCACTATGAAGCCGGACTTCAAGTTCATTAAGACTGTGCGTGATGACGAGGTTCCTACTCACATCCGAGTGCCCCAGAGGACTGTCTTCTTGCACGGATATGAGAACGCTCTCCCAACCGTCCTCGAGCTGGCCAAGACCTACCAGGCCCGTCAAGCCGAGGATCAGAATTTGCGCCCCTTCAAGGCCATTGTCTACTTCAACTCGACCAACGAGGTTAACCTTGCTGCTGAGGCTTTCATGGCCCTCCGTGGCAACCCTGGCGATGGACGGAGCCGGTCTCCCCTTGGCCGCATGCGTGTGCACCAAATCCACTCTCGTCTTACGCAAGCTGCGCGTACGAACAGTGCCAACAACTTCCGTCGTGCTGAGGAGGCCATCCTCTTCTCGTCGGACGTCACTGCCCGTGGTATGGATTTCCCCGAGGTCACTCACGTCATCCAGGTGGGACCTCCTCGTGACCGCGAGACTTATATCCACCGCATTGGCCGTACCGGTCGTGCTGGCAAGGAGGGCGAGGGTTACCTGCTCCTGCACGATGGTGAATACGAATTCTACCAAGATAAGCTGGGTGACCTGCCCCTCACTGAGGACAACACCCTCTCCACTGCCTCGCTGAACATGACTCGGGATCTGGAGACAGCCTCCCCGGCGGCGGCTGAGACCATCGAGCAAATTAAGGAGGCGATGAGTGAGGTTTCTCCCATCATGAAGGAGAGCACCTACCGCTCCCAGCTGGGAACAATGTCTCAGAGCTTCACCAAGAGACGCAATGCCATTCTGGCCCTCAACAACTTGGCCATTCACGGCTACGGTCTGGCCGAGCCCCCAGCTGTCAAGGCTAGCATTGCCCGCAACCTTGGCCTTGACCGCATCAAGGAGTTGAAGCTTGAGGAGGGTGGCTCCTATGGCCGCCGCGCCATTGATCCCTTTGACTCTGGACGCCGTGGCCGCAGTTTCGACGACTCTCCCTTTGGAGGCCGTCGATCATCCAACCGTGGCCGATCCAGCCACGGTCGATCTGGCCATTTCGGCGAGTCTCGCGAGTCTCGTCGTGACTCGCCCAACCGCTACAGCGGCGATGGCGTGTTTGGTGCTCGTCCCCGCTATTGATTGGCCCAATTTGGGACTGGCGGGGCCGAATAAAAGGAAGTTGCTGGCCATCTGAGTTTGTCTTTGTCTGATTTACGACAAGGGAAGAAAATCGATAGAGTTATACCATCCTTGCATCGGGCGGCGTTCTTTGTCTTTCAATTCTTGACATCTTTGTACTATACTCCCCTTTTCTCCTTGACATCCTCGAACTTCTCTCCTCATGTGTTATATACTGGTCTCTGTGGGAAATTATTTGAATTTAATTGACAACTATTTCATGTACTGTTTCAAACTGGAGTAAACTCGGACGAGTAAATTTAAGTCCTCCTATACGCTGTATAGTATGATGTGATTATTTCTCTTTGGTGAGTTGTGTGGCTCTCAACAGACAAAGAACATAGACTCCATGCATTTTCCAACCTGAAATCGAGTCCTCCTATAACAACAGTAAGATGGTTTTCCCTCTGTGGTATGAGTTGTGGCTTTCAACAGACAAAGAACATGTACTCCATACATCTTCCAACCTGAATCCCAGGCCTGAATTCACAATCCTCCAGTTTTCTTTCAATGCGCACAGCCTCTATCCCACGTGCAAGGCTATCTTTAGAACTAATTCTCGAGTATCAAAGAAAATACTTTCATTCCCAACCCCAGGGTCATACTTTCCCTCTCTTAGATGTACATCTTCCATCGTAACATTCTCATTTTGTGTCTGTATCCTTTGCCTCGCTTTGATCTATATAACATCCACAGAAATCCCCGGAAAGTAACATCCTTTTCAACGCACAATCAGTTTGCTACGTGCACAAACGCTTTTGCTTTTTCACCACCATGGCTTCTGAGCAGCCAAGGCGCTACAACTTTCGGGCTCGAAAAGCTACGCCAGTGACTTATTCAGACGACTCTCCAGAAACCTCGCCAGAGTCTTCGCGAGCGCCTTCTCCCGAACCCTCTCCGGCAGCTTCTCCTGTGGCTTCTCCTGAGGTTGAATGGGAGGCTTCTCCTGGGGGGTCTCCTGTGGATACTCCTGAGGCTTCTCCCGAGCCTTCTTCTGCGGCATCTCCTGTGGGTTCTCCTGAGGAGTCTCCTGAAGCTACTCCTGTCGATACTCCTGAGGCGTCTCCTGAGGCTTCTCCGGAAGCTTCACCGGAGGCCTCACCAGAGCCTTCCCCCGGGCCTTCCCCCGGGCCCTCCACGCAGCCCTCTCTCCAGTACGCTGCTGGTGCTCGGACGAGAGCCGCCACCAGAACCAAAAGAGCTAAAAAGGCCAAAAGCCCAGCGCGCGAAACCCCAAGGAGTTACAAAAACTAAAAAGCCCACTCGTGTGGCTCGTGGAAAAGCTCCAGCAATGGAAGAAGAAGCTGGAGCCAAGGCCAAAGTTGGCCGGGAAAAGAAAGTGGAAGTGAAAATAGTTGGCGGCCGTCGCAAGCTCGCCGAGGAAAGAGAGGTAAACTGGAATCATGATGGATCTCGGATTGACGATCCAGACGAGTTGCCTGACAAGTGGGATCCTAATGAGTATGATCTTGATGAGAAGTAAGTTACCCAAGTGCTTTACTTTTATTTCTTCTCAGTCACTAATTAGCAATGGCAGAGATATCAACGGCAACATCGAGCGATGCCATTTGAGAATCAAGGAGAACATTCTTCCAAAATTGTTCGAAGAGCGCTTGGAGAGATATATGAAACTCAAGGCAGAGAAAGAGTATGTTCAGGTTCCGGCCAACCTATCTTCAATATTTTAGTACTGATCGTCATTCATAGTGCAATCATCGCCGATGCTCCGGGGCTACCCTGGAAAGTCGCCAAACGTCTGAATGATCTTCGATTTATTGAAGAGGACTTGGCCAAAAACGATGTGCAAGAGCAGATGTCCAATGTTCAAGCAATTATTGCCGCTTACACCGGTGGGGAGCTCAAATGGAAACGGGGCACTTGCACATTCTGGTCAAACGGCAGGATGGTTTGGGGTCCTGGAAAGTTCTATTGGAAGACCTTCAGCGACGTCAACAAAGCGCACGAGGGCCACAAGTCATTCTGGGTCGAAGAGGTGAGTCTATCCAAGACCTGTCCACAGTCATGAACTTAGCTAATGGTCTGCCTGTATCTTAGTGTAATTCTGAACGTGCATCCCTTTACGGTTGCTGGAGGTACGGGCCTCATAATGAGGAAGCCATGCATATGGTAGGTCCACCTTGAAAATCCCCTTTAACCGTTCATGGATATCTCAAGGCAATTATTAACCCGTGTTGATTTACTCCAGGTGAAAATTCACCTGAAAATCCCAGGTGTCCGCAACCCATTCGCGACCCGCTGTTGGGACTTCGTGGACGACACCGGCGCTGGTTCTATGAACCTTTTCGCCAGCGACATCGAAGAACTGGAACGAGCAGCCCACGGCACGCTTCAGGTCATTGGACACGCGATAGTTGGAACGGCCAGTGGAAACACCTGCATGCCGGCATATCACCTCCAAGCCCGGTTGATCGACGAAGCAACCGGTGGCAGCAACTACTTGACCCCGTGGACCGACATCAGAGTCTATGTTAGGCCTGGCGCCGCGTCGTTTAATGATGAAAGACTCTCCGGAACTTGGATACGACATATGCTGTATTTTGCTAACCCCCCCGATAACACAGGTAATTTGTATTTAGAGGATCCCCTTGCTGACTTTGTTGAAGGATTGCCTGATGTTGATGTGACACAAGCGTGAGCCCCCCGATGGGACGATTTCCCGCCACCAACACTACTAACGACGGCCATGGATGACAGCGATGAGATGGATACGACTCAAGATTAAGGTCGTCTAATACATACCATGGGCTTGACGTGAGAGAGGTAGGTTTCACCCCCTTGGAGCTTGCCTTGCGTAAGACCTATTTCAACTCTGTGTCCACCGACTCGTGTCCATGCCTGAAGCTGTCATGCTGATGGAGTAGTCTCTTGCGGGCAGGTCCCATTCCTTTTGTGTGGGTTGTCAAGTTATGGGGATGATTATTTTTTTTTGGATTTGTTCTTTCTTGGATTTACTGCTTGTTTGAGTTTATGCTTGGTTTGATGGGTTTGGTTTGATGAGTTGATTATCTATCCTTACGTGGATTTATTTGCAGAGTTTGTGTTTGTTGTTTGATATGTTGATTGTCTATTGTTTTTCATGAATTTACCTAGATTTGTGTGTTAGAATTTTCCATTTCAAAGCTTGAATCATTATGATATTCGAATATGTGCACAGTATCGCCAGTTAGTCATTCCCCTTGACTGGAATCCAAACTTCTAAAAGTATCCATATAACCTCACGTCTAGTAAGTCCAAGTTGAAGTGCAAGTCATCATTGAAACAAACGACCAATGTTTTGAGAGGAGAATGAGTATCACATCACTCATGAGGGGAGGGGGATAAGGTATCAGAACAAATAAAGGGCGAAACCGTGTATGATTCAATCAAATATCTGCAATACGAAAGAAAAAAGGAACAACCGAACAAGAGGAAGTATTTCTAAACATTTACCAACGGGTTAGATAGAAACTTACGATCAACTAACCCGAATCATCAACACATCAAACACACACTCTCTTTACTCGCGGGCAATCATGTGTTCCCGGGCAGGACCAGTGCCGATCCACTTGATGGGGACACCGCCGATCTCACGCTCGATGAACTCGATGTAGGCACGGGCATTGGGGGGCAGGTCCTCGTAGCGGGTGACACCCATGGTGTTGGTCTTCCAGCCGGGAAGCGTCACGTACTCAACCTTGATCTTCTCGATAATGTTGGGGTCGGCAGGGAAAGTGCCGGTGGTGCGCTTGCCACATGGCAGGATGTAGGCGACACCGACCTTGATCTCGTCGAAGTCGTCCAGGACGTCGAGCTTGGTCAGGTTCAGCGCGGTATAGTGATTGATGGCGTGCGAGTAGCGGCACAAGACCAGGTCGAGCCAACCACATCGGCGGCGACGGCCAGTGGTAACACCAAACTCGCGACCGACGCTCTGGAGCTTATCACCATCCTCGTTGAGCTGTTCGCTAGGGAAAGGACCGGAGCCGACACGGGTGGTGTAAGCCTTGACGACACCGATGACGGACTTGATGCTGGCCGGGTTCAGGGCCAGGGCCTGGACGGCACCGCCGAGGCCTGTTGATGAGGAGGTGACGAAGGGGTATGTGCCGTGGTCCAGGTCGAGCATCAGGGCGTTGGCGCCCTCGACAAGGGTGTTGGGAGAGTTCTTGTGCTCCTGCAGGAACTCAAGCTGGTCGACGATGTAGGGCTTGAGCATGGTACGGTATTCCTAGCGGGCGGGCGGGTCAGTTCTATAACTCTTCCGCACGTCAATAAATTTCCTCGTCCACACCACAAAACCTACCTTGAAGCGAGCAATTTCCTCCTCGACATCGTAGTTAATGTCACCAAAGCGTGCGCGATACGCAGTGTCCAAGGTACGCAGCTTGCGCTCAAAGGTTTCCTCGTCTAGGATCTCTCCGACGCGGACACCGCGGCGGGCAGCCTTGTCGCTGTAGCAGGGACCAATGCCCTTACCGGTGGTACCGACCTTGCGGCCACCCAGACCGGCCTCCTCCAGGCCGTCAACAACGGAGTGCAGGTCGAAGCAGACGTGCGCGCGGTCGGAGACGAAGATGCGCTTGCTGGCGGATGACAAGCCCTTCTCCGAGATAGCCTTCAGCTCCTTGAAGAAGCTGGGGACGTGGAAGACGGTACCAGCGCCGATCAGGTTGATACATGAGGGCGAGACCAGGCCGGAGGGCAGGATGTGGAAGTCATAAGTGACATTTTCGTGAACAATGGTGTGGCCGGCATCTAATTCGCGAGCACGAGGCAGGCACCAGTCAGTCAACCTGGAAAGCAAAAGAAGACTCGCAACACTTCAAGAAGCGAGTATCATCTTTGGAAACACGTACTGTGGCCACCAGCTGCACGGCAGCAAAGTGTCGCCTGCTGCGACAGCATATCTGTGATCTTTCCCTTCCCTATACATCCCGCATCAGCGCTGCGCTCTCCCCCATTGCCGAGTCCATATCCAGGCAAGAAAGCCCACCTTCATCTCCCCATTGACTGCCTAAAACGATGGAAACCATGGTGAATTCGCACGGTCGGTATGATTCGCAATCGTAACGGTCGGATTCGATATCGAATGGAGGATCAATCAATTGGTCCTAGTGGCGGGGGTTTGGAGAAGAAAGAGAAGTACGTCCGGCTTCGGATGGCGGGGCAAATGGTCTGGCTCGGGTCAGTCTTGTCTCGGTGTGCCTTGGGGGCTGGCGCAATCGGCGCTTTCCGATCGAAAGGCGTTGAAACATACCAATTGTCAATTATCCCTGGGGATAATTAGAAGGAGAATAAGAGAGTCTTTAGCAATTGACTTTGCTTTTACTTGCGTGACTCATTAATCCCGACCTTTTTTTTTCTTCCCGCATGTCACCGTGTAATTTTGGTATCCGCAGTACGCACCTCCGCGGGGTTCTGGTCTTGATGCCTGGATGCCTGACTGCCTTATTGCCTCAGGCTACTCGGGCAGGGTTTTCCACCAACTATGAAACAAGTCAAGTCTTCAAAAGGAGTAGACCTACAGTAGAATAACTGGGAGAATGGAGCCAAGATTATATCTATCAGATGCATATCAACTACAGGGTATTTCACCAAAAAAAAAAAGAAGACACCATAACCCCCTGATGCAGACAGCAAAGAGAGCAGCAACAGATGAACGCCCACCCAAAACCTCCTCTCTACCGATGCAATACGCATCCAACGCCAGCTTCGTCCGTAAATCGTGTCTCGTATCGAAATAGAAGAGAAGAGAAGGAAATAAAGAGCCAAAGATGGAAGAGACAAGCCACTGGTTTCTCTCCTCATGCCACTTTACCCCCATTGCGAATCCATTCCCGTAACCGCCCAAGTTCCAAGATACAATCACGATGTAGCTCACACGCTACCTCCCAGTGCTTTCGTACCGTAGCATCTTCCTCAATACCACGCAGATAAGCACTGAAACCACCTTTCCCACTGCCCGGCACAAGGTACTCGTCGATCTCACTCAACCCGAGATCGTCACGAGCCCCGTTCTGGCCGCCCCCATCGTCATCAACACCGTTCATCTTCAGTCGTGTCGTATCACCAACGGCACTGATCCAGCCGGGTGCAAGGCCAGTCTCGATGGCATCTTGGCGCGTATTGAAGTGGAGGAGCATGCGACGATTGAAGGTATTCCACTCGTGCATGTAGGTGCCCATGGCGGAGACATACCAGTTCCATTTGTCGCGAGAAAGAACCGTCCTATGTGATCCCGGCGCAATGGGGATCGGGGCTGGTGCCGTGGGTCGCCTGGGAGGATTGGGCAATTGGAGATCCCGTGGACGAATATCGTCCTTGGTGGTGATGTGACTTTTGGCTCTTGACTCAAATGGTAGCGTAGCGGAGACATCTCCGAGATTCTCAATGCCGCCGCTATTGGTGCTGGTAAAAGGTGCTGTATTGCCGAATTGGCCGAGATCAAAGAGCGGGGAGCGAACGCCATTTTGAGATGAGATACGCTCCTTTTGTAAAGGCGGTTGGGGTCTCTGTGATCCCACCGTATGAGCCCCTTGTGCACCGTGCGCGGATAAATCGGGATATTTGGCAGTTCTAGCGCTACCAATGGGTACGGATGGTAATTCCTCGTCAATGTCCATAGGCTCTTCGTCGACTGGAATAGATGAGCCATGTTCATGAACACTATCCGCGCCAACAGTCTCTCCCGCCTCCTCGGCTTCGCTCGCTACCTTGGCAGCCTTTGGCGTGCTGCGGACCTTAGTACCTGGCCGTGACGGCTTCTTCGGGCTTCGGGATGAAGATGCGGTGTCTGATTGTCCCGACTTCTCCGCAGCCGTCCAAGAAATATTGTTAAGATCTCTAGACCACTTATCCGCGGAGAACTTGGCCTGCGCAAAAGGTGTAGGCCCTTGTTGTGACTGCGGTTCAAAAGAACCCGCTCTAGAAGAAGAGTTGAAGGCGTTCAAATTAGAGAAGCCCGCCGAGGTTGATGACTGTGTTTGGCTAACGCGAGTGCTGGCCCGTGGTCGGGCATTTGGATTCGCTGACGCTGCTTTGCCAAGAGGATCCCGATCTTTCGTAGAGGCACCGAGAAAGTCGAATTCATCAAGATGCACCCGCCAATCTTCCGCAGAGAACTTTTTATGAAGATTCCGCTTCCTGAGTTCTTCAAGGCGAGCAGAGTTAGATGCAGCAGGATCTGTCTTATCCCGAGTGGAGTTGGTACTGCGGAAAAATCCGTAAGCCATGAACGATAGAAGATGTGAACTAATCAGAACCCACATACCTGGAATTCGAGTCCTGCTGCTCAGGCCGATATGATCCTTTCGCGAATGCAGCGCTGTCCGAGTTGTGGCCTTGATTATCGTCGCTGTCAGCGGTCAAGTCAATATAGGTGGGGGCCGCTCGAGGTTTCCGGGTCCCGTGCGTAGCTGACGAATGTCGATGGCCTTGGGTGTCTGGCCGGGCAGAGGCTTCCTCACCAGTTCCGGGGCTAGAGTCTCTCGTTCGGTAGAAGTCGGCGAACTTTTGATTGGGACGGAGTCGACTCTTGGGTACAGCCATGGGTTTGAAGGCGCTGGGTTGACGCACTTCTTCTTCGGTCTCGTCATCGAGGTCACTTGAGGTGGTTGAAGAAAATGAATAAGATCGGTCTCGTCTGGTCTTGGGGCTGGCGCTGCGATGTCTCTCTGGTTGAGCAGGGTCGGGGCTTGGCGGGTTGGTACGGGTATTTGATGGACGGTACGACGATGTGGGTGTGCGCATGGTCGATGATCGTCCTAGACCAGGGTTTCCGAAAAATGTCTTCTCCCCTCCTGTCGTGGCATAGCTCCTGCTAGTTCGCTCGAACTCTTGTGCTAGTGGCGGAGACGGGGGCTCTGCTGATTCTGAATGCCAAATTGGAGACACGGGTCTCGTTGATTTCTTGGCTGTTGGCGGTGGCACGGAATCAAAGTACATGGAACTTGGCCGTTCGCTTCGAGTGCTGGTATAGGCACTTGTATTCGGGGCCATGGGCTCATCTCCACCAGCGGTTCCCGGCGCATAGCCGTGCCTCTTTTTCGGTGAATTCGTGTTGGTATTCGCGGAATTCTTGGCCTGGACATTTTCTTTGAAATACTCGTACGCGGATTTGGGCTTCGGGTTACCAAAAGGAGTGTTCTGCTGCCGTGGCGTTGCACCTGATGTAGGATCAAATCCTCGCCAATTCTGACCCCTCATGTTGTGGAAGCCCTTGAATGCATCCGCTCTTGTCTGAGACTCGTCCTGTTGTCTTTGTTGCGGTCCCGCACGCGCATGAGTCGCGTATCGTGAAGCGCCGGCTGAGGGTCCATTCGACGTCCCTTGCGGTCGACTTGTTGGGAAAGGTTTGGGAGCTTTGGGGTTGTTAGGGATCTTGGTATTCAAGGTAGAGGGAGCGGATTCGTTCAAGGGGGTTGAACTTGGGGAAGGGCTCTTGGAGGCGGGCTGGTGCGAACCTTGTGTTTTAGGAGGAGCAGCCGTAGAGTAGTTCTGGGAGTAACTCGGCTGGGTCTTGCGTGGGGCAGTCTTGGAAGGGCCATAGACCTTGCCATATCCTGCGCGGAGTCGTTCTGTATCGTACTTTAACCGTTGTTGGGAGTCACTGAGAACCTCATGCGCCGCTTGGATGGCCTGGAACTTGGCGATGACCTCTTGTTCACGCCCTTGGTTTCTATCGGGATGGTATTTGAGAGCTAGATGACCAGATTAGCTTCTCTTCCTTGGCTAGAAGTATTCTCTGAACACTCACCCAATCTCCTGAACTGCTTTTTGATGTCCTCCGCCTCCGCACTAGGCTGCAGACCCAGGTCTGCATAGTAGTCCCTACGGACATCCGCTTTCACCATGTTGATCTCGTTCGTACGGCGATATTAAAGGCCCGGACAGTGGTAAAATTGCATTATCGACGGTCTTGTAAGGCGTAGGCGCTGTCGGGCATATCCAGTCATGAAAAAGTTCTGTTCGAGTTCCGCAGTTCAAGGGCGTCGCACAGAGGCGCAACCCAAATGACTATATGTCGTCGCCGTCGGCAGAGAAACCGAAGTGAGACCTGCAGAAGATCTAGCTAGGGACGGTCTATAGTCGCCTAGGCAGTCGTTTCTGTCTCAAAATGGAAGTGGAGGCTGGCGACGAGGGTCGGCGGGAGTCGGTTGCCTGCAGGACCCACGCTCCGACAGGGCTGAGCGGAATGATCAAGCGAGTGTTCAGTTGGAGTATTCGCAGCTACTAGGCATGGTACTGCGTCCGCAGTGGTCGCAGTGTGTTTTGACGTTCGGAGGAAGGGACGGGGATGTCTGGCTCTGAGGTTTGGGTTTGGAATTTGGTGGTTGCAAGTCGCGGTGGTAGTCGCGGGGAGAAATCGCAAATCGTCAGATCGTGAGCACTGGGCACCTGATGAGGTTGATGTTAGGCAGATTTGGGTCTGAGCGCAGATCGCGCCGGATCGCTGGGCAGAGCAACCAACGAGACGCGACCAAGCACTTTTGCTGTCAGCCCAGTCCCCGAGTTGGCCTGGAAAAGGTCTCTGAGTTGGCGAGGAGGAGAAAAAGTTGAAGTGTTTGTTTTGGAGCGGATAGAAGTTGCTGCCCAAGGCATTCACGGGAGGGCCATTTTTGGCTGATTTCCACGTCGTTCTTAGGCCGCCCATGCATTATTCTTGTTTCATTGGGTTCTTACTGCTGCCCCCCTTACGACTCGATATGAAGCCCTTTGTCTACCTAAGCTTTAGTACCTGATCAAGGAGCTAGTGATGTAATTTCGATAATTGGGTTATTACTCAAAGCTCCATTGACTCCCGATTGTTGCTCATTAGATCTTGTCTTTTGATATGTGTATGATGTATAGTATATGGTATCGCAAAACAGACAAGAAGTACAAGACAAAAAAGTAACAAGGGGTTGAAAAATATGACCATAACCCCTTAGCCCGCAAAAACCAGTCCTTTTTCACCTAAGAAATCCTCTTTGACTATATGGTCCCAATAAAAAATAAGCAGGTCGTGTTGGGAAAAGGCGGGAGGAGGGAGAGGACGATAGCAGAAAGCAATAGGCACAAAGAAGAAAAAGGATGAAACAGGCAGACAAAGAAGTAAAAGATGCAAGTCGAAACGCCCGTGGCATCATGGCAGCAGAAATAAAGGTAAAGCACAAGAAATCCTTACGCATCACCGCCAGGGGCGCCTGCTCCGGAACCACCGAAAAAGTATCCCTCGAGGATATCGTAGTTGGGATTCTCGCTCCAATCATGCTGGAAGTCCATCGCCATGCCGAATCCGAGGTCAATACCCACATTCTGGCCGAGGGTGGGCATGCCTGCGAGATTGTACTCGGCATTAGGGTCTTGCCCCATGGCCTGATCGGGATCGCCAGGTGCAAAGTCCAAGAAGTCCAAGCTGATGCCTTGCTGATTATCTGCGTCTGGGGGTGGCAGACCATGGGGTCCACCAGCCGAATGGGCAACGCTACCCGGAGAACCACTCTGTGGTGGAGAGTTGCCATAGTAGAACTGAGGATGGGCTTGGGCCTGTGGAGATGTTTGACCTTCGTATTTCATATAGTACTCCATGGATGGAGTGCGCTGCGCGAATGGGCGTGTTAGACCGGGTGCAACTGCTTCCGCAGTCTCTGGGCGGACAGCGTAGTTGGTGCCTGGGGGTCTGCTGTCGGTCCGAGACCTGTCAGCCAGAGGCGTGTTGGTGTCACTGAATAGATCGGCCAAATTCATGTCGAACTTTGGAACAGGTCGTGCCGTCCGAGATTGAGTCGAACGTCGAACCTGCCCTTGGCCTCCTTGGTGTCGCTGGTTCATTGCCTGGCGTCGGCCTGAATACAGATTACCGGCACCGTGGGCAGCCGCTTGAATTCTGGACATGTCAACCTGCGACCCAAATCCAGTAGTCGACAGGCACATTTGAACAGTAGCCTTGCTCATCCGCTCGAATGCATCCCGGCAATTCTCGGCAGGTGGACACTTGTGCATCAAATCACCGAGAACAGAGGTTGCTGCGAGCACAGTGAAATCAACCTCATCGAGTGTCTAAAACGGATTCCATTAGCATGGAATAAGCAAGGTATGGAAGTAATGCAATACATACCAATCGACTGCGGACTAATGGCGAGTGCCAGATAGCATACAAGAAAGATATTCCTAGAGATGAAAGTTAGCAGTTAGACCAGGGAAAAGCAAATCAGTGCCAAATTCGTACCGGCCATGAAAATATGATGCGTGGCAAGATAGGTATAGTTCACCAATCGCACGCGGTGCAGCTGTCGGTAAATCCGAATGACTTTCTGGCCAGCCTCGGCCACATTCAAGTAAACATGGTCCTCGTCATCGCCTTCCTCAGGATTAGAGAAAGACGGACTGGACACATCATCCGCGGGCGTCAATTCTGAAGCCAATTCCGCCGGTACCGTTAAGCTCTGCTGATACAACAGAATGATAGCCTGCCAGTAATTCAGCTCCAAAAGCTCGATAGAAAAGCGCACACCCGTATCAGGGCGCGTTGGTGCAGTCTCATTCCATTCCACCAGGCGACGATGGACGTCATGACGCCATGAACGGAACGAGTCAAAGCCCTGGAGGAAGGGTGATGTGAGCTCGGCGTGGGGAAGGATAGTAGCGCTTTCAGATGCCCGCCTTCGCACGGCACGGGCTTGCTGGTATTGAAGGACATCGTGAATTTCGGATTGGAGGAGGCGTAGTTTGAAGTAGTGGAAAGCGACGTGTTTGTATGTTGGAGCTCCATCCGGAGGTGTCAAGAGTCCGGATTTGGTGATGTACTTGTCGTCCATCATGGACGGGAATTCTGTGCTGATAGCCTGATCGCTGATGCCGAATGGTCGACCAACGCATGTGGCAACCAGGCGGTCGAAGCTGTACGTACACCACCACAAACGGCGTCGTAGATCACGCACCCATTCGCGACGTCCTCGCTCGCGGGCATCGATGCGAGGCTGGACTTGGTTCCCGTCTTTTGGGGTGCCCAAGCCGACGCCATCCTCATAGTGGAGACCTAGATCAACGGCCAAACGCATCGCAACACCGACGATATACCATAGACCGGGAGCAACCGGACGAAGCAAGGCAAAGCTGGCCAGCAGGAGCACTGCCTGAAGTTCTTCCAAGCCACCGAATCCCTCGCTGGATGAGGAACCGAGGAAAGATTCCAAGTGAACGATCGCAGAAGCATGGTACTCCTCTGGCTGATACTGGTGATTCGACAACCGTAACCTCTTCGTCGTAGATGAAGCTCGGTCACGGCCTGCGTGCCCCTCATCGTCCGAACTCTGAGGCTTGTCATCAAAAATAATTCCTGCGCCAATAGCAAACACAATGTTGAGAATATAGAGGGCTCGAGGAGAACGGTTTTTCTCGTCCAAGAGATAAGTGCGATCGAGAAGCTCCATGAAATCTCCGCGATGAAGAATAGGCATTTGAGGGTTGGCATGTTCGAAGTAGAGATCCACCAGACGCTCTGCAAGTTCACGATCCGGAAAAGCAGCGCGCTTCATCATGGGTCTCGTCTGGAGTCCGAAGAACGAATCACGCATGGTACCCCCAGCGGGGCCAGCTGCCGTCTGTGGCAGTCGCTCGCTGGGACGGATCGGAGCGCGCTCAGGTACATTTCCTGGGAGCGAACTCCGTACCGCAGCAAAGACAACTCGGGCAAATGAGATGCCCGAAGTTGAGCCGAGATATCGAGGATCGGAGGTTCCCTGGACAGAAACCATGCCAATATTTGACACCAGATTGTGTAGACGCCAATTATCTTCATTCGCAGCATCGCGATTCCCATCCGTATCTCGACCCTGATCTCCATCTGCTCTCTGAACGGTTCCTTCAGCCTCTTCTTTGAGCGCTGGGCCTTTCCATGTCTTATCTGAGCCCTCGGTACCTGGGCCATCGGCGCCCGAACCAGTTTGCGCCGTATCGCCATCGGTCTCGGTCTTGACAGCTTCCTCTTCGTCGAAGGCGACAGCTTTTTTAAACTCGATATTGTGCTCTGCCAGTTGTTTCTCCAGATAGGCGACCCTTGTCTCTAGAAAATATACATAGCTGCGCGGGATTTCCCGCTTGGTGATAGGATCGTATCCGACGCAGCGAACTCCAGCTTTTTCACAGGACTGGCACCGCGGAAGCCGCTGGTCGCAGCGGTTCTTGCGCAGCCTGCAGCGATTACATGCCGAGACATTACGGAAGGATGAGGAGGAGGCAGTCGAGGCCACGGTAGCGGTGGAATGTGCGGTTGACAGGGCGGGAGATGTGGAAGGCACGGCGGTTGAGGTGGAGGGGTTATCCCGCGTAGCGTTCGTGGAATCGGATTGGGTGGGCGGCGTCTCGTCCGATGGATGAGGTCTCTTCTTGCCCGAAGACATGGGCGAGGGCGGGGAGGGGAGGTTAGGCATGGTGAGGAGCGAGGGGCGAAGGCCGCAGACCTGCGATCATCTCTTGACGGTGGAGATCTGCGGAGACGGCGGTCGGGAACAGCGGCTGGACTCCCCAAGTTAGATCAGCATTCATGATCCTAAGTCGAGGAACGAGCGATGCGGATTTGGCTCAGCGCAGGGCAGCGGTTCTGGCGAAGCAAAACGAAAGAAAAAGAGGCGGCCCGCACTCGTCAAAAGTGGACGGCGAGCCAAAACTTGCTCTCCGCGGCGCAAGTGCACGCGACGGAGGGAGATTATCCTCCGAGGTTGGAAATGAGGGTCGCTGGATAGCGCGAAGGTAGCGCAATGAAGAGCAGATGATCACCGTGTCTGGGCGGATTGCAAGATCAACCCTTAGCTGCAGAATGAGGAGAGAGAGGAGAGAAGTTGCGTCGCATGGCTACGACGATAGGGTTCTGGTGGAGTTCGGGCCAATGGCCACTCCCAGTCACGGAGAAATTTAAGTTGCCCTCGGGAATGGAGAACTCGGCACTTTCGGTACCCCAGATTTTTGGGGCGTTTGGAGACCGACTGGGGTAGGTCACAGCGACGTGGAGATATCCAAGAATGGGGGGAGGGTTTAGCCTCTAGGTTCAAGTGTCAGCGCTGGTCTCTGTCAATCCATTGGCCCTACATGTATGCCGGCCGCATAGCTTCAGAGAGGGCATCCGACTGTCGACCAGTGCCAAGTGGATCTCCCCGGGAATAGTCTGCTGTCATTGGCGGAGCAGCGGAGTAGTGACGGGCGATGGCCATTGGGGTGGCATAGACTCATAGAGTCGTGGTGACTCGCTAGGGGGAAATTCGGGGGTTTACGATTGGGAAAAGTAATAGAAAAGATTAAAGGGCGAGCACGGAAGTATATAACCCACTGTCAAGTCATATGATCGGAATCGAATTGTCTGCTGCAGACAAGGTAGCAACGAGGGACATACTGAGTGGATATGCCTCTTGGCCTGCAGTTGAAAGTGAAACTGCCCCCTGGGTCAAGTTGTCAACAGCGGTAGACGCTAGTGTGGGGGCCTTGAAGAAAAACGTTTTACAATAGAGTATCTAAGTAGAAAAGGACTGGAGGATGATGTATAAATGATGAGGTAAATCCGTTCATTGGGTTCAAAAATCCGTGACAGGAGACTCTATCGACGATTCGCAATGGTAGTGTCTTGACATGAAGCAAGATGTAGAAACAGGTAATAATCGCAAGAGCGACGCAAAATCACAGATAACCTCCCAGATGCATGAGTATCATCATAATATAATCCCGTTTCAATGCTCCCAAGACAAAAAGGAAAGGCAAAAAGAAAAACAAAAAAACTAAAGCCATCGTCAGATGACGATGGGAGAAAGAAAGAAAACAGACCCGAAGACAGGAACCCAAGGTTTATGCTTTTTCTGTCGCATATGCATCCACTCTATGTCAGTTGCGCCATTCCCCAATCTCGATGAAGCGAGAAGAAAAAGGAAAACGAAGCACACACGAAAGACGAAAAAAAGAAAGGAAAAGACGAACATCATGAGTCAAGTAAGAAAGGTATCATGGCTAGAAATGGATGGAAGAGAAGAAGGAAAAGAAGAAAAGACCCTTTGTGGAAAGGGTGAGCGCAAGAGCGCTGAGAACAAGTGCCATGCCCTTCCAGAAGGACAAGCAATGGACAACAAGACCTTTTCGTGGTAAAATACACCAGTCTCAACTTTTAAAGACGAGGAGTAGAAGACACGTCGGTCTCAGCGGGAGTAGAGAAATCGTGAATGGGGTTCAGGCTCAAGGTCGAGACATCGAATTCCTGGTCAAGGCTAGAGCGCAGAGACAGCAGGCGTTGCTCTTCTTCCGAGATGGAATCCCGACCAGCGTAGGAATCAGTCGACATGGTTTCATACTTGAGCTCCGCCTCGCTGACCTCGGAGTCCTGGTCTCTGAAGCGCTCAGGCTCGGACGACTCCTCCATCCAGAAACTCTGGATGGCACCGACTACGCACACGAGCCCGCAGGCCCACCATGCCAGCACGGAGTAACCGCTCAGCAGACCTCTGGTGTGCAGTAGCCCCGTCACCGTCGGCCCAAAGGCACGGCTGAGACTGGCCGTCGAGGCAGCAGCCCCGTTGATGGAACCGAGGACCTTTGACGTGGGAGCAGCGTTGGCCAGCAAGATGGCGATAGCGGGGAAGGCAATCACGTGGAAGGTGATCTTGCTGATCAGGGCGACGTAGACGGCGGGCATCTGGAGTTTAGCGGGGAGGAGGATGAGATAGGGCACAGCCAGGTAGAGCGGCGGCCATGCCAGCAGGACAAAGCGGAACGTGCGCAAAGTGCCAAAGTGCTTGACGACGAATGGGAACAGCCACAGTTGAGCGATCATGGAATAGACTCCCTGGACGGCCAGCATGAAACCGATCGTCTTTGTTGGCAGACCAAGACCACCGGTAAACTTGAGGGGCAGGACGATCGCATCGTCGGACTTGGGCGTGGAGAGGAAGACGGGCATCAGCTGATCGAATGAGACGCTGTGACTGTGGAGGAGATTAATGTCAGCAATTATGCAGGGCTGCAGGAGGGAAGGCAGAAAGTGGCATGCAGATGGAGGGTCATTGGGGCCAACTCACTAGGCGAGAATGCCGTAAGCAACAATGGTGAAGATGACTTGTCGAGTGAACGCCTTGGGCGCGGCCGGTTTCTGTCCCTCGATGTCGCTGTCGCACTCCGCTGCCCCGACGTCACCGTCCACTCTTCCTCCCACGCTCACTTGGACGGGGCGCAGGCAAGGCGATGATTCGGCACTTTCGTATTCAGGCGGAGCATCCCCATACACAAAGTACTTGGTCTCCTCCACCCCCACGTCGGAATCGTCGGGGAGCTGCACACGCGAGCCACAGCACTGGCTGATCAGCCAGTGGCCCAACTCACGGCCGGGGTCTCGTCGGTGCTTCTTTTCCGGGTGCGTCTCCTCCAGAAACAGGAATCCGACCACAATGCCGCACACTAGCACGACAATGCACACCAGGTTGGGCAGCAGGAACGGGAACCGGTCGAAGAGCGTGTTACGCGAGAATAGCCACGGGTAGTTGTCGCAGGGTTGGGCCAGTGCACCGCCCATAGCCGGTCCAATAATCGAGCCCAGGCACCACACGAACGGCATAATCGAGTATGCTCGCGGCTGGTGCTCCTTGACCGTCACGATCTCCGCCACGGTCGTTTGCAGCACTCCGATATTCCCGTTCAGCAATCCGCCCAGGGCTCGCGCAATCATTGCCGTCGCCAGGTTGGGCGCAAATCCAAAGGCCACCATGCTGATGGCCGTGCCCACCAGACCCATGACGAGCACCGGCTTGCGGCCGATCCGGTCACTCATCCGGCCCCAGAACATGCCAGCGGAGAATTCAGCAAAGGTGAAGGACGAAGTGATCATGCCGGCGTAAAGCGCAATTTTTTGGTCGTTGTCGGTCACATGGAATGATTCGACCATGTGGTACACGTACGGGAAAATCGACATGAAAGCAATTGGCTCGCAAATGCGAACAAGCGCTGTCAGGGTATGGTCAGTTTCTGGACAAAATTGATGTATGCGCTGCGAATCTGCATGCTGCGACTGTCTCTTGCTGTGGCGCATCCAAAGTGTATGGCTTCTTTCCCCGCCTCAATTTTTCTAGTTCTTCACCATCTCTTTTCATCCTTCAAGCAGCCGCATAGTTCGCGATGCGCGCAACAAAAGTACCACACTTACCTAGAATGAACAATTGCCGAGTAGGAAACCCAGACCAATCCTCGGCCGCGCCATTGCGCTGTCGTCGGCCTTGCAAACAAGCTGGTCGTTGAAACATATTGTGTGATAGATCGAAGTCACCCGAAGGGCGAGAAACCGCAACGAAAAAAAGTAGTTGTATAGGAATAGGACCCCCCGCTTTCCAAGAGAATAGTTCGTGAGGGGGGAAAAAGTACCAAAGAGCGGTGCTTTTGATTTCCCCCTATAAGAGGCGAAATTACCCCAGGTTAATGCGTCAGGGCTCGAAAGGGAGAGAGGAATGCAAATTTGGGTGTGGTGGAGCCTGATGATATCTGAGCAAGGAGCAGGTGTGGTCGTGGTTTTAGGGCTTCAGCATTGCTCCCCCTGCGGTTGGGTAATTTTTCTATCGCGAATCCGATAAGGCGGAAGATCCTCGGGGCCCAGCAAGTGGAAAAGAGTATGAGACGCCTCTGCAAGGGAGGTTTGACACAACACAGAGATCGATTGGTTTCTGATTGTGTTCGAAGAGAAAGGAGGTCACCGCCAGATAGGGAGGGCGCGAGGGGATCTTCGGAGATTTTTGGTAATTTTAATTCCTTGTCCAATTCAATGAATTGAAATCAATCTCAGAGATAGAAGTTGTCGCAATTCAAACTTTTGAGTGTAGAGGAATAGACAAGGTTCAATGAAGACAAGGAACCAAAAGGGCGGTAGGAAGAATGGGGAAGGGATCTATGAAGAATCTCGGGAGAGCGGATTGATGATGAAAGGAGGTGTTGCGAAGTTGAGTTTAAGAGGCAAGACAATGAGCAAGAAGGAGAACAGGAAAGGGAGTCATTCCATGAAGACGGAGGGGAAAGGGGAGAACTATTATATGAAAACCACGGGTGTCGACAGTGGAAGTGGATAGCTCCATCTAAAGACCGATGTGATCAGGCGCCAAAAGGGAACCAAAAACCATCAACCGTTCAGCATCACCGCTTGGGAATTTCGGTCACAGCTGTACAGAAGGCCGCAGGATGCAGATGGGAGCAAGCAAACATCACAGTTGGATCAGGACAAGACGGAAAAAGGGAGTGGGTCTGGGTGGGATTTATTTTTTGTTATTTTTTAATATTATTTTAATTATTCTCTATAATTTTGGGGGGAGGATTATGGGTTTATTATTATTTCCGTTCTTCCAAGAAGCTCTGTGTACGGAGTAATTTGACTGCAATAATAAATGGAAGGGCGGATCGGGACCATCCGACTGGGGGGGGGAGCTGTCTAGCCACTTAAAAGAAAATGATATGTCCATATTCCATACAGAGGGGGGGGGCACAGAATAATGAAGAAGGGCCCGAAGACCCAAAAATTTAAAATTAAAATTAGCGGATAATTTAAAACTCAACAGACATGAACAAAAAAAAAAGAAATCTAGTTTAACGAGAAAAGCCTAAACAGGAAAAGAGAAAGAAGACGGGAGGCAAAAAAGCAGCGGAGAATACACCCTGGAGGTAAGGACAAGAGAAGGGGACAAAATAATCAGTATGGGTCGGTCAGAGACAATACAATTCCAGTGGACGGGGGAGGCGGACCAAAGACAAGAAGACTAAACGAGCAATCGTCATCGTTGAGACTGTGACTGAATCATCATACTGTAGTCTAGTCAACTATACTGTCACAATTATTATTTCAAAATAATGAATATCTGACAATCATAGTCACAATCATCAGACAGAGGAAAGAAAATCACGGCCTGACTATCCTAGAACCAATCATCAATGCTGAATGACAAGTCCAGGGATTGCTGGGAAAGAACCCGATTGTCACGATTTCCATTCCTGCCCAGAGATCAAAAGGTCAATCAGATCAATCAGATCAGATCATTGGCCTCCGAGGGGGGCGGGCAGGTTTTCATTCATGATTCAACACCGGTGCTGTTCCCGCTTTACAACACTTGCTTCCCTGCTACAGTACGGATACAGTACTCCGTAGTTGGCTTCCCTTTGTTCCTAGAGCCCCCTTTGATGATGCGATGCAGCTCTGTTCTCTCATTTGATGGATCTCTTTTCGCTTCCCCCAGATGGTGAATTTACTCGCTAACGTTAAATAGTCTATGAGTTTATTGTAAAAAAAGGAAAGAAACCCCCCCTCCAAAAAAAGGTTGATACCTACCGGATTTCGGCTAGTCTCTTACGTCCGTACTTTCTTCCCGCCCAACCCGACACAAACTAAAAACCTAACCGTATGGAGTGATACAGGTCGTACTTGTTTATAATACTGTACCTGCCGTACGGCCCGTACCTGATGGATCATGGATCAGTGATCAGAGACCGACCCACGGCCCTGACCCCCGGGGCCCGGGGAACAGCAGGAGGCGACTCCTTGGTATCCCCCCTTGAGCCCAAGAGGATAAGGGGGGGCAAGGCCGGCTCACTAAAAGCGCGCTAAGGAGATTCTGCCCCCCTCTGTATGGCGTAAGGCAAGGATGATCGGCTTACCTTGCAACTCCGTTTTGATTTTACCACCCCCGGAGCTTTGGTTTTTCTTAGCGCACTTTTAGTGAGATGATAGATCTCAATTGTCCATTCCATTCTTTTGGATCCTTATTTAATCAGTTGATTTTTACTAAATATTTAATTGATCTCATTCTTTGCCATCTGCACCTCCCCGAGATTCGGGCCTAACTGGAAAGAGTAGAGCTTCAAAGAGGATACCAGGGTCCCGGGGGAGCCACCCGAAAGACTACTGTACAGTAGTCCTGTCGAAGATTGGGGGACAAATGAGCCACATCGATTATTTCATGCCTTTTAAGACTCTCTATCACTTTAACGCATAGTATGTATCTCTTTTTCGCGGTAATCGGACTATCAGACCAGACGCATGGCAAATTATTGACACTGTCGTCATCGATCTCACTATATCTCATTCTCTGTCCAAAAGAAAATCTCCCACTAGCCACTCCCAAGCCAAGCCTTCGGGTCCGATTCACCTACAGACGGGAGACGAAATGAACTCTATTCTGCCGTTCCTTTCTAACTCATCGGGTATGAAGAATCGCCTTCCCCGACGTTGACGATGACCACATCCCAGCTGAGACTGGGGCGCGACGCGTTAAAGAGGAATGGAGGGGGGGGCCTAGTGGAGCCTGATGGGAGATTCAGTGATGGGGCAAGGCACCCTTTGTTTCTTCTCGATGCAATTAATTCTAAGAGTAAACCCGTCGTCAACAATTGAAACAAATACTACGTGAGAAACCGCGTGTTTCGCATTGATTTGACAACGTTTACACTGTGCTTCAAGGCAGCAGTTATCAGTAAATACAGAGTACGGAGTACAGAGTATACACTTCAGCAACGCGCGGGTAATGCGCATCGCGACCCAAAGCCTCAAAGATCATAAGATGGACGCCGTACAGAATATTCAAGGGAGGCACCCAATCGCAATTGTCGCCAACATTCCAGAGTGCTGCTGACATGCACTTTTATCGAGCTTTTCGAATCTGTCGGGTCTGCCACACCCTTCAAAACCGTTGTGGCCCTGCCTATCATCCAGATGATTGGGACTAGTAGGCTTTCGTCATAGGTTCGACGCCGCAGAATCTCGCAGTGTATCCAAAGCTCTGGGTCGGCTAGCGTGCCTGATAATTCCGGGCAATGCGAATGGATTGGATGTTTTTGGTTGGATGTACTAAAGAGGAAGATGGTTATGTACGGGGGTAATTATCTATTGTTTGAAGCTTCACGGTACAAAGTAGGGGGTACATAAGGTGCTAATTATCATTGTACTGTAGAGCTAGTCTAGATTCCGTGCAATACTATTGCGAAGTAAATGTCCCTACATCTCAAGTCTAATTCTCAACAGGTTTCTCGACAGTCGGCAGCCTCTCATATCTGAATGTTAGCACCGGTCCTCAATTCTTCCACCCTGACTGGACAACGAAAGAGCGCTAACCAACTATTGAATTGGAACCCTCTGTGGGCCCAACGGGTTGTTACAATGATGGGGTGATGATCATCATCCTGTCAATAGTTGGGGATTACATACATAGAATATAGATGAAGTACACAGACGGAGTACCAATATTCAATAATACGGGGTGATATAGGGGCGGCCACCGTTTGTCACAAGTACAGTAGGATCACCCCACTCTCCACGGCACACAAGAGATTGTGTATTTTTGGCGCGGCTGTCCTTCTCGAAAACTCCAGACCATCATCAGCTGAGCTTGTCACAAAATTCACCGACACTCCGGACCCTCATCCTTGAGACCCGCTTTAAGCGGTGGGGGTGGACAGGGCGATCGCTTCAGAAGACAGAAGGCCCCTGTTCCAGCGTGCCCCGCGACAGAGGCGGCAAAAACAAGATTTTTGAGAAAAGAAAATAATAAAAAGAAAGGAAAATAAAAGAAAAACAAATAACGAATCTAGTCCTGTTTTGCAACATTGTTGTTGGAAGACGCTACGGGATCGATCATGATTCCTCCTTTGGTAGGGATCGAGATAGCCTCGATACAATTTGCAATGAGCTGAGTGAGAAGAGAAGCATTCGATCCGGGATAGGAAGAATGGGTTCCTTCACGGCGAGGGCTTGCATATCGGATATCGAAAGATGGAATCTATCGAAAAGTCGGTAAAGTGCCGACCCAGCAGAGAGGGCCAACGCAGCGGCGACCCAAGGGGCTGGAAAACTTTCATGCAAGTGGGACCATTATTGTATCACGGCCTTATCCTCTCATACAGGAACGATACTGTATGGATTGTACATGTACATGCTTACCAACGCTCGGTTTCTGGATGTAATAATGTATGACAGCGAGACAGAAAGTGGAAACTTGCTGTTTCACCGTCTCCGGGGCCGGTTTACGCCAAACTGTAATAATTAATCATGATTGTTTATTGATTATCATCTAAACCGTTTGGCCACGCGAGCCTAAAGGCGGGACAAGGAAGAAAAGCCGGTGAGACCCTCCGATGAATGGGTCCCCCTTCGATGAGATGAGATCGACGTCATTATACTTGGGCAACAATATCCCGTAGCCCCGAGCCGCTTGACTTCAAGTTTACAACTGTATTATGGGAAGATGAAATGGAGGTGAATGGGACTGAATAGGGATGAGAGATGGGAAGGGCTGAGTTCTGCATAGTAGGCGGGGGCCACTACTGCATGAAGCGAAACTTACAATGGACGTGAAGATTGATGATAGGGGAAGTTGACGATGTTGACACCGTCAGACATAACACGCAAGACTCACCGTGTGCAATTGACTGGTGGTGAAGGATTCGGTCTGCAAGTTCTCAACGATCGGCCACGAGTCCTTGTCCCGATGGACGAATAGTGCATCACCAGTGCTCGCGAGTCATCGAGCAAACAACAGATACATACAGGATATACTCCGTGACACCCATAAGGCGATACCCACGTCGACATGATTAAAGTCTGTCGGGGTAACCTCATGGTCCAGGAGACGAATCAACGTTCTCATTGTAGGAGGGGCAGTGCAGACGACGCTCATAATGAATCCTTCTATGCAAGCAATGCGTGGAAGACGCCATGCGCTTCAAGCCGACCAACAGCAACCTGATAGAGGACGAGCAGGGATCTCGTCGAAGGTTTGCACGAAATGAAGGGCATTCCGATGTCAACCTCGGAGAGAGGAAAGCCCGAGACGGGTTGATTGATTGTTGATTGGGAATGGGCCACGTCGCAAATGTAGCGGTGACGGACAAGGACGAGCAGGAAAAATCAAATCAAGGCTTCACGATCCCCCAAACAAAGCATTCCCTGCCCGTCACGCGACTTCGGGGAAACCGTGTGTGGACTGGTGGTCCCATCGGCGTGTCTGTGTTGATTATCCACTCGGACTGTTCGGAAGGCTGAGGCTAGGGGCTTAGAGTTAGGCTTAGGCTTCGGGGGCTCGGGCTCTAGGGAAACAAAGAAGTAAGATGGGCCTGCCGCCTAACGGGCGGTTGCGGATGGAATTTCTCCCTTTTTTGGAAGCAACAAAGAATAATCTCAAGACGAGATGGGATTGGTCTCTTTACCCCCTCTTAGTCAGGAGACTTGCCAGGGTCGAGTCGATCCAAATGGGTTGAGCTTGATTCTTAGTCTTGCAGTAAGGCGAGTGATCCATGCTGGGGTAAGGCGATCATCCCAGTCCTCGCCTCTAATTTCTCTTCCCTCTGCTACCAGGGAACCAGTCAGGAATCAAGACGAACCGATTGATGCAACGAGGTGGGGAGGCATCTCATTGTGAGGTTTGACAGCGGTGAGATGCTTGGCTGCAGTTGGACGGTTCCTTCATGGTGGTGATGGACCCCCACTTCTACACTTCTACTAGCTCTACCCAAGAAGTATACCGAACAAACGCTGGAAATACTCAAATATCATCCATCTATAGAAAGAAATGGTATACAGTAGTACTAGCATCAACATCTTCACATATCTCCCTCCCCGATATCCCTCTCAACAACAAAAGTATCACGCCATCATCGAACACCCCGCTATTTGCGTCTGCACCGCCAGTAGCCGGGAGGGGTCTGTCTATAGCCATCCTGTCTATTGATTGCAAATCGAACTGGCACTGCATATGTAGCCCATATCAATATTCCGACCTCAGCGTCCTCTCGTCCAGAGGCAACTTCAAAAGACGGTGAGTACTTGGCCATGTCAACGACACAGTAGTAGCGCGGGTGCTAGGCGGGTTACGCAAAGCATTTGATGATCATCTGATCTCTTGATCTTCAACCTGCATCTCCCATCTTCAATCATTCATCCTCTCCCCAAAAACGAACCCTGTATGCAAGAATATTTTATACGAAGTCGGCCGAGCAAAGCCTGAAACTCGAACGTGACCCGGGTAGCGCGGCCCGCCTTGTTGCTAGTTACAGTACAAGATAATTGTCATCTCGTCGGAATGCTAACGGCGTATGTACCTGCTGGCTGCTGCTGGTGCTGCTGCCTCTATAGATGCACATATTGCTTTACGGGCCAACTAGCCGACTTGTGACAGTCGAATCGGGTATATTCACCAGCCTCGCCCGTGCTCACGACATTATTGTCTATCTCTTTCCGCTCTGCACGTCCCGATCATCTTCATACTCACACTTACAGTACATCGACATTCCTTTGACTAGACACAACTTTTTCTTCCCTTCATTCCGCTGCAAGCTCTATCTACCTGCATGACCCTAACCTCTCGGATGAGCCCCCCAACTTTGCCCTCCCCTTCGGAGGAAATGAAAATGCAAGACGAAGAAGAAGGGCTGAAGGGATGACCCCTGCAGCTCCTAATCCTAGGATTTCCCTTTTCGCTAACATAATTCATATCATCTCAACCATCTCATTTCCCGCCACAATCACCGCCACAAGAAAGATGGTGGCGGTCTATCGTGGGCGATCGATCGTCCCCAGAAACACTTGTCAAATGCTCTCTAGTGGCTGGCCAAGGAAGGGGAATAATGGCGTTTGTCCAGAATCCAGACCGTTCGAACCCCCATTGTTAAACCTGAACATCGGGTTCATGATCGACGCTCAGCGCAGATGTCGCACCGGAGTGTCGGGTTCTGACAGTTGCATGGGAAATATGGAGTCCCTCCGTATTGGAGACATCGTAAAAAGCCACCCCGTCGGCTTCTGTCGTCTCACCAGTCAACGATCAAGGGGGGAAAAGGAATCCGTTGTTAGGAATCGACGTGTTGCTTTTTATTTTTGGGAGTGATTTCTGGGGCGTCCAACTTCGGCTTCCCGGACGTACAGTAATAGTAATGGTATTGTTCTTAAACCCGGGCTAACTCGGTTTGGAGTGTTGGGTGCTTTGGCATTGACTTTGGACTTGTTTTAGCCCCCGCGGAAGTTTATATTATTTTGTGATCTATCGACTTCCCCGGCGGTGTGGAGGAAACGGAATGAGATAAACTAGACAAAGGAACAGGTAGTGCAACAAGAAATATGCTCACATTCCACTCGAAAGGATTATGCCAGGATCAACGATGGGAAATTAACAAAAATCAAAGCCGCAGGAACCCCCACATTATCCATCATCGCTATCTACATGCACCCGGGCTCGCGCGCGCCAGGCGATAAAGAGAATTTCTTATCCTCAGGCCACCCCTATGCAGTTAGGCCCTGACCGGATGGGTACTATCAACGGAATACGGGGATATGCATAACGTAGATCGCTCGAGTCCTGGCGTCCTCGGGCAATCGATCGCGAAGTCCAGTCTCGATCTGGTCAATGCGAGCTATCGTGTGGTCCAGCCTACTTCTTTAATATCGTGAGGCCAGTGACTGAGAGTGAGGGTGCGCTGGTGCCGCCTGGTGCGATATGTACATCTCTGGATATACGTAACTTCCCGCGCTTCCCGATCGATCGAGTCTGTCAAAGTTTATCGTGATATACCACTGTGTGGGCGGGTCGGCTTCAATGGACAGCACATTGGGACGAAGGATATACTGGAAAGTTGGACGCGAGGATGCGCCGGCGACCGTAGTTCCACGATGGCGATGCTAGAGGGCCTTTATTGGGATAGTTTTGAAGATGGAGTACATAGCTCCGTACGGGAGTTAATTTTGATTCCTTTCGAGCTTGCCACCTCAACTAGTCAGTATGGTGGTGGCTAGCTAGCTAGCTAGATACTACATACTCTACTTACCCTGGGGCGGCAATGTCTACATCAGTGGAACTCAGGCGACCGCCTGGCGTGTTGACAGGTCCTTACTTTTTTTTGGTTGAATACCGAGATGCCACGCTATGAATTACCGATCTAGACCCTCTTGGTTTGGGGCTTTACTCAATCTCGGAGCCCATCGGTGCTTTCTTGGGGATGTTCCAGGGAATTCTTAGGCTGCATAAGCTGACGGGAGTACTTCTGATAAGAGGCGAATTCAGCAAAAGTACTCTCGTACTCTATACAAAGTGCAAGATAACCATGTACATTATTATATTCAATTGACTTCTGACGATCACGAGACTCGATTCTTGGAGCGAGCGAATGAGTAATTATACTCTGGTACAAGACCTTGTTTCACGTTCCTCTCGCTTAAATGGTTTCGCACCAGTGATTATTTTGCTTATTTCCTTATTGCCTTGTTTTTGCCTCGACGATAGTCCCAGCATCATTCGTTAGCTAATCTAGTCAATTACGTGGACTTCTTTCTTCCTACAAGTTTTCTACTCTAGTCGCAAAGTTCCTCGCTTCTGGTTCATGAATGCTCACTTGTTTTAGTGCAAAGTTGCTCATCAACTACCGCGTACCACAGAAAGACACTCTTTGGTCCGGGAAGGGCCAGCGACATCCGCGCTCCAATGAACGCGAGTCGATCGCGGTGTTTCTCCTAAAGCCCCAGTTAAAAGTGCTCCATAGCCGCCAGGGGAACCTCGGAAGTCCCCATTATTCCCCCAGGCCTACCCACGGTACAAGCAGATGTCAATCACCGACTCAGTTTTCAAGCTAGTACTACTATAAATTCCGGAAGGTTTTAGTTTAGTGGATTCCGTATTGTGTAATTCATACCGTATGAATGAATTCTGGTATTCAAGTATGTATTATTTTCCATCGCCCCGTCGTTTCACCCGGTTCGCCCTAACGTTTCCCCCCGACTAATAGGAAGCCTCCCTCTCCCCCGCCAGTGGCGACGCAGCCCCATCGGAATGCAGGATCCGGTGCCGCGGTGACGGGTAAGAAATCATTGGGTCTTTTCTCGATGGCGTCCGATGGATGGCTGCTGAAAGATGAGTGACTGGCTGAGATTTGTCAGGCCCTTGCAACAATTTTCCACGCTATTGACTCCTTCATCGGTCATGTGAGCATCTCTCCTTTTTTTTGAGGCCGTCATCTCTGACCACTACTGTACTACGTAGGTCAACATATGCAGATTTCTGGTAAGAACAGCAAGGACATACTGCAACTGTAGTTAATCGGGGACTTTTTTTTTCTACCCTTGCGCCGTTAGCGACCCTGCTTGCTACAGTCTCGTGACTTTGTATTCTCCATCAGGATAACTTATGGAGTAGTCTGTACTCCGTAGTCACTACTCCATACTCCATACCCTACGCCTCTCTTTTAGGATCGTCACTGGATCGAGTCCATTAGCCCGGTAGTCTCTAGCTTCGGACTAGTCCTTACGATGTATCTTTGTTCTCCGCTCCGCGGATCCAGTGGTTCCTGCTTCTCTGCCGCCCTTTCCAGAAGACTGGGATAAAAACCTGCTTTCGTGGATCGGGTACTTTGTGATACGTACTTTGCACAAGCGCTTGTACTTTGTCAATCTTTTTCTGTCCGGCCTTCCGTAGTGCGGGGGCAAATTGGCCAAATTTTGACAGGATTCTGGGCCCTCGGCGGTGGATAATGAGTCGTGATGATCAATGATGAAAAGTGATGGATAACATTTGCCCCTGCAGCTGGCACTTTTGTAATGTACTTTGTTAGTTGATGCTTCGCTTCGTCTTTGATGGTCTGGCCGGTTCCTCGTGAGAGTCAATTGTACGGAGTCTCCGTACCTTTTTTGTGAACTACAATACGTTAGTCTGGCGAATGGTGGGATGTTTATGGAGCTTTGTATGGGATAGAGTAGATCCTTTGGGGGCTGACGCGCAGTCAGATGGGGACATTCCTTGAAAATCGGGCATCTCAGGTCGAAAGAAATGCCGGTGAATGCATTCATTGACCTATTGGAATACTCATTGCGCTCTTGAGTAAAGTGTTACTATAGCTGAAATGTGTACAAATATGTATTGGATGCAGCATGACTTCATCCGCGAATATTGTCATCCCTAGGTCCTTTCCCACGCTAGCTTGAGGTGAGCGCTACTGCCTAGTTCATGATGGTGTTTCGACTGTCCTCGTAAGATATATATTTCAATTCTTTACACAAAAACCTAGATCGCGAGATAGATGAGGTTCATAGCCGCTAGCATCGATATAGTATGTGGTACATGGACATGATTCATGTCCTACACACGGCAGATACCATGCACTCTCCCAAACTCAATCTCCTGGAGTGCAGCAATAGCCTGGACTTAATCTGGCAGAAGTACTTCGTTCGTCGGTACTTTGATGTGGCATGACCATTGATTCCGTTTAGATTTTTAGTAGTGTGATCAGCTCCCTACATGCGTACTGTAGGTGTGACAGATAAACATGGCCCTTGAGCTGCGATGAACCGGCAACCGGAACAGGATAGTAAGCCAATCAATGCATTGACCGGACACATTCATGCCATGCGGCGGTTGCACCATGGCTTTGTCCTTGCTGTCAATGAATTCCAAATCAAACCTAGACAGAATTTGACTTCGTGATATATCGGATTTTTGTTCCGATTAGGAAATACAAGTAACCTCCACACACAATGCTCGATATTACCAACCGCGCCTACGTAGGTATGCACGTCTCGGTAGCTGTCCATCATTTGAAACTATGAATCTGACTGCATCTGCAGGTTGTCAATCACATCTCTCCGACTACCGAGATCTCCGACCTCGAACAGATCGACTGCCTCTTCGGGTGATTGGAAGGAGATCAGCGAGCTGGACGGCGGCTGGACAGAGACCGAGTCATGTCAAGAGACCCTGGCCAGCGAAATACCGGTCTTCAATGTCGCTGTGATTCGTACACGATGAATTCCATTGTTAGAATCGAATACCGTGTCATTTATGAAGTCACTAACTTCGAAGAATAAGGTCAATCCCCGTCATGCCATATCACTTATGACTTCTGGCAGCCAGGCGTCTCCTCGACGCGTGGACTATCCGGGATCCGAACTACTTAGCACAAGAGTTTCATGGTAATCTAGCCGGCCATATGCATACCGGCAAGCTCAGCTCAGCCAGTCTGACTCCGTCAATTGCGTGCCGTTCGTGAGTGGCTGTGAGAGGAGGCTTATTGCCGAAGAACCAGACAAAAGTACCTTTCCGATCGGCTGTGAACGGAGAACAATCTCGACTCTCTGTTCTGCCCTGTCCGAGGTGGATTCTCATCTGCGCCTCGCCGGTAGCCTTGTTGGGGCTTAATGCCTAGGCAGTCCATTTTGCAAAGCCGTTGAGACTGTAACATCAAGAGGCAAGAACGGTGAAAGAAGCAACGAGTATTTTGGCCCCCACCGTCAGAACAAGGCTGGTCCTAGCTTGCCGACACACCGAATGGTTGCTCATCGCTAAAATATCATTAAAATTGGTCTGATAAGGGCGCAGCTGAATGGAGAATGGCTGGGAGCCCCAGATATTAACAAAGATTGAGTCCAGTCATTGGTTGAACCTCGACTGCGCTAGGTTGTCTCGGCAGCTATAGCGGCACCATGCAGCGATCTCAAGGGACGATCATGCTAGGAATATCTTGAAAATGAGTGTTGGAGCTGATTTCCAGGATGTTTTTCGCAGATTGAAACGGGATTGGTGGTGAGAGCTCGGGAAGATGCTGTTCGCTGTTTTGCCCAGGACTGAACAAGATGCCATTATGCATGTTGATGGGGCTTTTCGCATTGTAGTCACCAAAGCAGCATGAGTCATAGCTTTTGAAGCATCATGCCATACTCATGGCCCAATTCTAGTCCAGACTGAGTTGGCATGTCTGTACCGAACAGTCGAAGCTCGAATGGCCGAAAGCTGATGATTGATAGATGCTTATCTGCACGTGATGATATGGTTATCGCCTATCGGGAGCTCAAGAAATCCACGACAGTTGAATTCGTCTTGTACCACGCCTCACTCACAATTGCTACAAAAGCTGTCTTATTCATTGGTGAAGACATAATTTCTGTGCCCATTTATTGGAAGGCTTATGAGCTTGTGCTGATTGAATACTGAACAAGTGCGCACAGCGCAGAATGAGGCTGGAATAGTCCTTGACCGCGCAGCATCATGGCACATCCTCGAACTTGTTTCAACCTTCCTATGCGGTCTCTCCTCTTCAGCCGCACGCGGATCTACTCCACAAGAGCCCCCTCCACTATATCTGCGACTATACTCAGCCGAAGACGGCAAAGCACGACACCCAACAACGTGCGATCCGATGACAACGCTTCCTCCCCCGACCAAGCTTCGGATCTGTCACACTTGAACCCAGATCCGGAGGACTATTCACGCTTTATCTTTCAAGATAAATGCCATGTCACTGTGCATGCTGGTCCTGGCGGTAACGGATGTGTCTCATATCTCCGTGAGAAATATATCGAAGAAGGACCTCCCAACGGCGGTGATGGCGGCAGTGGAGGCGGCATCTACATTCAAGCTGTCGAAGGCTTGACCAGTCTACACAAACTTGCACGAAGGGGTATAATCAAGGCTAGCCGAGGGAGAAATGGACAGGGCAAAAGCAAAGGTGGAAAGCGCGGCGATGATGTACTCCTTCAAGTTCCGGTCGGCACAGTGGTACGCGAAGTCGAGCGATACGATCCGGTTGCAGAGGAGATCGCTCGGATGCGGAAAGCTAAGGCTGAACCTGTTGACGAGGATGAGATTGAATTATTTACGCCTGTTCGACACGACCGCTGGATGCTTCATCCCGGTGCCAACCCATCAGATTTCTTGACGGTCAAGTTCCCTCGACTCAAGCCGCGGAGACAGGCCATCGCAGCCATGGAGCCCAAAGCGCCCATCTATCTCGACCTTGACCAGCCTATGGATAAGCCCATGCTTCTAGCTGCGGGTGGTGCTGGTGGGTTGGGCAATCCGCATTTCGTCACACGCTCAATGGGCCGACCCAAGTTCGCATCTCGCGGCGAAGGAGGCATGAAATTGGAGCTCGATTTTGAGCTCAAGCTGCTCGCAGATGTTGGGTTAGTTGGTAAGCCCAATGCCGGCAAAAGTACGCTTCTACGCTCCTTGACCAACAGTCGCACCCGCATTGGAAACTGGGAGTTTACTACCTTGTCTCCTCATATTGGCACGGTGATTGTTGATCATAACAGGGGCCGGCCGCTAGTTGAGTCGCAGACAAAGACTCGCCGGACCCATTTCACCATTGCCGATATTCCTGGCTTGGTGGAGGACGCACATCTTGACCGTGGTCTTGGGCTTGGGTTCCTGAGGCACATTGACCGGGCGGGCATCTTGGCCTTTGTGCTGGATCTCAGTAATGGTGATCCTGTCGAAGAGCTACAGAAGCTTTGGCATGAGCTCGGAGAATATGAGCGATTGCGCAGTACCGAACCTGAACCTGCCGCGAAGGAGAAGCCCGGTGTAATTGATTGGGATCCATCTGGATCCGGGCTGCCAGAGCTTGACCGGCCGCGCAACCGAGCTATTGAGATCGAAACCCCCGATGATGGGGGTTCGGGCCAGGCTCTGAACTACAGATCCTCCGGGTCCTTGCCTCCTCTCGTCATGCCACCACTTCACACCAAGCCTTGGTTCGTCGTTGCTACCAAGGCCGACCTCGAGAACACCCAGGGGCAGTACCAGGCTTTGCAAGAGTATCTCTCTTCAGTGGAGAAGGGAACTGTTGAGCATCCATCTGGTCATGCTGATGGATGGAAAGAGAAGGTGACAGCTGTTCCAGTCAGCGCTATCAATGGCCAAGGAGTGTCTCGGATCCCTAAATTGGTGATGCAATATTTGGCTTAAACAAAGAAAGACCACTGTCTAGGAAATAGGAGTGGAATATGTATATTAGAAATATCCCCATAAAGCATACCATGTACAATCAAAAGATAATACCCGTTCTGTTCCGAATGACTGTTGTCTATCGTGGAAGTTGGAGATTTGTAGGCGGAGTGATCTTCAACTTTTCGACTCTGTCGGGCATGGCGTTTGCACCCAACAAGAGCTTTCTCCAAATCAAGCACAGATGGGCGCGACACTCTGGATATTCTTCTTTCATCCTTTGTAAAGGAGCTAGGTGCCCCTAACTGGAGCCTCCTTTTCCGACCTCCTTCACGATCCTTCGAGCGTGTGGCCGAGTCGCGACTGCGACTAAAACCATGAGCCTCTCCTCCGTCCTTAGCAGCGTGTTGTCCGCCATCGCCGCACCAACATCCGACGACCCGATCCTTCAGTGCAGCGATGACCTCCAAACCCTCCTCTTCAACGACACTGCGAATGCTCTCGAGCTTGCCGATGCGAAATTACATGTGTTCCCATTCAAAGATGTGCATCACAGCTGGCGACGGTTGTACACCGACGCGTCGATCGTGAGAGCCTGTCTCACTGTTATCCGCAACTGCGACATCCTCGGTCCACAGACCAAGCAAGCTACGAGACAGGGACTGGAGGTGTCGAAGCTTATCCAAGATCTCAAGGATGAGACAAAAGATGCGAAAATCCCCTCGAACTCCCCATGGCTGCCCGACGTCATTCACACTCTAGACAATGCGTTGCTCATGACGGGAGGACTTCTCCGAGAGAAGCTCATTGAGACATTGCTGTCTACACTGCAGGCGGCTACCTATGACCCCAATGCCTCAGAAGACTCTTTCGACGAGACTTCTAGACCTCCTTCCAAGCGCCGCAAGATCTCACAACCACTCTTCCCTCCCGAATCCGTCCCCGCGCCCCGCCTAAAATACCCCATCCAACGCGTATCGGCGCCGTCCTTCGAAGCCATGCAGAACCATATCCTCGAGATTGGCAAACCACTGGTGATAACCGATGCGGTAGACCATTGGCCCGCGATGTCGACGCGCCCATGGAACTCTCGCGATTACTGGTCTGATCGCACATTCCATGGCCGCAGGCTCGTGCCCGTCGAAGTGGGCAGGTCATACACCGATGAAGGATGGGGCCAGAAGATCATTGAGTTCAGGGAGTTCATAGACAAATATATTTGGCGAGGCAAGCTGGGCCCCATTTCTCAGCAGCGAAATGAGTGTGGCGGCTCCGAAGAAGACGAGGAGACCGGGTACATGGCGCAGCACGATCTACTCTCCCAGATCCCTGCTCTGCGTAACGACATCAGCATACCCGACTGCTGCTACATCGATCCCCCAGGCGCGGAACCGGGTACGCCTGTGTATCTGGCCAAGCAGCGAGCACGCGAAGCAGCCAAGTCGCAGTCGGCAGAGAAAGCGACAGGCCTGAAATCAGATCAGCCGCCAACCCCTGATGAAAGGGACGAAATTGCGTCAGAGGCAGGCTCTCTCATGGACTTTCCGACAGACCCTATCATCAACACCTGGATTGGACCTTCATGGACCATCTCACCTCTCCACCACGACCAGTATCACAACATCCTCGTCCAAGTCGTTGGTACCAAATACCTTCGTCTCTACTCGCCGCACACCCCAGCTTCCCAGATCCACCCACGCGGCCGGGAATGGGTAGCTTCGAAGGATGAGAATGAGTCGGGAACTTCGTCTGATGGCGAGCCTGCGAAGAGACTCATCGACATGTCCAACACTTCCAAGGTTGATCTTGCGGCTATTGAACTTTCGCCTGCGGAGGAGGATCAATGGGAGGCGATGTGGCCGGGATTCTTGCAGGCGGAGTACGTGGAGACTGTGCTGCATGAAGGCGAGTGCTTGTACATCCCCGTAGGATGGTGGCACTATGTTCGCGGGCTGCGAGCTGGTATTAGCGTTAGCTTCTGGTGGGGTTGACCAGGTTGATGGGTGATGAGATACGCATTTATGGATTATGATGAAATATCAAGGAGGTATGGGCTAAATGAATATCAACCTCCTAATGACTGAGATGTATAGATTATTCTTTCTGACACGATAGAGTGTATTCTATGGACTGTACTGGGTGTATCTTCACTTATGTCCGACTTGGCTATATATCAACATGATCCCAACTCTAATACCACCCCTCCACCAATTCACAAAGAGTAGCCTCTCCACCCACATTACCAGGGAAGACCACAAACGGCACCCCCCGATGACGAGACGTCGGCTCATCACATCGCCAAAGCGGCACACCGGGCGCAGCCTGACCAACAATAGTAGCACGTTTGACATTTAACCCCTTGGTAGCAGCATCAGAGGAAGTAATTCCGCCCTAGAAAAAGCGTTAGCAATCGCCTTTACCCCATGTACTTAAGAAAGAAATCTCCGAAGTACCAATCTGTATCGTACATACCTTTGCAATAATATATCTCGGCCGCACATCAATCTGCTGCAACACACTAACAAGAGCCTCCGCAACAACAGAACCAATCTTCAAAGACGACAACTCATCCGCGCCGGTAATAAGTTTGCGACTGGTCATGACCAATGTATCCTGTCCAGCCTGAAGATAAGACTCCGTCTCGCGAACAACCTGCTTTACAGTTTCCGACGCTATCTCGGGCGACCCGATAAGGTCTTCAACTTTGATCTCGATGATGGCCAGCTTGCCCGCCGCACCTAACCGGTCGGTGAGAACCTTCAGTTGAGCGGTGGTCTTTGGGACATATGAGCCCGCGACGATGAGACCACCGGTCTGGCGAGGGGATGGGAGTTGCAGTTCGGCGGCGGAGATAGGGGCCTTGGATCGAATGCCTAGTCTTGTTGATACGAATGCTGCGCCTGTGCGGTAGAGGAAATGTTTTCCCTTGGATTCGGCTGGATATAATGTGTATTAGTCGGACGATCCCAAAGTGAAAAGGGACGGGATACTCTTCGCACACACCGAGTAACAATCCCGCTACAAAGACGTGCATATCAGATTCAGCCGCAGCATTCACAATCACCACACCCCCAACCGGCGCTGCAAGCAATCTCTCACAAACAACCTGCGGCCCACCCCGTCGAATCTCCTCAATCGTCACCGAATGCAATTGCTCCGCAGAATACCGCCCAGGAGCCTTCTCACACACATAATCTCTCAGATTCGAACTCTTATACCCAAACGTTGCATCCTGCGCGAACGGCGTTGCGCCCGCTGGAACAAGGGTATCCCCCTCCGCAACATAGTGCACATCATCAATCGTAAAGCGACCACCCTGGAAAAAGAACGGGGCCAGAACGAGTCCTTCAGCCGGTCCAAAAACGGACTGCGCAACGTCAGGTTCTAGCGGGAAATGACCGCGTAGCGTGCTATCACCGCGGAGAACAATGTCCACTTTTTGACCGGTCTGTTTGGCTGCCTTGAGGACGTTCTCGCATATTGTTCGGATGAGGGTCTCAGCTTCTGGTGGGGGGAGGGCACGGGAGTTGGTTAGGATGAAGAAGCCGGGTGAATTGGTGTGGAACTCGGTTACGAGCGTGGGAATGTCCCATACGGCGAGGACGGAGATGTCGTGGCAGGTTTGGGTGCCGGTCGGATCATCGTCTAGCACGACGAGACGATTGATTGAGGATGTTGCGAGTATCTGGGAGATTTGGTCTTGCGCATCCGTGGGGTATTCGGCCGGAAGGTTGGCGAGAGTGCTTTCCCGGGGCAGTGTTGGGTATTGACGTGGTTGCGACATATTGATAGGACCTCAGTGAGTGGTTAGAGAAGGGAAATGAGTCAATTGATTCGATTGAGATCGTGGGGGTTGCTATTAGTTGTTTATAGGGGGTCTGTAGGTTCGGCAACTCGGAGATGCTGCGATGGAATTGCGGGGTGCGGGGAGAGATGAAAGCCGGAGAGAACACCGAGACGAAGAAAAAAGTAAACATCAAACTCAAACTCCAAGTCGAAAGTTAGGGTAAATAGTAAATCCATTGAGATGGCTACTGAATGATACTGGCAACACTTAGATCATAGGAATCGCACAACAAGAAAAAACACCTCAAACGCCATAGCCAGTATAGAGACCTCAGATGCAAGATGCAAGATGATCGTGGACGGATGGACGTGAATAAATATGCTTGCAAGGAGAGCAAAAAATGCAATGCACCGCTCATTCATCATCATGTTGGATAGTTCTTTCACTGGAGTCCAGTTCCCCTCGCCATCCAAACCCAAGTTGCTCCGCTCCACCCTCCAATGCCTCCAAAACAAGCGCAAAACAAAAATAACCAAAAGTGCAAGATGTCAGGTCGTAGACTGCGTAAATGAATGTGGTAAGGAGTATGAGAAAAATTAGCCCACCACGCTGCGGAAACTCAGGGCCTCGAGGAAGCCACCAAGGTCATCTTTTTGGACCTCGACGACGCAGTGGTCGAAGCTGTCAATGCGGACGCGGGCGCTGGTCTCCTGGACCACTTCCTGGAAGGCGATACCGAATCGATTGCGCAGCAGATGTTTCTTCCCTCGAGGATCTTCGTCTTCAGACTCGGATTCGGAGGAAGACTCGGATTCCTCCGACTCCTCATCCTCGGCGTCATCTTCGTCGTCGAATTGTTCGGCTCGCTCCGCTGCACGCTGGGCCCGGCGCTCTTCTTTCTCCTTTTGTTTCTTCTCCTTGGCGTCTTTCTTCTGTCGACGCTCTTCTTGACGCTTGGACATGGCGGCGAAGTCTATCACACCGCCACCACCCCCAGTGCCCACGACCACGTAGAGATCTCGGTCCTCGTCAAGCCCGGCAAGGACGAGAGGAGTACCAGCTGCTCTCTTCCGCCCGATCTTGACAGAGTCACCTTTCTCGCGCTCTTGGACTTTGATTGCCTCGGCAATCCAGAGGGCCAACTTGGTCAGGGCCCCAGGATTGGTGAAAAGTTTCACATCCGGTCCATCCTTGACGACTGCAATGCGGAAAGCCCGAAGATGACGGATCTGATGTTTCGATAGAAGTGATGTACCAGTGCGCAGAATGGCACGGTGGAGATGCTGAGCCAAAGGAAGGGCCTCCATGAGAAGGGTAGGTGACTCGGACGTCAGCGATAGGGCATCGTATGCACTCCAGAACCGAGGGAGAAGACTAGCCAAATCAGATTCGCCTGGGGCACCGCTGGATTCTGCGTCATCATTGGAGCTTCGTGGTCGGGGAAGACGTTTGGCATCCCACGCCCCTGAAGCCTCATGTGGGCCAACTTCCAGCATAGCGCCGACAATAACACCCACATCTGTAGCAGAAAGGCAAGCCTTCCAGCCCCAGCAACGTACAAAGCCCCATCCCTCACGGGAACTGGCATGCCCGCCAGATGGCTCTGGAGGTACCAAGCCATCCAGGCCGTACATTGGTGCGTACTTGAGAAGCCGCCCACGCAATACGCGCTTGAGCTCCATATCCATATGCGTATAGTTTTGATGGCACTGGGTGAGACTGACACCCATCTTCGCCAATAGCTTGTGAAGGCGTTTGCGACCGTTTTCCGTCCAAACATGAAGCCTCGTTGCCAGGTAGGGACTGTGCAGCATACTGTCGTAAAGTGACCAATGCCGAACCAGAAGGAAGCGAGGTTCAGGCGAGAGGCGAATAGATGTATCCGTAGGAGACCTGGCAGTGGTTGGAATGACGCCATTGATCTCTCCTCTAATATCACGGTCACGCTCGAGGGGATCCGGTGGGTTCAATCGGTGGACTTCATCTCGGAGGATCTGACGGATGTGCTCTCCACGCTGCCCACCCCAGCCTGCTGATCCACCCGATTCTGATGTGTTTGAAATGCCGACACCAGTCATCGTTCGGCCACTGAGCTCCAAGCTTGATGCGCCAATAATTGCAAGCCAGAGAAGATCATTGTCCTCACGACCGAGTTCGGACGCAAGAGAATAAACCAACGACGAAATCGGCTCCGAGTATGACGTTCCTGCGGCATAGTATTTTTGTAGGACCGTCTCGTGTTTGCGCTTTAGTTGAATCAAGCGGCGCTTTAAAGATCGCGCTGATGGCTGCTTTGCCTCCTCCGGTGACGGTGAATCTGACGTAGGGGTTGGGGAACGGGATGAGTTGGACGAGTTGATGGCGGTCCTCCTTCGGTGACTTGGGGAGGAGACTAACGACGAGCCCTATATAACGCGTGTCAGTAGATGTTATAGTTCGAGATAGCAGGGTATCCGTACCGAATTACTCCGCTTCCGCTGGCGGGGAGGCCCGTCTTCGTCCTCCGACTCGTCTTCATCCTCGCGTCCTGACCACGATTTGCGCTTCTTCGAACCAGAGGCTATGTCGTCATCGTCGTCGGTAGAGCCACCATCACTGGCATCGTCGTCATCCACCTCGGGCATTTCCAGTAGCGCGTGATATGCTTCGCGTTCATCGCGGAGTTCCTCTTCAATATCACCGTCATCAAACACGACAATCCCGCCATGTTTGGACGTGTATGCGGGCGTGATACACCCTTTATCAACCCCACGCCCGCGTCGGCGCGCGTTCACATCAATCTCCGCCATCGCCTGGCCTATCCCAGCCTGTCCACCAAAGACATTGGCGAGATTCCATGGCCGGCGCGCGTCAAAGACCCAGATCTCAATTCCACCCATGTCCTCGACCTCGTCTTCTGGGTTGTTCAGGTTCAAGATCTCGCCAAGATCGACCAGTCCACCTACCCCAAGGCATACCACGACACCTCCGCTGCCGCCATTGGTGGTCTGCATGGGCCGGACCAGCTCCTCTCCTGCGCGCGCCAAGTCGCCATATCCAGCGACGGGTTGGATCTTATGGGGGATGTAGTCGCGTTTTAATAGCGCAGTAAGGATCCGACAGGCACATAGCGCGTCGGGTTCGAGTGCCACCAGAATCAGGACTGGCGGGGAGAGCGGGTGGTGAGATCGGAGGAGTTGTAGGTATAGGTGCGAGATGAGCTGCCGTGGAAGATACATGGCCAGCTATGGAGGGAGATTAGAAATGCATTCGAGCATGAATATGAGTAAGAATAGCAACAGGCGGCCTGGTAAATGGCGAATGTAAAAGGGCAAAGGCTGTTGGTGTTCTGCAAGACTTCGTTCTGGTCTACCAAGATTCGAGGATCCCGTCCGGTTTGGAGGAAAGCGGCCAGGCGCGACGCGTCCGAGGCACGTGCCCTAAGATTCCATTCCCCGTCGCCTCGACAAAGACGAGCATTTTGCGATCCTTCTTAATCCCTTTTTTTTTTTTTTTTCTTATGGAAGTTATTTACATGGTCTTCTTGTTTGTTTTCCATGTGGATCCCAATTTATTGAGATATTCCTCAAGGGACCATTGACCCGTGTGCTTCAATATTGCTTTCGAGGATCGCGACTATACTAACGGACCAATTAGAGCCGTGCCATTTAGAGGGGCTTTCTTCAGACACTACTCCGTACAGAACAAGAAACCAGATTCAATCGTCCATGTCAAGATTGATGATTGTCTCTTTCTAATGAAAGTGAAACGAAAAAGGGATCGAACTATTCAACCCCCCCAGTGGATCTCCTCCCAGAGCGAGTTTATCTTCTGCAGCACTTCCATCGGCAAGGGTCCTTTCGATATATCGGTCATGTTCTGTATGATCTGCGGCATCTTGCTGGCACCCAAAATTACTCCGTCTTTCTCACTCAGGGCAGAGTGATAGTACAGCCACCGGAGACAAGCCTCAGAGCCAGCAATACCTAGAGGCTCTAAAGTATCCAAAAGATCGGCCATCGCTGCATGCATTTCTGGGGTTTTATACTTCGCAATCAAAGGATTATTAGCAAATTGGCTGCTTCGCCCGAATCGAGTTCCCTCGGCATCTCCTCGAGTCGCCCGTCCAGTTAAGAATCCACCTGCAAGTGGGCTTGTTGGATAAATTATTGTTAAATTGAGCGCTTATATTAACAAGGTAGAGGCTGCGCCAAACTTACCTGTATGCATTGAATGCGATATTGTGCTTTCGGAGCAAGGGAAACAACGTCTCCTCGCTTTCCCGACTGAGGAGATTATACAATCCCTGATATACACTTGGCTTGACATAACCCTTTTCTTCGCAGACAGAAATAAATTCCGCTACCAGTTCAGGCGGGAAATTCGACAGACCAAACTCTTGCATGTCAGAATAGAGACCACTGTCTCAAGTCATAGAACAGAACTAAATACCTTGTCAAACCGACCAGCAAGATAGTGTCTATGAATCTCGGCTGCCTGCTCGATAACTGGAGTCTGAGGATCAGGCCGATGCAAGTGCAAAATGTTAACCTTGCTCATCTGCAGACGAGACAGGCTTTCCTGCAGTGACTTCTCAATAGCAGCTGCGGTCAAGGTTCCTGCTCCATCACCGCTTGCTGTGTTAAATTTGGTGTCGATAGTGAAGCCTTGTTCTGCGGCTCGCGTTTCACCTAGGAGTCGCTCAGATGAGCCTGGCGCTGTGGGCGAGTATCGGGCAGCAGTATCGATGCGATCAATACCGAGGGTTTTCAATAGATCGAGGAGGTCTTGCACCTGTTCCGGCGTGGTGAAGCTAGTGCCGATCATTGCGCCGCCGAACAGGGTATTTGGTCGAGACATGGTCCTCCAGTCGTTTCTTTTTTCTATGGTGTAACTGGTTCCATAGATGATATTTGCAGAATTGGCTTTGTTTCTTATACTTCACCCCTACCCCGCTCGTTCTGACGAGATTCATGATGACGAGAGCTACCTCGTCTTACCAATCAATGTAGGGCCGTTCGGCACCGGAAAGGCCGGCATTTCCGCCTGGGAATCGGGTCACTGGGGAGGCTCCCAGTGCCCTTGATCATCAGTATGCTACGCCATTCTAGGTATGTATCCGGCCGAGGCTCCGTAACATCTTGGAGCTTTCCATTTATCCGCTCGGCTGTGTGCGGCTCTCCCCAGCAATGGTCAAGGACACTCTCCGTGGTTGCATTTGGCTTCCATGTTATAAGTTGCAAAACCCGTATGGTATTTGGACGGAGATGTAATAATTACCCCAATTTGAAGATGACAAAAGAATGTAACAGGGTTGAATCGCCTAAACGCCTTGCACCCATAGTATGCTGTATGTACAGAGAAAGAAAAGACCCAGTCAAAAAGACAACAGTAGAACGAAATATCACGATGCCGTAGCTTTAGGCTGATCGACCCAAGATTGACCCAGCGACCCAGACGGCGGTGCAGGCGCCAACCACGGACAAGCCCACCAGGCGTTTGCCCCAGCTGCTGTCCTCGGCCATCTTTGTAGGGCCGACGGTCTTCTTCGACTTCAGATGCACGGTAGATGATTGCGCATCCTCGCTTTGAGACTGAGACGAATTGCCAATTATAGCAGAGTATTCCTCGTCTCGCTTGCGCCACTTCTCAACGAGTCGCGCAATCTCAGCCAGGTCTTCATTCAGAGACCCTGGGTCGGTAGCATTGGCGTTCTCAATTTCGACATTTTGGACATTGCCGAAGAAATCTACCACGGTACGTAGGCGACCCTCTTGTTCACCACCAGGGAAGAGGTCCCAGCGAACACCCGGCTGCGAATGGATCTTCGACATGTCGTATGAGTCAAACAGATCTCCCAAGGTCAGTTTGGAATTGGCGCTAGTCACTTGTGTCTCGAGGAATTCAAGAACGTAATAGGTCCAACGATCAATGACCGCGACACCGACATCGTTGTCCGCATGATGGGAATAAGAAGATTGGTCCAGCTCGCTGGAACCCGTGGCGACAATATTGGGCGAATAGAAATGTGTGTACATCGTGTTGGCCTGGCACGTATCAATCATGAAGAGCAATTCGTGATAACGCTTCTTCTCCCACATCTGTCCAAACGCGTCGGCCAAATCCCATGCGCCAATCTCCTCGGCATCTTGGAACTTCAGGAATTGATCTCCTCCATGACCGGTCATATATACCAGGACATTGCTACCGGCGTCAGATCCGAGACGCTTACTGCGAGGCACATCTTCGTCCAGCCGGTCGGTCAATAGTCGGATGAAGTTCTCCACCGTCACCTCGTAACCCCTGTAGTCCACCTCAATGTTGTCGCCATAGAGATCCACCGCGCGGTCTGCGTTACTGTAGACAGTTCCGGGGAAGGCATTGCGAGGATTGCAGGCCATGTCATCGGGGAGCATGAGGATGATTTGCGAGTCAGGAATGCCGAGGCGCTTGACGGTTCGATAGAGGGAGAGGACATTGGCAAGGTGGCGATAGTTGAACCAGAATCGGGATGTCGAGACAAGAACGGCCCAGTTTGATGTATGTTCGGCAGTCGCTGCTCCAAAAAAGAGCAGGAGCGCAAGCGCTTGTAGTAGGCGAAGGAGAATAGCCATTGTTGTAAGTCGTGGAAGGAAGGAGAGTATATTCAAGAAAGGAGAGTCCAGCTCACGCAGCTGGTAGTATCGGGATGCGGCCCGGGGAGGAAAGGAAAGGTGAATGCTAGGCCCCAGGAAAATTGTCTCGATGCTATGTCGAGGCCATCCTCGGGTTTGTGGTTAGATTGAAGACAGAAGCAACGAGAAGTTGTCCGGGGACCGTCAGCTATGACAAATGAGGCCAGGAACGCATCCGGGGCTGACACCTGACGCCTCAGGCATCATCAATAGCTCTTCTATAAGAAAGGTACCAAGCACATAATTGAAACTTTGTTGAAACACAGAAGCCTATGATAAGATTTTAAGAGCGGAACTGAAATTCAAGTCTTTTCTATTCCCTTGAAAGTCTGCTTCTACAAGCAACAGATATTCTCCAGGGCTGGCCCTGAGCGATTAGATTAGTCACGGCGTCACCGCCTACATCGGAATCGGCATAATTGTTTTGCGGATCGGATCATCCACGAGACAGCCCACTTTTTTCTCTTCCATCTTTCTCGCAGTTCATCGAACTTGCTTCAAAATCGCATCCCAGAATACTACTCTAAACCGTAAATATGGGAGGCAAGAAAGCACCAGCTGAGAACTCCAAGAAGGCTGCCGGCAACGCTCGCGTATGTACTAACCCCCGCCCCCGCCATCGATTGCCACTCACGCGATTACATGCGCTAACAACTTCTTTAGAAGGCCGAAGCTGCCGCGTCAAAGAAGGCCGTCGAAGACTCGAAGCGCGCCGCTGTAGAGGATAAGGAATGGTCCAAGGGATCGAAGAGCAACGCAAAGAAGTGAGCTTGATTTGGTCGTTTAAAGCAAGAATCCACGCGGAGGACAGTGAGCTAATCTGTTTCCGTTTCACCAACTACAGGGACGACGCCGAAGCCAAGAAAGCCGAAGCTGCCCGCAAGAAGGCCGAGCGTGATGCTCTGCTCGCCGAAGAAGAAGCTTCCCAGCCGGCCAAGGCCAAGGGTGCCGGCGCAAAGACGGCGCAGAAGAAGACCCGCGGCCTCGACCTTTCACAGCTTGACGACTCATTCTCCGGCAAGAAGAGCACTGCTCTGAATGCTTCTGGTATTGACAACGCATTGGATGCCCTGTCCCTGACGAACAAGGATACCTCCCAGGTTGAGCGTCATCCAGAGCGACGATTCAAGGCGGCCTATGCGGCGTTCGAGGCGCGTCGTCTACCGGAGATTGAACAAGAGAACCCTGGTCTGCGCCGACAGCAGCGTATTGACCTGTGCCGGAAGGAGTTTGACAAGAGTGAAGAGAACCCCTTCAACCAGGTGCACGTTGCGGTCAACGCCACCAGGGAGGAGATTGCTCAGGTTCGGGATTCAGAGCGCAAGAAGACGGAGTCTCGCCTGGCCAAATAAATTGGAAACCTCTGTCTCGAACATTTATAAGGGACATGGCTGGGAGCTTGAGTCTGAACCTGAATCATCATCATCTTGGTGGTGTGTTTCAGAATCAGGAAGAGCTTGTGCGACAGTGATGCGTCTAGTTTTCAGTCAAACCTGCCCCCACAGCCGACTTCAGACGGTGTCTTTTGGTGGTGACATTCAAATCGCCGGGGACTCCGCGAGTCAACATTCTGATTGATGATAGAGCAAGCGTCAAATTTCCTTTTGGATCTATGGGCCACGCGTTATATCCAGGAAATGCTTCCACATGGACATAAAATTTACGAATTGAAATGACTGATTATTCTATCTATCCTGGGCTCACAATTAACGTAGAACTCCACGGACTGTTTACGTATGTAAGCGCTGCTCTGTTTGTACAGAAAGCACCCGATTAATGATTGTGGAAGTCATGATGAGAATAATTCTTAAATTCTCAGTTCAAGCATGTCTGTGCATGCTAATCCTTTCACACGCAGATCATGAATAGCTAGATGAATACATCAAACAGGCGGGGGATTATTTCGGAATCAGATCTCACACATCCCACAGATAGAGACTCTCATCCCAACCGAAAAATCCCAGTTCAAGCATGTCTATGCATGCTCATCCTTTCATCCTCGCATGAATAGCTAGATGAAGATACTTCAAACAGGCAGGGGATTCGTTCACGCAATCGTATCTCGCACATCCCACAGATAGAGACTCTCATCCCAACCGACACTGGCACACCAGCCCTCATCTCCGAACATAGCCCAGTCAATACCGGTAGCAAACTCTGTGTGTCGTCCCATTCTTCCAAGCTCTGAGCCGACAATCGGAACCGCTGGACCAGACCGCATCGGATCCACATCACCAGCCCCGCTAGCTTCGTACCGGTCACTCCAGACACGGCAAGTCATATCGTAGCTTGCAGTCACGAGAAGCTCTGCCACATGGGGTGACCAGGCCACTTTCTTGATCGCATAGTCATGGCCAAGCATGATAGAGACAGGTCCCTGCTGTGGGGCTCGAATATCGAAGGTGCGAACGGCTCGGTCAACACCGGCTGTCGCGATCATTGTAGTACGATATTTGTTCCAGTCGTGACTAAGAATTTCAGCTGGTTGGGCGATGCCGCCTGGCGGAATGCCTGCTTGACCGGGAATGGGTGGTGGTGCCGGGCCGGAGTGGTTGGGAATCTGAACGACGAGGTGGTTGGAAGCAGAGGCCGGGGTTCTCAGATCAAAGACGCGGATGTAGGAGTCTGAGGTGACACATGAAACGAGGTCGGGGTTGTCAGCGGGAAAGGCAGCGGAGTAGGTGCAGCTATGCGTTGGTAAGGTGAGAAGGGACTGCTGGCGATGAGGTGTCCAGATTCGGACGGTGCCATCCCAACTGCTGGAGCAGAAGCGATCTTTTACCACGCCGTTCCAATTCACACAAAACACCTCCCGATTGTGCTCCTTCCAGTTCATGACAGGGAAATCATCAGCGCTTGTGTCATAGAGCTTGATGCTTCCATCACCCGACGCGGCCAGGAGCTGGTTGTGGTGGATTTCAGACCAGGAAGTGTCATAGAGGGAGTCTTGTGTGGTGAACCTGAATTTATATACGAGATGGAAATTAGTATATCTCAGAACGTCATCCAAAGAAGAAGAAAATAAAATCGGATGATTCGCGTGGACAACCGCAGACCATTAGAGAGGATGTCACTTACCATTTCACCGGCACAATCCCTTTCTCGGTGAGATCGAGAACATACAACCTGCCGTTACCGACCAGACCAAAGTTGGCTGCACTTGCGACGGCCAGACGGTTGTCGAAGAACGGCGAATACTTTACCGCAGTACCGTTGAAGCCCTGCGTGCGGTAGTGGAGCATCCGGGTCGGCTGCATCGTGGCAGGCTGATCGGATCACCGATCACGGGAGAGCTATGATGAAGAGTAGAAGAAGCAGATGAGCGAAAACAAGCCACAACTTTTTGGTATCACAAGCGACAGGTCGGATGCGCCGTCATAGCTCAGCGCGCGCGTCGTGTCGGGAAAGCGGGCTGGAAGTAGGAGGATTGCGGGGAGATCAAATGCGCAGATGGGCCGAGGTCAGTTGGCGGGCGTCAAGCTTATCGGCTTTCCGTTATCGTCCGTTATCAGCTTATCGCCCGTTATCGGCTTATCGGCTTATCGTTCTCCGAGAAAGTAACTAGTTATATAGAGTAGTAGTAGTTAGTAAATGGGACTGACAGCGAAAAGGCCATGATTCTGCGTGGCTTTTGGAGGGAGATCGATGCTACAAATTATAGCACTGATTAGTTGGAGGTCAATAGGGCAGAAATTATGGATAGACCATAAAAGTGCCGGTTCTCCTTTTTCTTTCTTATGCTCCTGCCACCGATATTTCCAGCACTGCGGCCGACCTTGATAGTTCAGACCTCGCTCGTCACGACTCGCACCCATGATTTATTCTATCCCTAAGAAATTTTATCATAGACCTACCCTGTTCCCCGTCACTCTTAAGTATAAGTCTCTACATATAGGATAATAGGCAATAGTTTATCGGAAGCGTTGATTCGCCTTTATACAGAAAAATCTAATCTGAAATTAGAGACAGATTCGAGTTCCGCTCGACTAGTCTAATATCATGATAGCCTCCACGTTTTCCAGTACGAGTTTCTTATTCCGAGCCCTGCCCAGGCTTAGGGCCTCTTGCAGATTACAGTGCTATAGACACCGACCAAGACATGTAAGGTGTTCCCCTTAATTGGACGCGATCGGAGAACATGGAGGCCCGAGTGGAATGAATAGAGCAGCGATAGCATAATCGAGTTTCGAATTGGAATGACCTGGGAGGATCTTCTCTAATCTCTGACTTGGATACTGTTGAGTAAAGGGACTGATTGCTACTAAGACCGATACGTTGCTAAAGTAGAACTGGTTAGTAGAGGCTATTTGAGCCTAATGACGTCTTTTGATTTCTTTACTACTGCCCGAAATTGAAGGACGGCCGGTGTCTAAAAGGCATCAAGAAAGATAGCGCTTTTGCGCTAATTAGAAAACTTCCGAGGTTCCTATCGGAAAATAAACCAAAGAGGTAGCATCCGTCAAGCAAACTAATATGAATTTTCACCTTGATTCCTTATTCCCGCCTTTCCTTCTCATTATTTCAGGACTACATCGTGCAATAGCACGCGTCACTACTAGTCGTACCGACTCATAAGACAACGAGTAGACTGAACCAAGTCTAATGGTAGTAAAGCTCACGCAAGGTCATCATGCGAGTCTCTTCACCAAGGCTCCTGAAAGTATATACAAGAAAGTAGGGGAATTTGAATATATAAAGGACGCACTCCATTTTGGCACATGCCTACTGAGTTCTTCGGTTAATATAAGATTTTTATCAAGATATAAAAAGTTTACATATTCAACAAGAGGAAGGGGCACCATGTTCTACTACTTAAAAACATCGAAAAATCTAATTTTTCTTAAAGCTTATCATATCAATCAAGTATGTAGGACTCGAAGATTCTATTCAAAGTAGGTAAATAGTGAGCTATTATGTTCTTCCATTGATTGAATTTAATGCTTGATTTTATACGAAAGAGAATATTGCGTATAAGCTAAGGTAGTAAGTAGTATCCTGCGGACAAATGTTCAGGTGAGCACACCAGTCGGCTCGCACTTCGGCGCCTCCGTCACCGTGGAGGTCCTGCAGCGTCCAGGACATAGGTCACCACAGGGGAACGTCGTGGTGACGGTCGGTACAGTCGTAGGGCAGCCGCACGCTGGTGTAATGGTTGTCTGCGTCACGCAACGGGGTTTGATGCATGTCGAGCAGGCGCTCGTCGACGTATCCGTTGGACAGGCTTGTTTGTCGGCAGAAACCCTGGTAGCGCGAGCGGAAATTTCTAAGGGTCTTGTGCTCACTTACACTGACAAGATGGAGAATATCGAGGTAACAATAAGGACTCTCATAATGGTGCAACGTAGTTTGAAAAATGCGAAACTTTTTTCGAAATAGCACTGCGACTATCCAAGGGGAAAGAGACTTGTAAATTGCGCACTCAAGATCGCCCATAATGCAAATTACACGTAGGAAGTGTAGGTCATTGTGTGGCTTTGGAAAAGTAAGGAGAAAACTTCTCCTCAACAGGCTGATCGACGGTCGATCCTCTGTTTGAAGGCTAATACACTCACTAGCCACAGGTGAGTTGATACGTAGCCCTACAGTGCATTGCCGCTGCATAATCGAGAATTTTGAAATTTTACGATATTACATAAACAATATAAAGCCTCCAGTTCTAGAGGTAACATTTATCCTAGGAGATAATCCTGACTTATCATTACTGTCAGGTCCCTATACAAGTACACGATAAATTGCAATAGTATTTCAAGATGGAAGCACAAGTGTTCTCCTTAAGGGCAAGTTGAATTGAATCTACCAAAGCTCAAAGATGCTTAAGAAGAGAGGTAGCTAGTCGTTGAGTGACAGCCTTGCTACGAGGTGGGTTCTCTGAAGTATAGCTGATGTCAACATCTATGGCTCAAAATGTCCAATCGGCTGTACACCATGACCAGGCTCTAGACTTCGATTGGAATGATTCTCCATAATGAGCTGTGGCTAATTTTAATATCGAGGGCATGTCATTTAGTCCGGGCATTGGCCGTATATGGATGGAGGTGATGGAGGTTCAACCTAAACCTCCTTCTCGCTGCTTGACGCCACGTGAGAAATCTCATGGCCGACGCAGAAAATGTCACCTCACCGGCCAACGTCTTCCTCCAAGAAGATGTCTATCGGCTTGGGTCATCGCCAGGACTTCGATCACTACATCCAGGGCCAGCACGCGACTTTCTAATCTCGACATGGGGTCAATCTATCTACAGAACTTCCTATGCTCCGGAGAGAAAACGAGTTTTACGAGCCTTTCTGCGCTGTCTCAACGATGCCATAAGTCGGTCGCTACTGAAGACATTGACCGGATCAAATGATCAAATTGAACTCCTGAAAACGTTCTACGCATCGAAATTCTTTAGCGCACGAGATATCTACGATGATCTAGATGAGGACGGAGTTCGTGATGATCCCTATGTTACCACAAGGAGAGAGGACAATGAATCTGCTGGCGCAGAGAAATTTGGAGAATACCGAGGATGGACCAAGGTGGCACTATCGGCTCTTGTTGAAGTATTTGATGGACTTCGACGAGCGAAACATCTAGTGGAGTACCATCGTGAGGGTCGAGTGTTTTTGGGAGAAGGGAAATGGACCGATATCTAGACGAAGTGAACATGACAAGTGCAAATAATATCAAACCGAAACTTCCATATATGCATGGCATCTAACAGCGTCGGGGCGATCGGCCTAAGTTTAACCAAAAACGAATCGTGCCTTCAGAAACTGGCGAGAAAGATGGGCTGATGGAAAAGACATCCAGGACATGCTTTTAAACGAACTAAGCCATGTCATTGAGTCCCTGAAAATGCTCTCTAATCTTCTTCTTTTCCCCCCTTCTGGTCATCAACTTGACTTATTTGAGCCGTATTGCATCACCATATGAACTGATCCCAAGAGTTGTTGAATGTCTCTGATTGGTCAATTTGAAGCTAGTCATGTGGTGATAAGAACTTGCTGATAAATCTTTATCGCGTTTACGAGGTACTAGGCATCCATTCAGGCAGATGTATCGACTTTCTCCCCGCGACATGTTCAAGCAGAAGCTGAGAGTGGGTTAGAGGCTGTTATGGATGCTTTTGTTTCCAGGAAGAGGCGACGGCTGTCTCAGTCAAGTGTGGAGGCCGGTGCAGCACCGGCTAAGGCGCCAAGCACCCTGAATCCAGATTCCTTTGGCGAGGACTCAACAGACATCAAAATTGCGATCTTGCTCTCTCTGTTTCCAGATATCAAGCAAGAGAACCTGTTAGACATACTAGTGTCATGTGACGGGTCTGTGGAGGCTGCTTCTTCACTTCTCTCATCCCAGGGCCCAACCTCAAGTTCACCATACAAGAAACGAGCGACCTCGAATTCCGCTCTTGGTGCGCAGACATCATTATCGTCACACGTGCTCACCAAAGCAAAGGATGGATCTGTTACCACTCTTGGTGACAGCCTCGTTCGTCGAAAACCTTTGTCTACTAAGAAAGGACAAACTCTGCACCTTTATTCCCCGGAGGATATTGCAGCCTACACACCATGCACAATTATCCACAATTTCCTTCCTACCGAACAGGCGAATTCACTGCTACTTGAATTACTTAATGAATCAAAACATTTTTCACGATACGAATTCCAGCTGTTCAACCGAACAGTTCAGAGCCCACATACGACGAGCTTGTACGTTTCAACGCCCGAGGAATACAAACAACATACTTCGGAGTACAAGTATGGTGGATCATACCGATCAAATGTTCGACAAGCAACACCAGGGCTTCGCTCCGTGTCCCGGAAAGTCCAACGGGCGGTCAATGAAGCAGTGCAGGCTCGCATACGCGAGGTTTATCCGGATGGCAAGAAGCTCAAGTATCAGTCATCGAAGGAGTGGCGACCAAACGCAGCCTTTGTGAACTGTTACGATGGGCCTGCAGAAAATGTGGGGTATCATTCCGATGATTTAACTTATCTCGGACCCCACCCGGTCATTGGAAGCTTAAGTCTAGGCGTGGAACGAGAATTCCGAGTCCGTCGTGTTCTACCTCGGGATGAGGAGGATGATACTGGCCAAACAGGCACCGAAGACAAGCGGAGCACACCTTCAAAGACGGCCAATGACCGAAAGTCGTCTACTGCTCGTGCGGACGCGCAAGGTCAGATCTCCATTCACCTCCCACACAATTCGCTTCTGGTCATGCATGCAGAGATGCAGGAAGAGTGGAAACACGCAATCGCCCCAGCACAGACTATCTCTCCGCACCCTGTATCTGGCAATCGGCGGATCAATGTTACTTATCGCTGGTTCCGCGACACTTTTCATCCGCGAAATACACCTCGATGTCTCTGTGGCGAGCACGCGGTACTTCGGTGTGCACAGCGCAAACAAGAAAGCCGAGGCCGGTATATGTGGATGTGTTATGCTGGATATGTACCAGGCAAAGAAAGCTGTTCATTCTTCCAGTGGGCGGAGTTCGACGACGATGGGGATCCTGTGTGGACTCATAAGCGCCAAGAGGACGAAGGTGCTCCAGCTTTGACCAATTTTTCAGCTTCTCAATAGCCCATTTAACTCTTGGCTAGCGGGTTACTCCTTTTATTTCTCTGATAGGTTGCTAGAGATAAGAGTGGAGGGAATCTACTTTGGCCCCGCAAGCCACCATCGATGGCTTCCTCCGATCTTAGTCTTTACCAACCAGCTCGTTCACCCCCACGAGAAACACGAATCTCTGTACATCTCCATCGCAGATCACCAATTGGTCCATGGGAATAAATTAAGGTTGTGCGGGGTATTCCTTTTCATGGCGGAAAATTGACCAGTTCGTTCCGCCCCGCCAGTTATACCCGAAATTCCCCCGTATTGTCCAGCTGCTCAACGATTTGGGTATTTGGTCACCCTCAGCTACTGAGTCACTTGGCGAATCTGCAATACGTGAAATGTAGTTAGCGTCTGCAGATATTGCATGCAGCCCACCCACAACAGCGTGTCCCATTGGAAATCTTCTCCCAAATTGGTAGTTGTAGAGCGGAACCCACCACCGCTTCTCCCGTGTCCGTATTGTTGGGGGCCACTCTTTATAAGGAGAGACTCTTCGTACTTTTGGAGCTCTTCTTGCGAGTTTGGAGAGCAAGAGAAGAAGAAAATCTCTTGTGTGTGACCTACGATCATCCATCATGGCCTCTGAAAGCGATCAGACCTATGATTATATTGTGTGTGGGTAGGTCAATCATGTTACAGCTGTGCGAGGATACCAATTGACTATCGACAGTGGTGGCACCTCTGGATGTGTAGTCGCCGGTCGGCTAGCTGAAAATTCTGAGGTCAAGGTTCTTCTTCTCGAAGCTGGGCAGCATAATAAGGACTTGGAGAATGTGCACATGGCTGGAGGGTGAGCAGCCTCAAAGCGACCGACCGTGGAGACGACTTTCGCTAACCGTGAAAAAGATGGTCAAATAACTTCGATGCAGAGACTGATTGGAACTTTATTACCCCGCCCATGGCAGGTATCGATGATCGTCAAGTCAAATTGAGTCGAGGCCGATTCCTCGGTGGTTGCAGTGGATGCAATGGCACGCTATGCATTCGTGGCTGCAAACAGGATTACGATGATTGGGAACTGGAGGGGTGGAGTGGCGAGGAGTTCTTCAAATACATGAAGAAGGTAAAAGACATTTGACTTGATTGATACGCACTGGTTAACATTAAAATTAATCACTTCTAGGCTGAAACCTTTCATTCCAAGCCCTGGTTTGAAGCCGACAACGAAAGCCATGGCTACTCAGGACCGCTGCACACAGAGCCTCACGACCTAGCACCCATATCAAACCTGCTGCTTGACTCTTTTGTTTCGGATGGCATGCCTCTGAATCACGACATGTTCAGCACTGGCGATGTTCCCCACGGTTGTGGCCATGCGCCTCGTTCAGTCTACAATGGCATTCGGACAACGGGTGCTGATTTCGTGACCAACAAGAATAGCCGTGGGAATATTACTATTCAGACCGACACCACGGTGGATAAAGTAATCTTCACCCAGGAGGGCGAGCAACTTCGTGCCTCGGGTGTTGCTACGAAGACGACCGATGGTGGTTCAACGATCTACCATGCGCGAAAGGAGATCATCATCTCGGGAGGAGCATACTGCAGTCCAGCAATTCTTCTTCGATCAGGTATCGGACCCAAGGAAGAGTTGGCTAAGCATAATATCCCATGCAAAGTCAGCGTGCCTGGAGTCGGTAAAAATCTAATGGACCACCTGGTAAGTCAGCAGTCGACCTGTCATCTAGTACTGTGGCCAATATTAACACTGTCATAGATTGTCTTCATGTTCTACGAAACCGAAAAAGCTGGCCTCACAACAGACTACCACGTCTACCACGACGACAACTTCAACAAAACCTACGCAGAATGGAAAGAGAAAAAGACCGGCTTCCTCTCAACCTTCCCATTCGGCGCCTTCGCCTTCGCCAGACTAGACGAGCGCCTAAAAGACGAACCACTCTGGAAGAACGCACCTCGCCAAATCGGCCGAGACCCAATGGGTCTAACTCCCAAACAACCAAATATCGAATTCTTCACTACAGAATGCTACGGTGGACCGAAGCAGTACAATCAATTCCCCATCGACCATAAACACGCCTTCTCGATGATTGCGGAGCTGTTCGCACCCAAGTCGCGCGGGTCTGTTACTTTGAAATCGGCAGATCCGATAGAGAATCCTATTGTGGATTGCAATTATCTTGCTGATCCTCTGGATGTGTTGGTTCTCAGTGAGGCTTGTCGATTTGGTAACGAGATTGTTATGAATGGAGCTGGTACCAAGGATATCGTTAAGGGATCTTGGCCTTCGAATTTGTCGCATCATACTTACAAGACGAGGGAGGAATGGGTTCCATATGTCAAGGAACATGCTACCACTTGTAAGTTGAGATGGGGATAACTTGAGCGTGGATAAACTCAATACTGACAGTACATAGGCTATCACGCGGCAGGTACCTGCGCAATGGGCAAGAATGACGACCCCATGGCTGTTTTGGATGAGAAACTCCGAGTTCGTGGTGTGGTCGGCTTGCGTGTGGCAGATTGCAGTGTCATGCCAGCTTTACATGGAGGACATACTCAAATGCCGGCGTACGGTATCGGCGAGAAATGTGCCGATCTGATCAAAGAGACATGGTGAATGGTTGGGAACATTTACTGTCGCAATAAATATATCCGTTTGAGAGACATTAGAAACTGAACGCATTGGTCAATTGTTCGTAACAAAAGATATACAGCTCGAATCCTAATAACTAGAAGCCTATTGTATAGCACGTCAAAAAGAACAACCATGGCTAAGAATAAAAAAGGAACTCCAAAAAGAAACACACGCTGGAATAAAGTTATTCAAGGCAACGTCCGCCAATTCAGAACATATCCAGCTCCCCACCTTGTTCAATTATGATGACATTTGATCTGCAGCGTTGACGGTCATTTTCCATCCTGACAACAGTAAGATGTGTCTCAGCATGGATTGTGTTCGGTGGCGGGAGAAGCGAATGCCGATAATTGACCGAAGCAGTCAAGACAGGTTGAATAATTTCACCGGTGAAGTCTTCCAAAAGCTCATTTATCTGAGTGAACAAGTCTTCGAAACCTGGAGAATGAACCGGAGATCCAGAGGCAGAAGACGCGTGCTTGGAAGAAGTTGGTACACTAATCTGTACCGGAACAACCCAGGTTTCGCCCGGGCGAAGCGATGAGAGCCGAGCGCTATCTATAACCGTTTGAATGAGACATCCATGACCAGGAGAGAGAGAAAGTTTCAGGTCGGATATAGATCCTGGGCGTATTCCAGTACGAAGCTGCCGGATGACTTTGGACACTTTACGTATAAAATGGGCTCCATTAGGATACACATCCCCGACGCCAACATCGTAAGAGATATGCCAGCCGGACTCGGAGTTCGGCCGAGCCAATGGCAGGCAAGTTTGGGGAGTGATTGTGTGGAATCCAATGGCTTGGTCAATTGAGGGAATCAAGAGATGATCTGGCGGGGTGGCAGAGACAAAGAATAGATGACAAAAGGCCGGTCTGGTCGGAGTGCTAAAGATGTTGGCAACCTGTTGAATAACATTTCCGAGGTGCGGAGGCGCCCCATGTTTCATGAGGTGCTGGCGTTGGGAGAATCTGTTCAAAATCGACCGGACGATGTCAAGGGAGTGGAAGCCCAGGGGCAGCAATATTTCAAACCCGTGCTTCGCCGCTCCGTCGATGCATGCCAAGGCAATCCGGTCATGATTATGAACAAGATCCGATGCCAAAACAGTGGGCCCCAGGGTAAGCTGCGTCAGCAGGTTGACCGAGGGCTGAGATCTAGAAAGTGAATGAGTTTGGGAGTGACACAACGGTTGGCTCGATGAATAGAACTCACAAGCTATCAAGAAGAATGATGACATCAAGAGGAGCGAGACCTGAAGTTCCCGGGAAAGGAACTGAGCTGACATCGGCCGAGACATGTACGGTTGTCCACAGAGACACGGGTCCCAGACCAATCTGCGGTCGACTAGTCGTCGATGTCACATCGACAAAAGCGACGGGCAGTTCCATTGGGCTTAAGTATTCTGATTTGAGTTGAGAATACTGAAGAGTTCTGATTTGCGGAGTGGGTGGTCTCGATGACAATGACGCGCTTGTTAAAATTGAAGGTGCAGATAAACCGGAAGAATTCCAAGACCCGGAACTCCAGCGGATCGTCAATCGTGGGCGGGCTCGATACCGATTCCTAGCTTGATTTGCTTGCTGTTCATCGACAAAGAATCGCGAGTTCTGAATCGCGATGTCAGCTAAGAAACAAAGAAATGCGGAGCAAGGTGTAGTCACCTTGTCATCAAAGGGGTCCTCTGCTGGATTAAGATCGCCGCCATTCGGATATTGAGAAGCCCACGCGTTTCTTTCCCGGATCTTGACAACTCGAATCTGACGGCGACTTTCGGAAAGTGATGGTGTTCTTGTTGATAGTCCTTGGCCGCTGGTACCATCTCTCAGGCTCGCCGACAAAGAAGATTGTCGAAGCGGGATCTGTGGATACGACGACGCAGTGGAACCTGTGCTCTGGCTTCGCACCAACGTGAGATTCCCTGCCGTGAGCGGTGGGGGCATTGTCTCTTCCATCGTGAAAGAGATCTAAACCTGCTCTCGGCTTCGAACGGGCTCTGGGTGCTCGAGCGGCGACTCCGATGACTCGGTCCCCTGTATATTGTTGCCGCCCTCGAGATCGGACCGGCTTCTCTTCTTTCTGTATCCGCGTCTCTGACGAAGGAGCCGTTCCAGCAAAGCGGGTCTGGTAACCCGAAAGCTGCAGTATTCCGAGCACGAAAGGGCCACAGCCACGGCAACGAAAAGGATGACGATGGGAACAAGAACTAAGGAGATAAGTAATGCAGAGCTTTTTAAATCCAGTGATAGAGAATTGGTCATTTTGTAAGGGTGTAGCAATGCGTAACCAGAAGACTTTATGGACTCCGGAGGTTGGTTATAAAGTCGACCGAGGCGCGGGCCCCGAGAGACAAGGCAGGAACGACGCAATGAAAAATGGCATCTGCTGGGTATATTTTGAAGGCAAGCGCTATCATCACTCCTTATGCACGTCGGCCACTGTCATCATCGTCTCCTTCACCGAGTCCATGGTCGCGTTGTCCAGCCGCGAAAACCGAATCTGTTGGTGTTGTCAACTACCAGCTGCGATCAAAGGATGAAGTTCAATTTGCTTACCATTTCATCACCACCGCCGCGGGCAGCGCTTCCAAACAGCATTGGATCCGAATGACTTGCTTCAATCTCATCCCGAACTCGCCGAGCCCAAATTCCATCCCAATGCCAATCCCCAGGAAGCCGTGCCTGCGGACTTCCTCGTTTCAAATTGCTTGGGCCAAGCGCCCCCCGACGATGTGCTCTCCACGCATGCCATGCGCCGGGATTTCCTGCGGCCTCTACTGGCAAAGAATCTAGAACTTCTTCATCATCAAATGTCGAGCGAATGTATTCTAGCAACTCCGCGACAGGCACAACGGTTCTTGCCTCTGCAAACTGCGCCGCCGAAGGGACTTGCGAGACCCGAGGCTTCTCATCGCCCGCTGGAGCCTGCTCACCTTGGCTTGGAGCAGTGGCCGAGCCATTCGAAGCCACATCGCCTTCCGTCCGAGATCCACCCGATGCGGTTCTTGCACCAGGGGCAGTGCCAACAGTATTTCCGCTCACGTTTCGAGATGACTTGCCAGACGCTAGACCACTGCGCTTCGCTCTGCCAAACCAATGCGGAAAACCATGACGCAGACTGAACCCGCCCGGTGGCAGTCGTTCCTCGTCTGTCGCGCTGACTGGATCGTCGCTTGCGGAGCTTGTGCTGAACGTGTATGTGGTGAGCGGAACAATCAATGGGTGGAATAGATCGGTTCCAAAGGTGACAAATGGTGGGAGATCGGGGTAGATGTCTGGGAAGCGAATTTGGAAGCGCAGGATGGCGGAGGCATAAGGACCTTTGGGTGAGAGGGCCAGAAGGTCAGTCGACAAACAAGCCTTGGGAGTCGCATTGAGTTGATACTTACCGGAGCGGACAAAGATCACACCATTCCACAGAGTCGGGTCTCCAGGCGCAAGGGTCACGTAGACTCCAGGTGGTGCGGCTTGTCGCAAGCTCGCGCTGTACGGGGAACATCGAGCGTCAGTATGTGTTGCCGCCCCCTGAGCGGAATAGGGGTGAGGTGTGCTCACAATTCGAGATGAAGCTGCTGCTTCCGGATAGACGGAATGCAAGGTAACCTTGTTGTCGACATGTTGGAGTCTAGTAGAGTTGACCCTGCACGCAAGTTCCAATTGGAGGTTGTTCTTGGGAAGATCCTCGGGGAGCTCAACAAAACACGGGGACACCGTGACGGAGTGTTTCTTATCTCCCGGCCTTATCGCCGATCTATGGAACTATAAGAACCACAGCCTCGGACGAGATCACCAGGAACCACAAGAAGCAAATATGTTTCATGGAGAGTGCTGAAGACTTTTAGTTGCCTGTCACCGTTTAAAGCAACGAGCGATGGGGAAAGTGAGGGTCTGCAGCATGCTGTGGTGCAATGACCAGGCCTGAGATCCCCGCTTCTTCCCATAGAATCAACCATTCCACCTAGACTCCCATCCTCCATCGCCCTTCACGATCGTCTCAACATGAAAAGGATTGGAATTTGCATACCGACCATCGAGGACGGCGTGGTTTGCCATCGGGAGATAGGCCGCGAAGCCATGAGGCGAGGCGTTGCCTATCCTCCAATCGTCACCCACACCCCGCAATTGGAGGGAATCAAACAAGCTATCAACACAGACGATTTCGGATTATTAGCGACAATTCTCAGCAAATAATCAATAGAACAGCCCAAGCGGGTGCGGATTTTGCCATCATCCCTTCAAACACCCTGCATATCGTACACCATCAAACAGCAGAGAAGTCAACGATCCCCGTCCTCAGTATTCTGGAGATCACAGCCAGCTATTGTGAGAAACATGGTTACAAGCGCGCTGGTGTAGTGGGGACCAGATCTACCGTCAAATGGGGTCAGTATGATGATCCATTAGCAAAAAGGGGTATAACCGCGGTCTATACACCTGAGAGGGACCAGGACTTCTTCCACGGCATCATTCAGAAAGAGTTGATTCGTGGGATCTTTTGAAACGAGTGTCGCAATATGCTGGTCAGCGTTGCAAATCAGCTGGCCCAGAAGTGCGATGCTATCATTCTCGGATGCACGGAGCTGCCGCTTATTCTCAACGAGGAGAATTGTGGGATCAAAGTAGTGGACACTACGAGAATCCAGGCGCATGCAGCGTTGGATTTTGCATACAAGGAATAAGCCCTTTACAAATCATATTCTGGCCACATTTTGACATGTATTTCAAGCGTGGGAAACATGACGTGTCATTAAATCTAGTGTATCTAGCGTCTCTCTAGTACCAATCTATCTAGCTCTAATCCAGGTTTCAACAATCCCAAATGCATCATACCTTCGCCTACACCTTCATAGATACCTCCCGCAACGCCTTCAATCCACCAGGTGGCGACATTGCCCACAGCAGCCCCGATCTTGCCTTCATTAAATTTGCAAACAGCAGAGCCGATAGTCACACCACTCTTGCCCAATCCGTCTGCCGCGTCCAGAGTGGTAGTTACGATTCGTTCGGTGATTCGATGCGATCGCTCATATTCATAGACTTGACGGAGGAAGAGCCTGAAATACGGTAGAAGGAATCGAATAACCAGGAATATTTGCACAATCCCCGAGGCGAGTAGCCGGTGGAGATATGACCTCGGAGGCTGGATAGCTCTAGACTGTCCAGATCCCTCGAGATGGGCTATCTGTGGCTGTGAAGAAGATGCCACTGCGTCTATCACTCGTTCGGGTAAGCGATGCTGAAGCATCGTTGTCTCGTCCGGTGTGAGATCTGAAGGTAGTGCATCAAGCAGATACATCACGGCACTGATATAGAGAGATCGAGCGAGACGGCCGTCTGCCTGTGGTTGCTGGGCTTCATACCCGGCATTTCGGAGGAGGTTAAATGCTGCAGGAAAGAAGAAGTATTAGCTGCTAGTCATTCTAACCAGACTTTCTTCTTTCGTAGCTATTTGCTTACCAGGTACGACCCTGTTCCATCGCAAACCAGAGTCCGTCTCGTATTTGACAGGAGAGTCCACTTCCTCCACGGGCGGACTATTCGATTCCCTCGATCCCGAGTCAAACGAACTCAGATCATCACTCGCCGTCGACGGCCGTTGCGCCTCGATTGCAGCTCGCTGCAAAAGCTGGCCATGAAATGGCAAATGCGGCTCGGGCAAAGTGGTCAGCTCATTTCTCGAAGCCCCGCTCGGCTTGTTATCGGCTACAGCCCTGTGGGACGAATATAGACGGGATAGCCGACGCCGAATCAGGGCTGGTATGGGAAGAATTGGGATGCGTGAGTACTCCATTAGGTTATATGTGAGTTGTGTAGGAAGCTCGAGAAGGAAACAGGCTCATTGAGAGTGTCAAATGGAGGGGCAAAATATAGATAGTGTCGCCTGCGAGGGCGTTGAAATGGTTTGACAGATAACGGTCATGCTGGGGGCAATAATTTCTTGCATGGCGCATAGATGGCGAGAATTGCGTTTCACATGTGAGCGTTGCGCCGTCTGATATGCCGATAAGAGTGGGGTCGGGTCTTAGCGGGTCATTTTGAGAGCACCCTCGGGTTGGGGCTTCGAGTGGTATAGACCGTATAGTATGAGGTGCTAGGGAAACATTTCGTGGTAGATATTTGTTCCAATATTACTCTCTTAAATTTTGAGAGATTGAGATTTTTGGAAGGTCAGGGTATGGTGCAGGTACGACAAAGATGGCCTTCTAGATCTGGTGCGTCCAGAAATTTTGTATAGAACAAGAATCGAAGTACAGTAAAGGGCCCCAGTGACTATAGCGTGACCATTGCCAGCTGACACTTGTATATTCCTAAGCTTGGAAATACACATATGTTCCATGCACTTGATCTCGACATCAAATCTAAGCCAGTGAAGAGTGTGGTCGTTGAAACCCCCTAGAGGCATATGTTTGCTAGGCCGGGAGATTGTCTCTCTAGACACTTCCATTTATTTGGCATCGAGCTATCCAAAAATTAAACCTCAAACTTCCCCACATCTATGAATCGAACCGCGGACCTTATCCTCCCTATATACTTCGCCTTGTTACTACATCGCTATCCCAGAACACCGAAGAACATCGCCATCCCACCCCAGTGCTGTACAGCACTTCCTTTTCACTCTCTTTAACACCGTCTGAAAGGCTATCAAAGAATTAAATTTATATAACTTCGAATCTTTCTATTCGAAAAATAATATTACCAAAAAGAAACTCACAAAAAACTCCCCCCGCCTAGGGGTGTGCCCGGCCGTCCGTGGAGCTAGAAGCGTCAACACTGGCCCAGTACTTTTTCTTCTCTTGTTTGCCCAATCCTCCAGGGCACACCAATGGTTCACCAATTTATGGTGCATACCAACTAGGCCATCTGAGAGAGGGGGGAGTAGTTGCTTGACCTGGAAGATGGTTATAACCTTTGTTTGCCATAATTGACTGCCTCGTCGGGACCCGTGGACAAGCCCATCCATCCAAGTAAGCAAATCCCTCTCGCCGGAAGACTTTCCAAGCAAGAGCTGAAATATAATCTGGCGTGGAAAATTTCATTTTTCAGGGTTTACGCGAAACATTACGCTGGGGATCATATACGTCAAGTCACAATCAGCTTTCTACTAATTTCAAACGATTTCTAGCAGATATGCGCTCAGTGGCACTTTTTTTTGAAATCGATTCAATAAATAACACATATCTAGTAAAAGACCGAGGCATAAACAACCTGTATCATCAAGTACTCCAAGCAAGAAGTATTTTATGTAGGGGTTCAGCACATTCCCCACAACACTTTGATAGGCTATTTTCAGCCTTCTCGCTACGTCATTGTAGGCTATCGGCTTCCCGCAAATACCTAGGAATCCCAATAATTTTGTGTCAACAGATTTGACAAGGTTGACCTTATGGTCCCATGGTTTGAAGTTTATGACTCTTTAAGATGTGTGGTGGGTGTTTCTTAATGCCTGGATTGTAAGGAAGCCGGGCCTGCGGGTAGATTTGGTGAGGCAAACGAGCAAGGCGTCCTTCCTCCCCAACGACCCAACAAATTCGACCACCAAGTAAAAAGGAACACATGTTACTCACACATGAGACCGAGGGATTAGACGTTCTACATCTTATAATTATCCTATAATCATGGCTTTATCTTCGGATATTCTGTGCCTAGTTGCCTTTGTTCTGTTTCATACAGTCCTCATTGCTTTAGATTCGTCTGGCTTGCCGATCAATCACTCCCGAAACCAACATGCCGCCGAAAAGCGAGGACACGATGGCAGAAGCTAGGCCAAATGGTCAGAAACTGCATATCAGTGAGCAGCCTGTTACGCTGGGTAACTGGCATCAGCATGTCAACTGGGTTAATACAACCCTTATTTTGATTGTACCCGTTCTGGGCTGCATTGCTGCTTTCGATACTCAACTACGGGTCCCAACCGCCATCTGGGCAGTTGTCTACTACTTCTGGACTGGGTTGGGTATTACTGCGGGCTATCATCGACTCTGGGCACATCGTTCCTACGAAGCGTAAGCATCTTCGCATCATGTCTCAGAAAATGATCCATCCTAACTCGAAATTCACTGTCACAGAAGCCTGCTGTTGAAAATCTTCCTTGCCTGCGCCGGTGGTGGCGCTATACAAGGCTCTATCCGCTGGTGGAGTAGCAAACATCGGGCCCACCATCGATGGACCGATACAAACAAGGACCCTTATAGTGTCCACAAGGGTGTTTGGTACTCCCATTTCATGTGGATGGCCTTGAAGCAGAATCCCAAGGACAAAGGTCGCACAGACATCTCAGACCTGAATCAAGATCCCTTGGTTGTCTGGCAGCACAAACACTATGGATTTTTCATCCTTGCATTTGGAATGCTGTTTCCAATGCTGGTAGCCGGCCTGGGCTGGGGCGATTGGAAAGGTGGTCTGGTATACGCAGGCATCTTGAGATGGTTGTTCGTGCAGCAGGCGACCTTTTGTGTCAATTCTCTGGCTCATTGGCTGGGGGAACAGGTAAAATCATAGCCATTCCTGACACCCGAAGGTCATACTAACGAGATATAGCCTTTTGACGACCGAAACTCCCCTCGTGACCATGTGGTCACTGCTTTGGTGACACTCGGCGAGGGTTATCATAATTTCCACCATGAAGTAAGTTGGTCTCCATGACTTAAAATCTCTACCCATTTTGCTTTCCAGAGCTAACTTTTGAAGTTCCCATCGGATTATCGCAACGCAATCGAATGGTGGCAGTATGACCCGACAAAGTGGTCCATCTGGGTATGGAAGCAGCTCGGCCTGGCCTCCAACCTCAAGCAATTCCGTGCCAATGAGATTGAGAAGGGCCGGGTTCAGCAGCTACAGAAAAAGGTTGACCAGCAACGAGCCAAGCTCGACTGGGGAATCTCCTTGGAGCAACTGCCAGTCTTTTCCTGGGATGATTTTGTGAATGATGCTCAAAGTGGAAAGGCCCTTGTTGTGATTGCTGGTGTGATTCATGATGTGACGGACTTTATCAATGAACATCCTGGTGGTAAGGCTCTCATTAGCTCTGGTGTTGGGAAGGATGCAACGACGCTTTTCAACGGCGGAGTGTATAATCATTCTAACGCGGCGCACAATCTTCTCTCTTCCATGCGTGTTGGTGTTGTCCGTGGTGGTGGTGAAGTTGAGGTTTGGCGGCAAGGACATCCCGAGAAACTTGCGCCTGTCGAAGCTGCGTGAAGTTGACCGACTTCATGGTGATGCTAGAGGAAGCCAATCCTATTGATGGCCCCCATGTCTTGAAGTCATCAAGGTGTTCCAGAATCTACTACTCTTCTAGTATGTTACGAACTAGTCCCGGCTAACATTGCCCAGAATGGAAAATTTCACTGAGAGAGTACTCGCCTTTGACCTCTGTAGTACCTGGTGCCGGTGGATTTGTCTATTTACCTCGTAGAATCTCCAGAATGAAACAAAAATGAGACGGCCTCCGGGGCCGACTCTGCTACAGACGTAGTTAGTCCATTCGGTTGCAAGTTGTTAATGATAGTATGGCCATTATAGGCAACTCAACCGAGCGATTTCAACAACTCCGGATGGGCAAGTTCTCTTGTTGTCTCTCATCTAATTTGGTCTATATTTCATGGATGGCCCAAGATGTGAGTCAAGTCGGTCACTGCAGCAAAAGCGGCCTTTGAAACTGTCTTCTGTTAGTTGAATGGATCAATCTTGGCCCCCGGGCCATCTTGTGGGGCCCGACCACTCGAGTTATGGACAAAGCCTCGCCAAGTCCCTCTCCGCAGGATACATACATCGAACGTTATATGTTGACCTAATAAGAATTGCACAAGAATCCATTCCTTCATTTTGAAGGCCATGTTGTTGGCTTCCTGCAGGGCAAACGTAACACTTAGGGTTGAGCCGTTGGCAACGATGCAGTAGAGTCCACTTCTGTCCCTATCGTCCGGCTTAGAAAATCGGTCAGAAATTGCTCCAGGATATACATAAAACGGAGAGGCTGAATTCTGCCTTGCATGCGGTTGCGGGTCGCGGGTCGCGAAAGGAAGGGGCGGAAAGCGTTTGTCCCCCCTCAAGGTTCTTCTGATTTTCACCACTCCCCGATTCAAATCACCAACACCTAACACATACATATGCCTCTTGATAGAATCCAGTGAAAACTCAGCATTCTCGAACGCCAGTTCTGCGATGAAGCCACATGCTATACGCAGGTATCACGTCTCTACGCCTTCTGTGCACGTCTGGGCTTGATTACAATGATTTTGCGGTTTGTCCGAGTGGCTCGTTATTTGATTAATAGCGAAAAGCCAAAACAACAAATAATTGGAGAGGACAAGGCATCAAACTCTTCAGACCAAGTAAGAGCTTTGAAGAATGAGCCTCAAATCGATCTTTATCAAAACATGCAAGCCTAAGAGCTTGACATTCCTGCAGATTGCTGATTAAGCCGTGATACTTCCTGCATGTTTTACACCTTATTGTGCGAGGCTCATAATGTCAGACACGGTCACGCTTCGAGTAGTGACCTTAGCCTATATAATTTCAGCCAGCATTTGCCAATATGCAGTCTATCATCTGTCCTCAATATTATTGTACATAATTCCATACCCTATTGTCCTACATATATCATAACATATCCTTCGAATGAGTAGATAAGATAGCCTTTCGCCGCCATCTTCCAGGTTCAGTGAGTGTACGATGAGGCTACAAAACAACATATTATGGCGCTAGTCCGGAAGCGGCAGAGCTAACCACACTCAGAGTTTTAGAGGTTCCACCCAATATTACTCCACCAAAATCCAAAAACTTTTCATTGAAAGGACAAAAAGTTGCATGATCAGTCTCCGATAGGGGGAATCGAACCCCCGGCTGCCGTGTGAGAGACGGCGATGTTAGCCACTACACCATATCGGACGGTGATGGAAATCAGCGTTCCTAAAAAGCACTATCAAGAAGCTACAAAGGCATAGGGGGAAACTCCTTAGGATATACAAAGGTCCAACAACATTAGATCCTTTAGAATAACCTCCTATTCAACTTGCATAGCTTCGGTTACTGTCTGCAGACCTATTATATAAGCCCGTGGAGTCGGCGATTCACCACCCCAAACGCCGTCAAATCCCAGCCATATTCCAGATGTTCGATGATCTCAAAGAGGAGTTCGCTGGGAAGGTTGAGGAGCCCCATGAGGGATCTGGTGATGCACCTTGCAAGAAGCGCTCCCTCGATGCGGATGGTAAAGCAGTGAGATGAGAGTTGTCTGGCCGCGACGTGGGCTGGATAGAGGAGGCTTGCAGTTGGGTCAGTATTGAAACTTAGCGTGCCGAAGATGTGTCAGGAGCAGGAAAGAAGATGGAAGAATTCAAGGATGTGCGATCAGTGGGAGAGAAAGAAATTGAAGGTATTTGCCTGCCGCTGGTTCATGCCTGAAACTAGAAATACGTGGGCGGACAACAAACAAAGGGAAATTCTGAATCTATGACACTACTACCATAGTTTCAAGCTTCAGACCATATGAGTGGGTTCAGAGGCGGCCATCTTCCATCCCCATGGCTCAAATATTGGCATTGGTTTGGTTCTAGCCCACGATTGTTATTCTGATAATTAATTCAATCCCTTTCATGCCGTGAATTTTTGTGATACATGGCATGTGTCCCTTATACTCCTGTACAGGGTATGGCCATGGAAGTATTTGCTATCGATTTTAAATGTTATCCACCGATTGGCGGCCAGTTATGAACACCAAAATATCTTGGGTAATAGGTCATTGGAATGTACTCAGACCAGGGAAGCTATGATTCAATAGATGTATCCTATTCCTTTGGGCGCTCTGGGAGCTCCTGCTCCTTAGTAGCGCCGGGGAATCGAGAACCCCGATCCTTAACCTTTTTCACCTTCTTTTGCACAACTGGGGGCGGGTAGGCCTTTAGGGTGATCTCTTGCCACTCGGCCGAGGCTTGGTAGGCGTCATGAATGGGTTGCATGAGGCGAGTGAGAGCTTCTGCCGCGGCAGGCTTGAGGAATTGGGGGGTCAGCTAGATAATTGTTAGCAACTGTGCTGTTTCACAGGGGTTTGAAGCATTGATGACGTACAACATCGTTTGCGTAATCGTCCTTGAGTTGTTGGATGTCGGTGTAAATCAAAGGCTCGGCGTCGCGGCGTTCGACACGGAATTCCTTCTTGCCAGCGAGAGTGGCAGCGGGAAGGAGGACGAATTCCACCAAGGCAATAATACCATTGTTTTCAACGATTTTAGGGGCTGCTTCGGACTTGCGGATCTTCTTAGCGACGACCTCGGGCGCATCCAGGAGATCAATCTTGCTATCTATTCGGTGTTAGAGGGGGCCTCTATGCGAAAATTGAGAGATCAGCTTACCTTCAATACTAGAGCTCATCTTGCCTCCACTCAAGCCTGCTACCATTGGTGTGATGAGATGAGCGCGCTAGAGGATTGTGTCAGATTGGAAATATTTAAGTAGCCCAAGTGGCTGGATGCAGAATGGTCATACCTTTCGGTAACCGAGCTTGGGCAGCCACTCGGTTGCCGCCACGAAGAGCTTACGCTGGTCGAGACCTATTTATTGGATTAGAAATGGTTTGGGTGCAGGGGCTATATGCCAAAACATACCGCCCAGCTCAGCGTCGACCTTCAGGTACTCCTCATCGAGAACCTGGAGAATCGGGTACAGCAAACCACTCAACGGAGCGTTCGTGGACTGCTTAACAATCTCAGCACCGGCCTTCCTGCAATCATGCTCGGAAGTCAAAGCGGCCAGCCGGTAGACATCCATAACATAGTCGGCGTTGCGCTGGTAAGAGCTGCCGAGGACAAACTCGAGCTTCTCCGTCGACACGCCGACGGCCTCGAGAATTGCGGTGATAATTTTTTGGTAGTATTTGACGCGGTTCTCGACCAATTCCAGAGGCGCCTTCATAGAATCCAGGAATGCGTGCACATCGGCAAGGAGGATAACGACCTCACATCCTGCGGCGAGTAGCTGGGCAATCTTGAGCGCGGCGACGAAGTATCCGGAGTGAGGCCTGCCGGTGGTAGCAGTACCTAGAAAATGGAAAGAAAGAGCATGTTAGTTGGCCGTTGAAGGTCACAGGTAAAGGTGGACAGTCCTTACCCCAGTACACACGAGGGTTGCGCCCCTCCTTGAGGATACTCTCAATCAGCTCCGGATTGAGCACCTCACCGAGGTTCTCCTTGATGAGATCGAATCTTTGCTCTGCAGACAACGCCATCTTCGCACAAGAATGAGTACCCGTCGACTTCGAGTTGAGTAACAGTATGAGGGGTTAGAGACGGAAAATGAAAATAGCACAGAAAATGCCAGGCGGAATCACCCCGCAATTACGCCGGCAGAATTTAAACGGTATTAAGAGCGGTCAGTCAGGTGAGTCACATTCACGTGACCTTTGTTGATGCACCTAACATCGCCTACTCCAGTCGGAGTGTTTGTTTTTGTCATAGCATCTATTTCCTGGAAATACGGATATAAAAGTAGACTCCAAAAGGCACCAAATTTGGTGCAAGCAACATTGATAGAATCAGTGTTCGATTCCTGTCAAGTGAGGGTTCTCCTTAGATATGTCCAGATTAACCCATTCCGCATTCCGAGAAGGTACTCCAAACAACCGATTTTACCTATCGGGTTTTTCTTTCTTCGGTATTCGCCGCTTTTATATGAGTGTACAGGTAGGTTGACTTCGTAAATTCCAGTCTAAGCTCGAAGTTACCGGTCCAGTGAAGGTCGAATTGACGAAAGGCAGCTCTTTGCGTGAATGTAGAGCGGGGGAACAGGCATAGCGGCTGGAAGACGAAACAACTGAATGAGATCAATTCAAAAAGGCCCCAGTGTCTCGAATGGAGAAGAGGATTTCCCGAACCGGAGGGTATAACGGTGTAGCGGGAGTTCAGCCTTGTGGGAAAGAACTCACACTGGAACCTTAATAGTACCAGGCTGCGCTCATGACTACTAAAGAAGTGAGTGAGTATCTCAAATTCAACCCAGAGAATTATATAGTTCTTTGGAAATTCTCTTGAATCCGTTGACTTCAATTCGAAATTGAGGCTGGTCAAGGGTTTCCCCAATTCTGAACTCCTGTGCTGTCATTGCGTGCGACGTGCGCTTCTATTGATGAAGCTCTACCAATGAAAAGTCGAAGGAAGGTAATCTTGTCGATACGATACATTTGAGGCCTCTTTGGCTCACTATCACTCAAAAGAATATAAGTGCAGCTGCCAAAAAAAATTTTATTTGAGCCAGGTCTGCCGCTTTCAACGCCGTAGAATATCTCTTTCGTGACTTTCAGCATATCAAGAACCTTGTTTGACCACTGCTTGTGTTGGCCGATAGAAGGAGAAGCCAAGACAGGATCTGATAATGTAAATGCGAAACATTGAAAAAATCGTGATGCCAGCAAAAACCGTAATGCCAACGAAAATCGTGATACTAGCAAAAGTCGTGATGCAGCTATAACATAACGTTGAAGACTCGCTTCAAGATATTTGTGACTGCCTAATTCTTTGTTCTGTTCTTCTTTCTGTCTTCCTTTCCTTATCTTTAAATTCACCAAGACCAAGTTTCTTTTTATCACAGCTCAATGAAGACCTCCCTCGAACTGTGTCCGGTCCTATCTAGCATGCCAGTCTACGCTACTGCGAGTGAAGTCAACAGTGGGAAGAATCTTTAAAGGGTCTGCCTTCCTGCCAAATGGCACTCCTAGTATTCCATTAGGCAATCTCACTCCTCCGAATGAACTTCCAATGCTTAGTGGTCTACCTATCCCAAGCGATTTGCATATTGCTATTGCACTTCCGATTGCAAGTCATCTCCTAGGACCTAGCGGTCATTCTGAACCTACAGGATTCTATCGTCAGTCTAAAAGACAGCTCGTTTGCATCACTGAAAATGAAGTTACATCCAACACTGGCAGCCAGCCTTGACAATTATCTTTGCCCGTGAAAATGGCGAGCTAGGCCCTCCTGTGGCATCGGCACTGTCATCGTTGACAGGAGGCAAGGTGACCATTCAAGGGGTGAACTATGATACATCCATTGTAGCAACCTCTTGTCTGTATCAGCCTGATTAATCATCACGTGAATGATATAGGGCGATACAACAGCCGGTGCGGATGGTGGCCCTACAATGGCAAACTATGTCACTCAGGCCCTTCAGCAGTGCCAAAATAGAAAGATCGTCCTCGGTGGGGTGCGATGGTTATGCACAATGCAGCGAACTCTCTGTCTGCGGGTCAGTTCACTGCTGCGGTACTCTTTGGTGACCCGGTCAAGATGTTTGGTGTGGGAAAGCTCTCAGCAAGCAATGTTAAGGAGCTTTGCGCCCTTGGAGATCCTGTTTGCGAGAATGTCTTCAATGTTTTGGCTCATGTTTTCTATGGAGCGATGCAAATACGGCGGCACAGCTTTTAGCCCAGGCTGCTGGAATTTCGAATTCCTGATCAGCATTCCTGGTGTATAGTATGCGGAAACTTTGGGAGTCTACCTAGCACATGTCTTTGACACCAGATAGAATTATGTTTCCATCCAGACTCGAGGTGTGCATAAGGTGAGATCCACAGGGCGATGCACCAAAGAACAAGGATGGTTAGAATCCCTCCTATAGAAGTGGATGGAAGCATCCGATAGCTATCTTGGGTTGATCATCTTCCTAGGAATGGCAGTAGAAAACTAAGGTTCCACTAATGAAATATACGACGACACTAAGCCCGATATACGATTAAACCCATGGCCTGAGCGTTTCGTCAGACGTTGTCGCCAGTACATCTAACGGACTCAAGACTCAGTCTTGTCGTAGCGTAAAACGAACATAACAATGTGATCGGAAGTATGTGTGAGAATTGATAGTTGGATCTGTCATACTGGGCAATCAGTACATAACATTTACTTCCTTCTTTCTTTCCAGCTATGGTGAATAATTTAAAATCCAAACCATAATTAGACAGAGTAAGGATCGGCCATTGTATTGTGAAACGAGAAGTCCGGGCTTGAAGATTGACCGTTGACTCATTGACTCATAGGTGCCCGCTACATATGTACCTAACTAGCATATCCATCAGTGAGAATGCGGCTAGAATTATGGGCTAGGAGAGCGCCTTCCCGGGACATTGCCGATCGAGTCTGACTGGAAGGGGATCTTGGCATTTTGGGCATACCCAATGGAGCCAGGATGGAGGAAATCAGTATTTAATTCAACCGCACCGCATAAAAGTGTTGCTGTAGTTGACTGCATCGGTTGGTTGAAGTGCAAGAAGATCTAGGCAAATTCTGTTTGAGGGTAGTTATCTGGGTTATGCCTAAAAAAAGAAGTTCCCATAAACTAGCATTTGCATGTTTGATTCAAGCTCGGACCGAAAGTGGTTTTCATTGACCTATCAAATTCTTCGCATTAAGCCGCGGTTCTTCTAGAAATCCCGAGAAACAGGAAGTCAATGAGTTGTCTCGTGGTCCACTCCGTACCGAGTTGAGAAATAAACGCTCACTAGCTAGTAGTAGTTACTGAGCACTCCGGGAGGCAAGAAAGCAGGGTACCCATAATTGAGCATAATATGATATGGTATGCTACTTAGTACGAGCATTACTGGACTCCGATATCGCGAGGGAGAGATGAATCAGAGTTGCCCGAACGGGAATGCCAAGGCCGAGGACAAACGAGACAAACCGAGAGAATCGACCTCCACCGTGAGCCCCGCCCTCGCGGCAAACCTTTCCTAAAGAAGCTTGGCCTTGTCATTCGAAGGGCGTGCAGGTGCAGCGTCTTCTGATCATTCGGAACTTTGACTCCTTCTCCGGCCCTATGGTTCGCTCTCAGCCAATCTTCAAAAATGACGTTGTCGTCGTTGATCGGCTATCCCGAATCTTGGCCCATGTTGCGGACACGAGCGCCCCCTTCTCGTTGGACGGATTGACGTGCACCGTATTACATTTGGTTATGACTGATGCCTTATCAGACATGGCAGGAAAGCACGAGCCCTCCAAGTGCTGACCTGCTGGCTGGGCGAAGTTCTGAGGACTCGAGGAGCCTGGAGGCTATCAATTGCCTGTAAACAATCCGTGGATCTGAGTGGTTCCAGTGGATTCTTAGCGCGTAAATGGCACATGGCTGGTTGGTGCCGCAGCCTTGAGGTTCAGAAATCGCATTCCTGGCTCCACCGTGATTGATTATTCACCCAACCGCCGTGTCCTTTCGCTGCTACCCCAGACCAAGGATACACCCTCTTCGCAGACCGACTCTTCCCTTCAATCTCCAATCTCTCCACCGTGGCCTGAGCCTTACTTGATTTCCATATATCTCCGAGTGGTTCATTTTTCTTTTCTCTGTGCAACAAACTCCTACTGGAATCTCACGTCGGCCCTTTCGCCAGGCGCGCAGTTCCCAAATGGAGTACTTTGATTTTGAAGGCGCCTCCTCGGCCCATGATTCAAATCATCCAAGCGATGATGTCGCCTCGCTTGATCTTGAATTTGATGAGCCTGAAGAGCGGGACGCCAGATTCGACTCATTGCTTCAGGACCAGTCGTTGGATTTCCCTGCCAATGCTCTCGTGCCGGAGTCGGCCGAACAGTATGTGGGCGACTCTATCGGCCCCGATCAGGACACCGGAGTCTACCCCATGTTCCGAGCCCAGGAACCCTGTGACTTTTGCCGGCGAATGGGTCTGGACTGCTTTATTGCCAAACGTGGAGTAATGCAGAATGGGTGTACCTGTTGTATCTCGCTCTACCGTGAATGCAGTTTCACCCATGCCAAAGTTCCTGGCAAATTTCTTCAGACCTTACACCCCGTGTCAGAAAACGCCTACATTCCTACGGGAGGCTTGACAGGGAAAAGAGCACTCAAGTCTGTCTCTTACGGGGCCTTTGGAGACGATACCGATGCGCGCTCTCGTAAGAACAGCGCTCGATTCTCTCGCAGGGCCGTCACAATCCTCAAGGGCTGGTTACGCGACCACAACGAGAACCCTTATCCCAATGAGGTCGAGAAGGATGAATTGAAGCAGAATACAGGCTTGACACGAACCCAAATCTCCAACTGGTTGGCAAACGCTCGACGTCGCGGCAAAGTTCGACCTTCTACAGGCACCGATTCGCCCGTGCCAGGAGCTGTTGACATCCCTGGCTCGCATCCCAAAGACCCGGCGCTCATGACCCCTCTTGAACGTTGGAAGTACTCTCCTCCTGAGAACGAACCTGCCACTATAAGCGATATTACCCGTGCTTTGGCCAATCCTCCATTCGATCCCTCGCGTCAACGCAGGACCCATTCTGGTCACGTGAGGCCCCGTCATCCGGCGTCCAGTACCAATGAGTCAAGCCACGCAAGCTCAGAACATAAAAGATATACTGCCTCGGCCAGTAGTCTGGATACTAGTCGGTCATCCATTTCTGACCTTTCTTTCGCTTCTGCGTTCTCCCATCGATCATCCCTTTCATTTGGTTCAATGGATCGGAAGGAACGTCACCGCCGCCGCCGCAAACCGTCTATACCTGCCAATACTTTCCACAATCAGAAGGCCAAGGCGGTTCGTCCTTTCCAATGTACCTTCTGTACTGATTCATTCGCTGCCAAGTATGACTGGCAACGCCATGAAAAATCCATGCACTTGATCTTGGACAAGTGGACATGTTCTCCTCATGGTGGTGTAATGGAGGAGAATGGTATACTTCGTTGTGTCTTCTGTTCGGCAGCTAATCCAGATAGGGATCACCTTGAAACCCACAATTACATGAGCTGTCAAGAGAAGTCACTTCAGGAGAGGACCTTTTATCGAAAGGATCACCTGAATCAACATTTGCGTCTCATGCACAATGCCAAGTTCCAACCCTGTATGGACAAGTGGCAAAGCAGCATTGCGGAGATCAAGTCTCGCTGTGGTTTCTGCGCAACTGTCATGCACACTTGGAAAGACCGCGTGGACCATCTTGCCGGTCACTTCAAGAATGGTGCCAGTATGGCTCAATGGCAAGGTGACTGGGGTTTCGAGCCATCAATCCAAGAGCGAGTCGAGAATGCCGTCCCACCATATCTCATTGACTATGAGTGGAGGTCCCCTGATCCCTGGACTACTGTTCAGGTACAAGGAGACGGCACCTCACCGCAGCTCGAAGTACCGAATGACGCCAATTGCTACATGCGCCTCTCACGTGAACTTACTTCATATGTTCATAACCAAAAAGCTCAAGGGGTCATCCCAACCGATCAGATGCTGCAGACAGAGGCGCGTCGAGTCATCTACGGGAATGATGACGACCCCTGGAATCAGACATGTGCCGACAACCCCCTCTGGCTGACGATTTTGAAGCGAGACACCGGCCTAGAAAGTCCTGCCAACAATGACGACATTCAACTATCTGATCTTGGGCTGCAGCCTCCTTTTACAGGCCATGGTGGTCCGCAGCAAATTCCACAAGAAGCTGCAAATATTTTCGCCAGGGGAGTCGGCGCTGGTGCTCTACCCAGTCCAGCCGTGTCCAGCCCTAGTTTACGAAGCCCCGCATATCCCCCAACAGGCTTCTCTTCTGCCGCGCCTAGTGGGCAGGGAAGCCTAGCAGGGAGCTACGCCGGAAGTTCAGGGATGATATCAGCTGGTGTGCCCGCATTCATCTCCGATTGGAGTAGCAGTCTACCTGGTCATGCTTCGTCATCCTCTATTCATGCAGATGGGGGGGCACCTGATCCGCTGGTGCAGATGGGGTTCGATCCGGAGTTCCTGCAACGACTCAGTGATAGCTATAGCGAGCTAACGCCACCTGATATGGAAACCTTGCCTTTGGATGCACCTATCGACTACGAGGGCAAGGGGAAGCAGCCGTGGTTGAATTCCGTATCACAAACACCGCCACTTTTGGGTCGGCCGGCTTCAGATCCCCTCGCAGCCCTTCATTCTAAAGAGGGCTATCCTCCTGCGTCAGATGCTGCCCAATCCGGGCAACCTGCATTCCGTGACGATTCCGGAACCTTTTGATTTTGTGATGGATACCACATCGAGGCATGCCAGTTCAAGCTGAACTAGTAAAAGTTTCATATTATTTGCGCGGATTCGGTGGAAGCGGACTGGATTTAGTATGGTAATTTTGATTTTTTTTCTATTAACGAAGATACTACCCAATGAAATACTGTCTTGCATTTTAATATTCGTGATATCACGATTCACTATCCTCGTGGTGGATGGTTGAGTTTGAAACCGAACTATCACCATACGCCCTGCTGGACACTCTTACTCCTCAATAGGTAAGACCTGGTAATGCTTCTGATTCGTCCTAAAGAGATGTGTACCTGAACCAACCTCTACACACGTGGTATCATTCACCGTCCAGGCAATGTTGAAGTGGGACTATTTTGCGAACTTTTCGTATCCAGAATTGCTGGTTGGTTGACTCACACCAGATTCCCATGATTACCAACTTTCTCTTTGTCCCAAACCCCAGAATCATGGTTGGATCCTTGTCTGACACGCAGGGTGCCGAGACGCACTATCCTGAGTCAGGGGTGTCCAGTGGGTCAGGCACTTTTTGATTGTAGTCCTTGATTCGTTCCTCGTACACCACCTAACTACCGCTGTTAAGCCGAGGTCCATGGGTGGAGTATCCTTAGGGCTGCGAAAGATGCATCCACCACTGCCCCGCAAGTCTCAGCCTCCTACACTCCTTCATTACCTCGCAAACCCAGGCTCATCACGCTACCGAATTATCCATCGGGCTATAATCTTTCCGAGATCTAAAGGTGTCCTGGTTGGCCTTTGATCACAGCCTTTACCACATTAGGAGAATTCGCATGTACAAGCGAGATCCCGCGCTGACGCCACGCGACACCAATTGTTTCTGATTGGCTCAATTCCAGAATCAAGATCCAAGATCCCAAGCCTATATTCTTGATCTATAATAGCGGTCGGAAGAACTTGTCATTCCATCTGATCTTTTCTGCAGGGGTTTGCTTCAAGCCATGGTCGCCGATCAATATGTCGGGGACTGTTTCTTTGATCCGTTTTGACGGTGAAGATCGCGAGCATAGCAGCTGCTCCATTACGACAGCTTGCTAAGACTCGTAGGGCGTCAAGCGACAACTCTCAGCCAGAATCAATATTCTTCTTTGCGAAATTCCATTTTAGGGAATTCGTTTCAATCTAATAGCTTTGTATATAAACGCTAGTATCCCATGAATCAAGATGGTGCAACATTGCATCTGGTATTTGACTTGATCTACTGAACAGAGAATAAATTCGTCATGGGTAGCTTGCTGTTTTTGCTCTTATGTTTCACTGAGTGGGCATCCGCTGCTACTGTCTATTTTGCGGTCAACCTGACCTGGGCCACCCATACTGTCACAGGGGTTGATCGAGAGATTATTCTTATCAATGGACAGTACCCTGGTCCTGAACTGCGATTGAACCAGGGCGATGATGTCTACTTTGATGTTTATAACGGCTGCCCGTTTAACGTGACAGTACACCTCCACGGTGAGAACCATCCACTTTCCCAGGGTAGACTGAGTGCTAAGACAGACTTTACTAGGCATCGAACAGATCGGTACACCATGGTCAGATGGGGTCCCTGGCATGTCCCAAACGCCCATTGACTCGTACAGTGACTTTCGTTACCACTGGAAGGCAGATCAGTACGGTGCCTACTTCTACCATGCGCACCATCGCGGCCAACTGGAAGATGGCTTATATGGGCCAATCTACATCACTCCGTCAAGTACCGTGACAAAGCCATTTAGCCTGATAACGAGCGACAATGACGAGGTTCAAGCCATGATCAACGCGGAAGAGAATACTTCGCCACTGCTTCTCTCGGACTGGCGTCTCTTAACATCGGAGCAAATTTGGGATGCTGAGGAGGCCTCTGGCGTCGATGCATTTTGTGCCAATGCTCTGCTGATCAATGGCAAGGGCTCAGTTACATGCTTTTCGCAAGATGAAATCAATGCCCTGACAACCCCGGCGCAGAAGGGCGCTTTGGGAAATGAGACTCTTACTGATATCGCGTGAGTAAATTGTGTATTGCCCCAGCTTCTTTGCTGAAGAATTGAACAGCTAATGAGTTTTTATCACCATCAGATGCTTTCCTCCAACCGTTGCACAGGGCGACTTTCCTCATAATCTCAGTGCTCTACTACCAACCATGTTTTACGGGTGTACACCTTCCCAGGGATCCCAACAAGTCATCGACGTGGGCCCAGATTGTCCATATATCAGTTTGGATCTTACCAGTGCTGCTGGTCTACTGCATCTGACATTCTCCATTGACGAACACTTCATGTGGGTATACGCGATTGATGGACGCTACATCGAGCCCGTCGAAGTCAACGCCATCAATATCCCCAACGGAAACAGATATTCCGTTCTAGTCCCAGTGAACCAGACTTCGGGAGACTATACAATCCGCATGGTCAGCGGTAGTAATCAGCAGATCCTCAATACAACAGCTATTCTACACTACGACACTCCAGATCAACTCAATAGGACCTCGAATCCGTGGATTACACTGACGGGTGGTAATGCCACTGCGGATACCGTCTTCCTCGATGACACTTCAGTCGTGTCCTATCCGGCCATCGCTCCGTCCACCAATGTGGCCGCCACCTACTTCCTAACAATCAGTCACTTTGGCGCATCATACCGATGGACACTGGGCAACAGCAGTTTTGATCTCGAGCTCGAAGAATCACAGCCGCTACTCTTCAATCAAACCGCGATACCCAGCGACCTGATCATTCGTACCGATAACAACACATGGGTCGACTTAATCATCCAAGTCGATTCACCAGCTCAGCCAGCTCATCCGATTCACAAACACTCCAACAAGCATTTTGCTATTGGACAGGGCCTGGGGACATTTACCTGGTCATCGGTCGCGGAAGCAGTGCAATCCATTCCTGGTTCATTTAACCTGGTCAACCCCCCGATCAAGGACACCACTGCAACACCGGTTACTGATAGTGGTCCTGGGTGGCTGGCTATCCGGTATCAAGTTGTCAACCCGGGTGCATTCCTGATTCATTGTCATATTCAGGTTCACCAGAGTGGTGGAATGTCATTGGCTTTGTTGGATGGGGTCGATGCGTGGCCCACTGTGCCGTCGAACTATCTTAATGGTTCAGGGTTCTGAGTTCGTCAGACGGCGTATATATGAGCTTCAGTGCAAAAGTGGAGTAGTGACAACCGGTAAAATTGATGGGTTGCAACCAGATTTATCAAAGCACACTATGTTTATGGTAGAAAATCTCGTTATGGAGGATGATTGTTTGATTCGGCTACTTCAAAAAACCGATATTCGACACCCAAAAAGTACATTTTTATGAATCGAGTCTTTATCATTTAATTTAGTCTAGCCAAACTGAGGTCTAAGACAACATCCTAATCTTTACAAAAGACATGCCTATGGAACACGCATAGGTATCCCCATGTCTTATTTGAAATGTGCACATAGAAGATTCAAACACCAAGGCACTGTGTCATACAACCATCAATGTTTCCTTGTAAGGTCATCAAATCCACAAAAAACGAGAGACTAGCTGGCTAAATAACATCGACATACGCCCAAAATGTTGATAAGTAGTAAGTAGACAAAATAGAAATAACAACCGCAAACATCGCAACTCATATCATTTCAGTCGTTAAAGATCACATTCAAAATTTCGTGTTCACTGTCCCAGAGTTTGCGGTTTTCATTCCTCGGGGTTGGAATGAAGTTCCGGCTCAGCCGCATGAGGTTCCTCGAAAGACTCCACAGACTCGGTTTCGCCGGAGGAGATTTCTTCACTAGCCCCAGTGGGCAGCGGTTGGGATTCTTTGTCAAGCTCCACGGGAATCTCTTCTTCGTGAATCTCGTCCTCCTCCTTGTCTTCCTCATGAGCCTCCTCCTCATGGGTCTCTTCCTCGTGAATCTCTTTCTCGTGAGTCTCTTCCTCGTGAGCCTCCTCCGAATAAGCCTCCTCCTCGTGGACCTCCTCCTTGTGACTCTCCTCTTCGTAAGTGTTTTCCTCGAGCATTTCTCCATCAAGGACTTCTTCCAGCGGCGCAGCCTCAAAAGCTAGCTCAGGATCAGAGCTCGGGATTTCGATTTCGGCGACGGTGGAAGACGAAATAGATTCTTCAACGTGGATTGGGGCGGCCAATTCGGATACTGGCATAGAAGCAACCACGCTTGATGTGGGAATAATGCTCTCCAGCAAGCTAGCGCTCGAAGAAGCCACCGGCAAAGCGGGCACATCTACATTCACGTTCACCTTCGGCGCCACAGATGTCACAACATATTCCTCCTGAGTAAAAGAATGCAAGACATCCCGAAGCTGGTTGTTGTGCGGACGGAACCCGACGGCAAGGAATATTACCAGAATACTCATGAAGACCAGCGCAACGTTGCGCCTGTCACCAGCCAAGACGCGAATGTAGTTGAATAGAAGTGTCCGCAGGGCGATTTCATGTTCCTGATTGACTTGCGGTAAATCATGTCGCTTCTCGTCGAGTTGAGATTGCATGGGGGGTCCGCTACTCCGGAGAGACCCAGCATCACTGAACGTCCTGGAGTGGGTCTGAAAAGATAACCGACGTGAGTCCATGCCCAGCTTCTCTGCATCATTGAACGCCATTGCGGGGTGAGCATGTTCTGTAGACACAGCCATACGCTCCTCTGCGAGTCGTTTCTCCAAGGCACGACGTATATCCGACGGTAGCCAGACGCCAACTTCCACATCAACCTTCTCCATCTCCTTCCATGCTGCAGCCCAAGCACCAGCACGCATGAGCCCATTCGCCGCGTACACCCTGATCTCCCATTTGCGGTTGATGTCACTTTGATGAAAAACTCTCCCGCCACAGTCGGGACATTCATCGCCTTGCTCACCGTCTGTCTCGCTCTCCTCTCTATCTGAAACTTCGCCCTCGGAACCGGGATCAGCTTCTTCGTGACCTATGAAATGACCCCGGTGTACGAGCGGACGCTGTAGTTCCAGACTCTCCAGGAGTCGCTCCTCCAGCATATCGTATAGATCTTTAGGATGGGAGATCAACACGCCCCGATCACGAAGAACGCCAGAACCAACCTTGTCTTGGAGTCTGCGCCACCGCTTCCAGTATTGCGGCGGCAGAACCTCCTCGACAATCTTCTGGTTATGCAACTCGGATGCACCGGGGACGGGCAGAGACGGAGCGAGTAATGTGCAGTGTAACAGTACGAGTGGGTATTCCTTCTTAACGCTCGGCTTGTTTTGTGATGTCTTGGGCGAATAGTATGGCGATCGTTTCAGCGACGAGCTTCCAGGGGATCGCATGCCTTGGCGACGTCGGGGTGGAGTCAAGAATTCATCTTCATCCGCCTCATCCTCCGTATGCATCTGCATAGCACGCACAGAGCTCGGTTTCCGAAATGCAGCCTCTCGTTGTCGGATCGTCCGAATCGATTGTGGCGGTCTATCAAAGCCGCCGAAATTCGCTTCGTCTTCTTCTATCGAGTATGCGGCGAGCTGTTTGTGAAGACCCATTGTAGGCATTTGCTTCATGTGATCGAGAGGATGTATAAGCACTGACGCAGGCACGGAAGAAAAGGAAGAGCGACTCGATGCTCGCGATTTCATCTGCTCCAGCTCATCGTCCATCTCCCGGCCAAATATATCACTTGTCGAATGTCGTGTTGAAGAACTGGATGAACTGTACTCGTAGCTCTGCGTCGATATTTGACCGTCATCGATTGTCGATCCGGCTTCGCTCGGTAGGTGGGCTGTCTCTAGGGACGCAACGAGGAGCTCCTTGCTGGGAGGGGCAAAGGGTTGCGGGCTCAGAATGTGGTCGGAGGCATGAACCTCCGTATCGGGGAGATTTTCATCATTCAGTCGTGCCATGGAGACCACATAGAGTCATAACAAAGGCAAAGCTGGTTGCAATTTATTTGCAAATAGTCGTATGAGCTCCTCTAACTCTACGGTGTACTTGATGCGCGCGTGTTGACAGATCCTCACCGCCCGGTTGTGCCGGGCAACGGGCCCGTTGGGCGGCACTTCTCCACTTGGGCAGACCCCGAAGTATACACGTGACGGATGACGTGTTGGAGATAGATTATTATAGGGAATGAATCTCAACAATACGATAATGTTCTTTAGAGGACCCATGTCAAGATATCAGTATTTTTGAGATATCCGGAATTTCATTAACCAAAACTTCGGCATAACTCTGACGGCGATCTATGTGCCCAAGGATATTCCCACCCGCGATACGCCGGTGGTACAGAAGTTTGCACAACCCAAAGAGATCCAAAATGGAGACGCTAAACAGACAAACTATGCAAAAGGATTTGCCAAGAAATATACATATGTACGAGAATGGAAGAAATACCATTTGTATCAGGCATTACTGAGGAGGCCTGGGCGTGGTGTCGTCGGGACTCATCATGGAGAAATTTTGGGTTTCTCCAAAGAAACTGAGAACGTCCTGTGGCAGGTATTCCAACCACGGAAGAATCTCGCCATTGGAGAAGGGGAATGAGTCCTGCTGTTGCAGGGTGTTCATGTCCACGTCGTGACTCTCAATCATCATACCGTTGTTATGGGTATTCATGCTGGGGTGCATCTCGCTGGCCCGAGATCCCATATGAGCACTGTTTCCATGCTGATCCGCTCCGGAGCCCATGGCATAGGTGTATTGTGGAGTCTGAGTAACCGGAATACCATGGCTGTAACGTGACTGGGCTGCTGCGGATGCCCGAGCGTTTGACTCGGGATACGGAGAGCTCATACCAAGGAAGTACGGAGGTTCAGTGCCAGTTGTATGAGATTGGACTTGAGAGAATTTGGTATTGACAGGGGCGAGAGAGGATGATTTGCCTTCGCCCTGGCTTTGGGTTGACAGAGGCGGTCTTAGGAAGGGAGAGCTTGAGGTTTGCGTCGCATTTGCAGGAACCTGCATGGCTGAATAGGAATGGCCATACTGCGAGGGATGAGCTGGATCACCTGAGTTTGGGTTGTTCTGGCCGGAAGGCATCTGGTAGAGCAAGCTCAGATTTGGTTGCGATGAATTGATGGCTCCAGTGAGGGCCCATCCAATGGCTGTCAGTCGGGCAAATCATGATTAGTGATATGAAATTAAAAGATAAGAGAACCGTATGATGCTCTTACCTTGACTGGGATCGATTTTGGGGGACGAGGATCGATCGGCCACAGTGGCATCCACACCCGAAGGTCTTTCAACGCCCTGGACCGAATCTGTGGGTTTGCTTCCAGACCAGCCTGCAGCGCCAAGTGTTTGCACCGTTGGAAATTCTGCGGTATTTTCCATGTCTTCTGCTGTGTAAAGAAGCGGATCGACAATACCTTTAGCTTTCTGGTCCAGGACTGTCAAGATATACCTTGTTCCCTCCCAGTAGGCGTCCAATGCCTTGAGGGCTTTGTAGCAGCGTTGATAATTCTCTTTGGCAGCAGAGGCGAGAAGGATATGCTTAGCGGTAGAATTGCGCTCGGAGCCATTTGACGAGTCCATCGAAGGCATCACAAACCCACTAGAGTGGCTAGCCAGGAGTGGCTGTGGAGGAGGTGTATTAGACCTTGATGAGGGCGAGGAATAATATGCGCTCTCCATTAAGAACGCACAAGCCGCGATGTACATCGGCTGACTAGTGAACGGGTTACCGATGAAGCTCTTCCCATCTACCAATTCCGAGAAAGAGAGGATATCGGCGATTGTCTTGGCAGAGGACATAGAAAGTTCACGACTGTTGGGGTAGAGATGTTGAATTGTGCCACCGAAAGAGTTTAGGAGCGTTGGCTGGTGGAGGAGGACGATGAGAGTGTGGAACCACTATTGCAAGTTAGCCAAGAGTTGAATCGTAGACGGAAACATTGTGAACACTAACGAAATGCAGAAGGATGAAGTTGGTCCCTTCCTTGGCCTTGACATATGCCTGGAAATTGGCCGCATTGAAGTGGAGCCTCGGTGACAGCCGCTGGTATATGCCTGTCAAATCGCTCTCCATACCCGCTAGCCTCTTGAGCGTATCCGAAGTAACATGATTGACATCCTGGATACCGTTGATCAAGTCGGTAACTCTTCCATACAGGTGGATAATGCGAATCAGAGGTGGAAACGGCGCGGGCCAGCCATTGGGAAGCTGAGATTCCGATTGAAGTGGGAAGCACAGCTCAATATCCTCATCGCGTAGTGTCACGGGCCGACCCGTTCCAGAGGAGATGACGCGGTCGAGAAAGAAAACGCTCCAGAACGAGTCCACTCTCTCCCGTTCTCTAGCACGCTCGGCACCGATCACCGGCGGGATGGTCTTGGGGCTCTGGTAGACGTCCAAATCATCGTATTGATCCTCCCGGAGCTTTCCAGCTTGTCCGGTCATAACCGCACTGGGTGTAACACCCTTTTGGCCATAATTATACTTGAGGCCTTGCAGTTTTTGCAAGCCAAGGTCCTGTGCCATGCGGATGGATATACCGAGATACATCCAGAGGCCGCTATCATGGTTGGATCCGAACTGCTCATACGCCAACAAAAGGCAAGCTTGAACGGCAGACAACGTCGGACAGGCGAGTGCATCGACGAGGGCGCTCATCGCCCGGTGAGCAAAAGGCAATCCACGGTCACAAAGGTTGACATCCGCCGGTGGTTGTGAGCGATCGATCGGCGGAGCTTGAGGGGGGCCGAGTAGAGGGTGAGGCGAGAATCTGGCCGCCAAAGAACAGACCGCATCTACCAACATAGTATCAATCTTCTTATCTTTGAGATCCTGCAAAAAGCGGTCTCGCTGCAAAAATGGAAAACTGCAGCCAAGATGTGCAAAAAATAAGTCGCACAAATGGGAAACAAGATTCGAAACAGGCAAGGCGTCATCGCGGTCGTAAAATGGGATCGTGTTGGCGTCGCGATCATCGCGAGGAGCCAAGGCGGCTTCTAGATTGACTGGACCATCAGATAGCTTAGGGCTTCGGAGCGGAGACAATGAATCTAGGCAATTGCTGTCAGCAACTTTCTGATTATCCAGCATGCAAATTATGCATCTCGCAAAGCGACGAACCTGATGACATCGAAGGATTGCTTTTCCGTGAACCTCGAACTTGGACGACCTTGACAACAAAAATCAGAAAAGCGAACCTAGTGCATAAACATTGATCATATCCGAACCATTTGCTTGAAACCCGGCACGATCGCAGTCGGCCCAAAATATCGAAAGTATGGAACGTGAGTGCGATTGCTGGAGCTCACGGAGGTCCGGCCTGCGCAAAAGCGATCACGGTCAATATTCGCGACACCAGGAGCATAGCGCAACCACTCGAACTCACCACTCTCTGGACTATCCCCCAACCCCAACAAATCCAACTCCTTATGTGTGCGCGACGATGTTTCTCTGGAAGTTACATCTTTTTCGAATTGTTTTGGCGCTTGCGGGGATTTATCGGGTTTAACTTGGGGTACGGATGCCGGTGGGGGCTCTGGGGAACAGCTCTCCACCGCCCGGGCGACGCGATGGCTGGCTTCTTTAGAGCCGGCCAGAGGAGGGGCCGTTGCACGGGACGCGGAGTCGGATTGCGATCGCAAGTGGGCGGTGGTATCGGTGTAGCCGAGGCAGACATGCTTGTAGTCCGAGCAAGTCTTACAGACTGTCGCATCATTGTGAGCGAAGGGGGTCCACAGTCGCTAGGCGCACTTCCATGTATCCTACCTGGCTGTTCTCCGGAACATCGAATCTTGCGGCGGCGACAGGTCAAGCAGCTACAGACAATCAGAATACAAATTAGCGTCGCCGTATTTCCCTTGCCAATTCCAGAGAAAAGTGCGCCTCTCACTTACGCGGCGTTGACCCGGCGGCGTTTAGTTTGAGGCTGGCCGTCAGTTGCGACGAAGCGGATCTGCCGCGGGCCAGAAGCATTGCCGCCGGTTTTCTTCTTGGGAGAAGGGGGGCTCATTGCGAGCAAGAAAGTTATCCGTGGTCGCAATTCATTGGGCACCGGGTTGTGATGCTCCGACCGCGGAGTGGACGAGTCGACCGACGAAGCCCCGGTAGCTTTAGTCCGAGATGTGACCGGATATCGGGCAGATGAAGCGGTAAGGAAGATCGTGAGAGAGGAGGATCGAGACTGGCAGCGAAAACTTCATGAGGCTGCGTTGTCGAGGGAGAGCGGGTCGAGGAGCCTGAATTTCGATCGAGGGGAAGGGAGGCCTTAGAGCCCAATGAGAAGGGATAGAGTAGAGAGCTGTTGAGGATGGAAGGGAGGAGGCAAGTAGAAACGGAGGGGTGGTGGTTCGATGGGACGGATGGGGAAGCGAGGAGGAGGGGAGAAAGAGCGCGATAAGCGTGGAAGTTTGTGTATTTGGGTCTGGTCGCCAGAAGAGCTGTGTGGCTTTAAGAAAAGAAAAGAAAGGGAAAAAAAAGACAGCAAGAGAGTGACAAGGAGAAGAAAGCGCTGGAGTGGTTCAAGGAGTGATAGCTCCACGCCACCGGAGGGGGATTTACGGGCTTGACAGTACATGGAATTTGGATCTTCGCCCTTGCCAGCTCATACTACCACTACGGAGTATGTAATTCGCGATGTATGAAGGCCTCTCCAAAGATGTATACTTGTTACTAGTTAACTAATAATCATTATTAACTTTACAATCCGAATTACACGATATTCGATACAGTCGGAGATCTCCTACAGGTATTCAAGACTACTTTGACCGCCTCTACACTTTCAGTTCTCTTCGACAATCCCCATGTTGATAGCAGCTTACTTATAGTAGGCAGGGATATGTGTACATATTTTCTTTCCCCTCTGGAACACCGAAAACAATGGCAAGGCTATGGAGACGGACTATACAAAGCACCGAAGATGGAAAATACATGACCGGCTCCACACTGTTTGATAAAGAGACACGACCAGTGACTGGCATAGTCTCGTACTACGTGACCCTGACTCTTTCGTACGGTGAGCCATGACTGATCCGCTAATGACATCCCAAAGTCAAGATCTGATGGTCATGGGATCGTTTGTGCTTGTGGGGCGTCCACTCGGAGATCCGCTGGGCGCTGGGACGTTCCTGGGGGCCCGGACTCGGGGTCTTGGGGGAAGTTTTACCATTTTACCGGGGCTGGGCAGGTAGCGGGGCTTTGGGTATCTATTGGGTGTTTTGTTCCTGCAGAAGGAAGACTTGATTGATGAGATTTGGCCATGTATCAAAATGTAGGTATATATAATGGACAGCCTTCGCACAGCTTTCTACCTACAGATGTATCCTAGTCAAAGCTCCATTCGACTCGTCGGGAGAACTTTCCTCTCTCCTCTTACTCCCCCACGTCGGATGACTCCAAACCGGACAACTCACACTCCATTTGGGTGCAACTGGGTCCAGTCCTTTCGGGGGGGATTGGTTGGGGGTCCTCAGTGCTCACTGTTTGGGACAGTCCATCGGGGGTTTCCCGTACAACTCGGAGCATCTGCGAGACTGCGACCACTTCTATGGATCTCAATCCACCCCATCCATTATTTCTTCCGAGTTTCTCGTGTACCACTTCTGGATACGAGCTGCGCATAATGCTGAAGCTTCGTGGTCCATCATCGCGCATAAAATAAGTCTGTTGGCAAAATAAGCTTATCCACTTGATCTTCATCTTCTTTTTTACCGGCATAATTTATCCGCTCCTTTCGGACGAGAGCTAAACCGAGGTCGACCCAGGGTCCCAAGAGAATGCACCGAATGGTTCTAGAACACCCGTATCCGCGTTTATACTCGAGGAAGAGCAGTTGACCATTCAAACCTTATACTTAATGCCGGCTCTCTTATTGAAAACTTGCATATGAATCCAGCCTCGGCCGTGTTTCACGACCATCCGGCATTCTTCAAGACTTTCTGATGACGGGCCGAGCGTCGGACGTGTCAACTTACTACCACGCACAGAACGTGTGATGATCCCGCGAATATGCGTGGCAATCCCATCAAATCTCTGATTGCGCCCGTGGCAGTAAGCCCCGCTTTCGATCGGTAATGAGTGCTGTGACGTACTCTCGAACTCGCTGCCTTTCAGGGACATGCCAAAATGAGTCGGCCTCAATTGATCATCAACCCTCGATGCATTGGCTTGCACCTGCACTACGCGCGACTCGGACACTCCCTATTAGACCACGGTATGTGTCGCAGCTGCTTCACCGTCTCTGTGGCAAGCTCAACCCAGTCAAAACCCCTCGTCGCATCTGCAGCAAACACAGAATATTCCTGTGGAGCATTGTTGAATAATCAAACTGACCTGAATGATCGTGACCACAGTGTCGCCTACCTGAATCGCATTTCTTTCCAGCTTCGCCGACCTCTCAGCACCACGCCTATCATGTCCAAAGCCTACCCCGATTTCGAGCAGCTTCAAGCTTCCCGCCCGGACTTCCGCCACGATGCCGAGGTGATCGTATCCAAGTCCCCGAACCCGACCTGGAAACAAGGCGATGGCGCCAACGATGGTGGCGAGAGTCTCAAAAAGGAACATGTCGAGATCGATCCCTATGCCGACGGCCGGCCCGTCGCATCCAACTACAAGCTTCTGATCTCGGGCATGGTGCCACGACCCATCTCTCTGATCAGTACGCAGTCGGCGGACGGGAAGACTACGAACCTTGCACCGTTCAGCTACTCGCAGATCGTCAATCATGATCCACCCATGTTTGTGGTCGGCTTCGTGGGCTCGCTGGAGAAGGCTAAGGATACATTGAAGAATCTGAACGAGACGAAGGAATGCGTGATCAACATTATCTCAGAGCACTTCCTCGAAGCTGCCAATTCGACTTCGATCAATGCGCCTTACGGTCACTCGGAGTGGGAGGTCTCGGGTCTTACCCAGGGACCGACCTCCGTGGTTAAGCCTGCGCGCGTGAAGGAATCCATCTTCGCCGTTGAGGGGAAGCTGGTCGAGGTCAAGGAGTTTGAGAGTCGGGCTAATCCCGGAAAGCCGAGTAGTGTGCTGGCTATTATCGAGGGTGTGCGGTTCTGGGTGCGCGAGGATGCGATTGACAAGGACCAGAGTGTCATCGACCTCGAGGTTCTGAAGCCGATCAGTCGTCTGGGGGGCATCTCGTATGGTCGTACCACCGATGTGATTGAGATCCCCCGTCCGCAATTTTGAGGCTGAGCATAATGTAGACATACACTGTGTGCGCTTTGCGGCGAACGCAGCGAAAGAGCCTAGACTCGGATAACAAATCAAACGACCTGTAAATTTACTCAAACATACCTACCCTCCAAAGCATTTATGACGCATTCCCTCGAAGATGAATCTAGAATTACCTGTCGCTATTGTAGATGTAAGCTTATCTATTGTATACAAATGCAGTGACGTGTCCGCCTAGCTCCGGCATCCCAGCGTGGACATGCGGTATCCCATCATACGGTATCCCATGGATCTGCTTACAACGGCCCCGGACCAAACGCCAGTACAGCATGACAAACCTTGAATGACAAATTTTTGGAGACGCACTCCCAGGGGAAGTGTAACCTTGACTCCAAGCGCGCCTCGTGCGGAGAGTACTTCGTACCCAGAGCGGGGTCGTTATCATCAGGCCGCAGAACTATAAATGCGCGTAGCCCAGGGATCGGAAATGGCCGAACCAGAACCACTTTCAACCCAACAAAGCCTTGGATCAACACAGTATTCAGTCAACAGATCGTCACTATGTCGCAGCCAGATTATGAAATTTACAAGCTTGGCGACTGGGAGTTACAGAGCGGGGAGAAGATTGTCGATGCTCATATCGCGTACAAGACCTTTGGAGATCCCAAGCTCCCTGCGATCATCTATCCTACTTGGTTCTCGGGTGGTATGTTGCTAGCGACTTTATACTCAAGAGTTGACTAGAACTCGGTAAAAGCTAACTCGTTGCGTCCCCTGCTTGAACAGCCATCGCAGACAACTTCTGGCTAATCGGAGAAGACAAGACTCTCAACCCGAAGGAATACTTCATCATCATCACCGCACTTTTCGGCAACGGCCAGTCCTCATCCCCTTCAAACCAACCTACTCCCAAACCCTTTCCCAAGGTTTCATTCTACGACAATGTTCGCGCCCAACACGAGCTTGTCACCAAGCACTTCGGCATCACTCACCTACGCGCCGTCGTAGGCTGGTCCATGGGCGCCGGCCAAACCTACCAGTGGGCAACGCAGTACCCGGATTTCATGGATATTGCAGTGCCATTCTGCGGCTCGGCGAAGACATCCCTGCATAATCAGGTATTTATCGAAGGTGTTAAGACGGCCCTTCTTGCCGTGAAGAATACTCGTTCGGCTGGTTCTGGGAAGGGCGGATTGCAGGAGGACCCTGTTGAGGTTCGGACGTGGAGTGACAGAGATAGAGAGGTTGGTCTTAAGGCTATGGGGAGAGTTTATGCTGGATGGTGGGTTCTTTTTTTTTTTTTTTTTTTTTTTATTTCTTGCTGTGTTTTGAATGCGGTCTGATTAGTTTGAACAGGGGTTTCAGCCAGGCATTCTATCGCCAGAAGCTGTATGAGACAGCTCTGGGATACAAGGACCTTGAAGACTTTTTGCAGAATCACTGGGAAAAATGGGCCTGCTCGAAGGGTAATCACCTCTTACCTGGAATAATAGCCTTAAGCTTGTGCTGACGACAGTGAATATTTAGATCCGGAGAATCTGCTGGTGATGATGCAGACCTGGCAGAATGGAGATGTCTCCCAGCAAGAACCCTACAATGGAGACTTTGAGAAGGCGATGGCCTCGATTAAGGCGAAGACACTGGTTCTGCCAGCAAAGACTGATCTTTACTTCCCGTAAGAAATATCGCTATTGTTCTGGACATGGCGAGACAAGCTCTGATATGAATTTTGGACAGACCTGAGGATTCTGAATATGAAGTCGCTTGCATGAAGCCAGGCGTCGGAACGCTAGGCGTTTTCCCATCTATCTGGGGTCGTGAGTACATCTTTATGTGTGAAACTTTGAGTGAGAGATCAGAGCTAACCTAAGTTTCCAGATTGGGCAGGAGGACCCGGAGATAGCAAGGAAGATGTTGCATGGTTGGACAAGCAAATGGCCGAGTTCTTTGCGGCTAACCCAGCTAACAGTGTTGCTGCACTGACTGAGAAGCTTCAAGGCACGCTGTGATAGGCGGATAAAGCGCCCATCTGAAGATGTGTTGGTCAATTCTCATTTAAAAGAATTCAAGATCTTTCATGGTAGGATCCGACTAATATACTAAGCATGGGGAAAGAAGAAGTGAGAGATAAATCAACGGTGACCAGTCATATATATCCTATCGATGCCTAGTAGGCCAGGCATCTACATCAGGTGTCCACCGGGATCTCATGTAATACTCATTTGAGGAACAACATGATCAAGTAGATATAGTTTCCGGGTTCAGGCAAGCCATATCCAACCTGAAATTACATTCAGATCGTTTTCTGAAATCATACACAGCAACAACCCTAACGCAAGGAAGGGCGCACATCGAGAACCAAAGTACATGATCACGTGCCGAAGACTGAGTAAGCACCAGATCCATGGAAGCGCCAACCCATGATAGAATCGACCTTTGCGCTGTCACTTCACCCGACCCTCACTTTTGACCTCTCATTCATTTGTGGTCGTCTCCCGAGCTTTCTTTTGTTATTTCTCACTTAGTCGCGCCCTCTCCTTCCGATTACTCGTTCTCCTTGTTGTCCACACGCGACCGCGACATCGACTCGGCCAAGTTCTCTCCCCGTTATCTAATCCCCATCCCCAAGGTTCATCTGAACGCGACACGCATTCCACTTTTTCACAAACAACCCTTCACCTTTCCCCACTCCTAATGGCGGCTACTGGAAGTCGACAGTGGGGCGTCACACCCCCAATCTCGACTGTCCTGCCGACGCAGGATGAGTTGGTTGCAAATGACGATCTCATCGCCGAGCTCAAAGCCCAGAACAACTTCGAGCCGCCCTCGGACTCTGAGCGGAGGTACGTTTGATGAATACCGGCCGTACAGAAAATAGAGAATCGATGGCTGACAGTTGGCTTGTAGAACTCAAATGCTTCAGTTACTTCAACGGGTCGCTCTAGAGTTTGTCAAGACTGTTTCCCGAAAGAAGGGTCTATCGCCTGCGGCCGTGGAAGCTTCCGGAGGCAAGATCTTTACGTTTGGCGGTTACAGACTCGGTGTCTACGGTCCTGGTAAGCTAAAATACCTTAGTGTAAAAATCCCAAGATCATACCCTGACTCTCCCTGTCTCTTAAGGTTCCGATATCGATACCCTTATTGTCGGCCCCAAGCACGTATGCGGCGAGGACTTTTTTGCCGACTTCCCTCCACTCCTACAACAAATGGCACCTGCGGGCGTGGTGGAAAAGATGACTCCCGTCCCAGATGCCTTTGTCCCAATTATCAAGATGGAGCTGGCTGGCGTTAGCATCGATTTGCTTTTTGCTCGTCTGGTTATCCCGTCTGTGCCCATGAACCTAGACTTGAAGAATAACGATTACTTGCGAGGGCTGGATGAGAAGGAAGTCCGCTCCCTGAATGGAACTCGAGTTGCAGACGAGATCTTGGAGCTTGTCCCTCAGCAGAAGACTTTCCGTATCGCCCTGCGGGCAATCAAACTCTGGGCCCAGCGTGAGTTGAGACATTTCATTTATTTGTGCTTGTTTATCAATATCCGTGCTAATCTTTTTGATTGTATAGGTCGAGCGATCTACGCTAATATTGTTGGTTTCCCTGGAGGTATCGCCTGGGCGATGCTGGTAGCACGAGTTTGCCAACTTTACCCAGCCGCCTCGGGATCAGTCATCGTGGGCAAGTTCTTCAGAATCATGAACAAATGGGCATGGCCCCAGCCCGTCCTTTTGAAGCAGATTGAGGAAGGTCCTCTCCAGATGAAAGTCTGGAATCCTAAGGTAAGTAATGCTCGTAACGGGATCTGCCCAGTTGAAAGAGTTGGGGCTAATCGATTTTGTTTCTTTTGTTACAGATCTACCACGGTGATAGATTCCATTTGATGCCGATCATCACCCCTGCCTACCCTTCCATGTGCGCAACTCACAACATTTCCATGTCAACCAAGACTGTCATTCTTCGGGAACTTCAGAGAGGTGGAGACGTCGTGGACAAGATCTTCACAAAGCAACTATCCTGGAGCGACCTCTTTACACGCCATACCTTCTTCACTCAAGACTACAAGTACTATCTCAGCATCACGGCTTCGAGCAAGACTAAGGAAGACGAGGCCGTTTGGTCTGGTCTTGTAGAATCAAAGTTGCGCCATCTTGTTGGAGCTCTCGACCGCAAGGCGATCATTTCAGTGGCTCATCCCTTCCCTAAGGGATTTGAAAGAATTCATGTCATCAGTAATGCTGAAGAAATGGAAGCGGTAAAGAACGGATCAACAAAGTACCAGGCTAAGGGTACCACGACAGAGACCACCGACGAAACGAAGGACCCGGCCCATGAAGCCGCGGCACAGAATGGAATGGAGAATGCAGACGTCCCGGTGCCCACTGAGCACTCTGAGCAGAAGTCTGAAGGTAGTAGTAATACTGTGTACACTACTACGTACTACATCGGCTTGGAGCTCAAGCCCTTGGAACCAGGTATGGGTTTATACTCTGCTAGTCGTTGCCCTGGCTCGTCTAACCTGTAATAGGTACCTCGCGGTCCCTGGATATCTCCACAGACTCGCAAATCTTCAAGTCGACGTGCACATCTTGGACGGGGTACATTCCCGAGGTTCACGATCTGGCTGTCACCCACGTTCGCAAGTAAGTCTCGGAAACCCCGGCGTTCCTGGTTAGATGATTTGATTTTTCACACATTTCAGCTTCGACCTGCCCGATGATGTCTTCCAACCCGGCGAATCCCGGCCGACTCGACCGAAGAAGAAGGTGATCAGGAAGACCGAACCGACTGGTCAGAAACGGAGACACGTCGAGATGCACGTAAGTCAACATGAAGAGAACGAGATTGAACCTGACTCAGCAATGATATCGACATTCGAACTCGGCCTCTCACATCCTGCGAAAACAAGATGCCTTCCTCGGGTACCGCCGGTCCGGAATCACTAATCTTGTTCTCCCCACAGGATTCTTCGATGGATGCCTCTCAGGGATCAGCTAAGCGCCAGGTCACCCCGAACACGGTATCCAACACTGCGACACCTGCTTAAGGATTGTCTTGCTATCACAAGCACAACGAGCACACCCACTTCACCACATCCGGTCGGGGCTGGTCCCCATCAAAACGAAAGAAGAAAAACACAATGCCATCAACTACATCAGCCGGAATTCAAGCCTCCCACAAACATGAACTCTGGGTTCATGTTTTCAACACCTTTCTGGCTTGAACCCCTATGCTCCCCTACGCTCAGCAAGTCCCGTCGAACGGAAAAGCCATCATTACGGGAACCTTCCCACCAGGCTCATAGAGCACAAGGTTGGTTTGTTCTCCTTAATCTCCCATTCACTACAGGTCTATCGACTAGATGAATCTCCTATCTCCCCTCCCCTATCTATCCTCGGAGATGTCCGAGTGACTGATTTTCCCCATGCTTTACACATCTGAAAGTGTCCGATTATCTTTTCCACTGTCGAATTATGCCAGGCCGAGGTAGTTCAGGCGTTTCTCGGTTCTGGTGACAGACTTTGCGCTGTTTGCATTGTACTTATTAGTTCGGGACCTTGCAGATATCTCAGCTAGGTAGTTCAATCAAGGAATATCCCCGTAATATGCGGGCTAATCGTATTTCTTTCTCATATGTACGACGTAAAATGTAGGCTACGAAACCACTAATGGTGTACATACCCCTCCGTCAATCCCTACTAAACCTTGGCCGTGAAATATGGCGCTCCGAGCCAATTCAATATTTTGAATTCTCTCGGCTTCAAGAACAGAACATGGGCTCGGTGGCAGCGAAGTATTCCTTGTAGTATTCCATGGTAATTTGTTTCTAGTCATTGAAGTTAGCAGATCGAACATCATGACTCTTGCTTGCACCATGCTAGTCGGCCAACGTCCATGAACTCCTGAGGTGTCATAGTCCTGGAAGATAGTTAGCGCTATGCTCTCGATTATCTGTTTCTCTTTTATTGTTCAGGACTCATCAGTCCTCAACCCAACTTGGGGTACCGGGATCCTCTGGGGACTGATACAGCTCGAAGAAGCGACACTCGGGCTCCGCAATGACAGCCTCGTAGACGGGCTTCATGTACTCAAAGAATCTGGGCAGATTCGCCGGATCAATGTAGATCGTGACTTGCAAACTCAAGCCAGGTTCTGACGCCATGGTGAATGAGTGTTGTCAATAAAGTAAGATTGTACGAGAGATAAGTATTAAATTGAGCTCGAGACTTTATTAAAAATGATGATTGTTAAACACCTAAACCTATATCAGCTAGGAATGGCCAGCTTCACGTAAGATGGAACTTGGGAATAGATTGTTCTAACTAAATATTCACTAGGTGAGAACGGATCCTGCCGCCGAAGGCACGCCTTTTAGCGCTCAGCATCACCCTGGGTATACAAGGCTGCGCCCAAGGCTCGGAGACTTGAAATTAAACCCGAATCCTATCACAACCGAGCTGAACATTAGATTGCTTGGACCGTCAATGGAAGATACGCTTTCTCCAATAGGGTAACTTCTTCCCGAGTCAGTTCAATACCCAACGATTCGAGTGACGCCTCAATTCTTTCAATACTGTTCAATCCAACAATTGGACAGCACCCTTTCTGCAACAGCCAGGCCATCGTGACCGAGCTCATTGAGCAGCCCTTCCGACGAGCTAATTCCTCTACTCGGCCCACAATCGCCTCGTTTTGATCACCAACAAACCATCTCTTGGTCTTTTGGTCTTGATCTCCCCGCGCTGACTTCTCTTGCCAAGGACGCGCTAATAGTCCTCGAGCCAACGGACTCCAAGGCACTAAGCCAATCCCCTCTGCTTGACAGAACGGATTCATCTCCCGCTCTTCTTCGCGATAGAGGAGATTGTATAGACCCTGCATACTAACAAACGACGTCCAGCCGTTCATTTTCGCGATATACTGCAAGCGCGCAAACTCCCAGCAGCGCATACTCGATGCTCCCAAATAGCGAACTTTGCCCATTTGAACCAGGTCATGCAGCGCTCGCATAATTTCTTCAGGCGGAGTCTCGGAATCTAACCGATGCAGTTGCAGAACATCAATGTAGTCTGTATTCAATCGCCGCAAAGACCCTTCAACGGCATCGAAGATGTGCTTTCGACTCAGGCCCATCTGATTAACCAGCGGTCCATCATTCACAGCTGGGTTTGGCCTCGCGTCCGGATTGTCTTCTAGCACCGGATAATACATTTTCGTCATGATAACCACCCGGCTTCGTGGGATGTTGTACTCGGTTAACATTTTGCCTAGAATCCTCTCAGATTCTCCGTTCGAATACGTGTTTGCGGTATCAAAAGTGTTTATTCCAACATCATATGCCTTTTTGAGTAATGGGAGTGATTTTCCCTCGTCGAGCACCCACGGGGACCCTTCCCAGTTGGGGTTGCCGTAACTCATGCATCCGAGAATGATGCGGGAGACCTTGAGGCCGCTATTGCCCAGACGTTGGTATTGCATTTTGGGTGGAGTATGGGCATCTTGGGCCTTCTGGATGGTGGGAAGTGTGACGGGTGCAGAGGCCATGTTGCATGGATTTGTTGTTAGGGAAACTATGGCTGCATGCTGTCTTTGATTAACATGTTATCGACTCCGTCGGCCCCTCGCCGTCGAGGGGCTCGGAGAACTCTCCGTCCCTACGGCGAGGGCAAAATTTACGGTCTCTTTGCGTCAAAATTATTAGATTTAGAATTTACAATCTATATGCATGCTAGGAAAAATTTGATATGAGAGAAGTACATATTCCACTCCAATTCTAAGCTAGGTGCCTCCATTCGACATCATCCCCGGAAATGTAAAGTCTCCAAAATCAGTGAGCAAAAAATCATCCACAGGGTTAATGAATGACTCTCCAGTGAAAGAAAAGGGCCCTGGTGGTGGATTCATGGACCCTTGCACATTCTGCGCTGCATAACCCATGAGGGCAACTGAATCTGACAAGGAGGTGATTATTTCCTCTCCATTTTGCTGAAGTGAAGCTATACATTCATGCAATTTGCGAGTCAAACCAGGCGTCATACGGCAAATCGGGTGCTGTTGGATACTGGGGGTTTCTTGAAATAACCCCAAAACCTTTCCGATCAATTCAAAGTCCTGACTCGCGTCGATTGAGAGTTGAGTATGGTAGTTCTTGGTAACTTCTAGCAAGAAATACCCCGCGAAAGCAATCATAATGTGGAAGTAATGGGGCATTGCGACCAGACTACGTTGAAGCTGCTCTTGGTGCAGTATCATTTCAAAGATAGCAACAGCGGCATCATGTGCCAAGTTTGCTGCAGTCAAGAAATGAGGTGGAATGCTCTCGCCATTCAGCCCTTTGAACACCTGGTGTCCAAGGTAAAGCTTTCCGAAGTGGTAGTGCAGTTGTAAGCCACATTTGGGAAAATCACCAATATTTGGATCGGGCTTGAACATTGCAAAGAATTTGGCGAACCATCGGTCAAGTTGACGTGAATAATGAGTGATTTGATTTGACAACGATTGTGGCAGACGCGCTTCTTTATCAGAGCCTAGCAGATCACGAACTTGACTCATGATGACCAAGAGGGCAACCTGTGAGATAAGTCGTATGTCGGAGTCCGTCGTGTCATCTCGAGCCAAGAAAATTTCCCAACTCATAGCAATCTCTTTATCATTGCGTAAGAGTGGATCTCTATTGTGCAGAATAGAGAGGTGCTGATCTGAGATAAAGATCAAATACCAGAGCCTGACACGGTCTTTCATTGCCGCGACCTCAATAGGTGTTGATAGTGCACTAGCTCCTCCGGGGAATAATCTCGGATCCATGGGGGTGGAAAGATGATCGAAGCTGCGATGCAGGCGCATATCAGCTGCACGGCGAATGGCATCACTTGATAGGATTCTTGACGCGTCGGAAAGCCAAAAAGAGCTGATACACAAGGCCCGGACGTACTCCAGGTCATGCTTCTCGAACAGAGATCGAGAAATAAGGCGCCGGAATTCACGGTTGCAGGCCTCATATAATGATTGTCCATTTGGATCTTGCAATGCAGCTACTGTGCACACTGCTGCAAACATCACGGGCGATGTACTTCGTATTTGTCCAAGACTTTTGTACCCATTGCATATCCCGTAAAGATAGGAGTCTAGTTGAGTAAAGTATCTTTCTACAAGATTTTCTGCCACTGTCGAGGTGATAAGACCTTTACCTATGAGATCTTGAGGGACTGCATGTTGTCTTTGACGGGTTGTACTTGGAGGTGTGTTGTCTGACGACCCAGGACTACCGAATTTTGCGATATCTAGGAAGGTGTCGATCGGAGCATGAACGGCAGAGGGTGTGTCTGGTGGTGAAATTTCACAGCCATCTAGATCTTCTTGATCTCTGTCCAGTTCCTCTTGGTGATCTGCGTTGCCCTCGGCTTGTGAGGATTCCCCAGTAGTCAGAAGAGGCTTAGGCCTCGGCAGACTCAGGTGCTGACAGATGGTATCTAGAACGTCGTGTATCCCTTGAACATCGCTTTGTAGGAGCTCCGTATTCCTTGGCGGGTCAATAATGCGCTCTCTTGTTTGCTAGAATGCTTGGGGTCGAACTCACTTCACCTCCTCCACCAGAGACTGCAAGCTCTTATTCAAGACACAAGATAGCCCTCGCCGACGACATCGCGTACACGGCGGGCCATCGGTCATGTCACATTTGATCTTGCAAGGTGAGTTTGAATCCAATCGGAGGAAGCGCAAATTCATTACGCACCTTCTGTTTTCTACAGGCTCCACACGCTGTAATTTTTCGCGTTATTCCCGGCAAAACATCCAGCACACTTTGGTCCTTCGAATTGTCAAGATCGGGTCCTCGAGAGCTCGACTCCGGCAAAGCTTCCGGTGCGTCGTCGGTCCAGGTCCGCTTTCTTTTGGTCATAATGGAGAGGTTGGAGACAGTCACTTGGACGAGAGCTCACCGGTGAGTACCCCGAGGGGGTTTATCTATGCGCGGGAGGGGCGAGGTCAGAATATAGGCCTGACGAAATGCCAATGTCTCATTTGCCAAAGGCTAAATGGCTTTGAGCATGGCATCCACTACTGGCGCAGAGAGGGCATAGATCACCCGTTCCCCGGAGGCTTCCCCACATCATTCACGAGGTTCATTGGGGCCATCTCAGTCCCCCGCATCGGTGGAAAATATTCCGGGGCGGAAATCTCGGTGACTCTCCGAAGTGGCTTGGGTGATATTTGGTAAGTTTGCAGCTAAGAGAGTATAAGGTGGAGGGGGTGATAGGTGACCTCGTTGCTTTGATTATTGAACAAAGACTTTAGGACGATATTTCTGCAAAAACTACACCATGACATCAAACATCGCGTCCAAATCCAAGCCAATCCCGCCCGGAATATACTGCCCCGTCATCTCGTTATACAAGCCAACTCCACGTCAAGAAATTGATTACGATGCATCATACAAATTTTTCTCGCATTTGATTCGCAGTGGTATTGATGGGCTTGTGTTGGCGGGCACCACGGCAGAGGCTGTTCTACTCTCTGCCGAGGAACGAAAGGAACTTGTCAAGGTCGCTCGAAAGGCTGCAGTTGACTCTGGCCGCCCGAAGTTCCCAATTGTTGCAGGAATCAGCGGACAGTCAACAGTGGAGTCCATTCAACTGGCAGAGGCCGCTCTGAGTGCAGGCGCGGACTTTGGACTGCTACTCCCACCGAGCTATTGGGCCAAGGCTGTTACAAAGGAAGCCATTCTCGGCTTCTACCATGATGTTGCCGATGCAACGGCTCTCCCAATTGTGATCTACAGCGTAAGTAGACCTTGACGTTGAAAGATTGATTTACCTGATACTGAGATCAAATGAAGTTCCCCGCGATGTGCAATGGAATAGACCTGAACTCCGATACCCTGTCTGAACTCGCACAACATCCTAACATCGTCGGTGTCAAACTTACATGTGGAAACGCGGGCAAGGTCACCAGGCTTACGCAGGAATACAAGCATGCCCAGTTTGGAGTCTTCGCCGGTTCTTCAGACTGGCTAATCCCTTGTCTCGCCGGTAGCGGAGGCGGATGCGTAACTGGTATTGCGAACGTCTTCCCTAAATGCGTTGCCAGACTATATGCACTATGGAACGAGGGGAAAATCACCGAAGCAAAAGAATTACAAGGACTTGTTGCTCAAGCAGAAAAGGCATGCAAGGAAGGGATTTCCCCTACCAAATATGCGACCGCTCACTTTGCTGGTCCAAGGGCGGGAGTCACTGAGCCGAAAGCCTTTTGGCCTAGGAAGCCATATCTTCCTTGTGATGATAAGAAGGCAGACTGGGTGGAGAGTGTCATGCAACACCTAGTTGAGCTAGAGGAGAGTCTTCCCGATGTTATTTAGAATTAACACGTTAGATTTCGAATGGAAACCATGCTAGACTTCTAGCCTCTCATATGGATATAGGCAAATCCCTGTATGTCTAGATAGACAAGGTCCGAAGAGACACCTAGAGAGACACTTGGAAAGACGATTGGAAAGACGATTGGAAAGACGATTGGAAAGACGATTGGAAAGACGATTGGAAAGACGATTGGAAAGACGATTGGAAGAACATTTGGAAAGCTGACTTAAAGTCAAGGGACCAAATTTGAGAATTTCTATGTATTCATGAAGGACGTACGAAAGACAGAATAATAATAATCTAATTCAAAAATTCTTCTCCTATGCGGACGTACTTGACTCGCTGCCTCCAGAAGGTAAAGGCGATGTGCATCGTCCCGTCGTTCTGAACAGCAATGCTGGGGTAAGAGAGCTCTCGATTGAGCTTTTGCTCGCTGTTATTTGTTAAACAATACCCATCCCCTTCTTCCAATGTCTTCCACTTCCATGACACTGCATTATCATCGCTCCAAGCAATGCATAGGGGTGCTCTTGGTGCACCCCAGAACGCCTCCTTTCCATGCTTGCTTGCCTGATTGGCCCTCGTATCACTCTCGTCACTGATATCGTCGTAGAGACCATCTCTCCGACCGATAGCATCTTTCTTCGAAGAATGGTTGTAGACAAGAACAACCCGTCCCGAAGGCAAAACATCAAAGCAAATTCCTGCATTGGGGTTTGGTAAAATAGTCGCCTTGGGCTCATTCCAATCAAGGCAATTCGGCGATGTCGACATGTACACATTATCGGCCCAACGACTTCGGTACAGAGCCAGATAGGTACCATTGCTGAGCTGCCGAATATTCATGTGAACACAGCCATAGCTGTTAGGTACTTCAATCTCGGACCAGGTTTGTCCTTCATCCCTTGATACGCGAATGCACGAGATATCGTCACTTCCCAGCCACCGTTCACCTGGCTCTGCTCGGCATTTGAAGATGGGAACAACCCATGCTCCATCTTTAAGGACTTGAACAGGCTGTCTGATGAATGTACCCCGGTCGCTGAAGAGTATAGTAGGATCGGACCAATTTTTTCCACCATCCAGTGAGCTCGATTGCTTCACAATTGCTGAATCTTGATTCCCCGCGTTCTGTGATGTGTATAGCAGCCGAATTTCTCCCGTAGAAGGGACACGGAAGAGGACAGGATTCTGTTCGCTTCGAGTGTGATCATGGGTCACCTTCACGGCCCCTCCCCATGCGCTTGAATTAGCCGCGAGACGGGACATATAAATGCAAATATCTGGTCGACCCTCAATGCTGCCGCCAAACCAAGCGCAGAGAAGGTCCCCATTGGGCAGGAGAAGAAGATTCGAGGCGTGACACTGTGTCGTGAGAGCGGGAATATATGCATCGGTGAATTTGGATTTTCCTTGTCTTGAGAACTGAAGGTTTGAGGTGAATTCGGGGGCCGCGGTCATGGTTGTGGTGGCCATATTGACTATTGATAGGTGTTTCCTGATGGGTGTATTGAGGCGAGGACTAACAAGTACTTCACATCTCCGTTTTAAGATTCCATTATCTTATCAACGAGCAGGTAAAGACCAACCAGGATGGGGAGGCCCCTTAGATTTATCGGTTTGGTACCCGGTATATCACAAGGTCTTGCCTGGCAGCGGAGAGAAACCCGACTCCAGACCAGCCCGCATCTTACTTCTCCACCTCCCCACTTCCCCATGGGGTTTGCAGATGAGTCTCTCGGCATGCAGAGCATAGAGCTTGAGATGGGCCATTGAGGTAAGATCACTTGATGCATAACTCCTAGCAGAGTTTATATTCTGTCTGCAACCCCTTCTGCTCCCACGTTCCTCTTGGACCAGCTTGCATCCTCATTGTCTCCAGAGCGAGATATCTTCAAACTTGCTTTCAAATTAACATTGATTAGAAATTCACAACATGGCTGGGGGAACGAGTATTTGGGTGAGCAGTGAAGCTAAGACAGACCCCAAGGCGATATTCAACCTTCGCCTTCTTTACCTTTTGGTTGCTGTTTCCTGGGCCGGCTCCTTCTATGGATTCGATACAGGTAACATCGGTGGAATTCTCACACTCCCGTCTTTCAAGAATGCGTTTGGACTCAGTGGAGTGACTCAATCTGAGCTTGATAATAGGAAGGTAGGGTTTAAGTTTCCCTTCCCTTGAATTGTATCACCCCACTCACAACGATCCAGGGCACAATCGCGAGTATGCTCGCAGCAGGTGGATCTGCGGGCTCTTTGCTCGCGGCACCAACATCTGACTACTTCGGCCGAAAATGGTCAGTCTTTAGCTGGGGTCTGGTATTTCTAGTCGGCGCACTCATGCAGATGGTCGCCAACTACCATGTTCTCCTGGCCGGGCGGTTCATCGCAGGTATGGGCGTTGGTGCATCGTCGATGCTTACCCCTCAATTCCTAGCGGAGAATTCCCCAAAGTCTGTCAGAGGGTCCATGACTGCCTCCTATAATTTGATGATTGTCACATCCCTGATGCTAGCATTCTGGGTAAACTATGGTGTCTCAAAGTGGTCTTTCCCGGGCGTGGAGCACGACAACGCTCAGTGGCGTTCTGCAATGGGTATCCAGTTGATCCCAGGAGCCCTCTTGTGCCTGATGGTCCCATTTGTGCCAGAGACCCCACGTTGGTTGATAAACCACGGAAAGTCAGAGAAGGGCCTTGACAATATTTGCAGATTGCGGAAGCTTCCCGCGGATCACATTTATGTGCAAACCGAATATCGTGAGATTGAGGCGCAGGTAATACACGAGCAGGAGTGCTTTGCCGGTCATAGCTACTGGGTGGTACTGAAAGATATCTTCACGTCGCGAAACAACTTTCAACGCTTCTTCCTATCAGTGATGCTGTTCCTATTCCACAAGTTCACCGGAACGGACTCTTTGAACGTGAGTTCCAAACTACACCCTCCGTGTCTCAGTACCTAGGATCACCTCTAATACCTGAATATAGTACTATGCACCGGAGATATTTGCCTTGATTGGAGTTAAGGGTAGCTCTTCTAGCTTGCTCACCACCGGAATCTATGGTGTTGTTAAGACAGTCACCACCATCTTCTATGTTGGTTACTTGGTTGACCGAGTCGGACGTCGTATTCCACTACTGATTGGAGCCACACTGCAAGCGACCGCCATGCTCTACCTAGCACTTTACCTACGATTTGCGGGAACAAATACGGAAACAGTAGGGGGAACTCCTGCAGGAGGTATTGTTGGAATTATCTGGATCTACATCTATGCCTTTGGGTGGTCCTTTGGCCATTCTGTGGCATGTTATGTGGTCGCCGCGGAGGTTTTCCCAACAAGAATTGTGAGTGAACCCATACCCGAACGTGAGATATTTGCTAACACCGTCAGCGTTCTTTCTGTATGGCGATTTGCTTCTTCATCAACTGGATAGTGGACTACGGCATTACTCGAGCAACCCCAAACATGATCACCGAAATGGGCTGGGGCGTGTTCCTACTGTATGCCATGCTAACCTACTTGGGTGTCATTTTCATTTTCTTCTGTTTGCCTGAGATGAAAGGTCGGTCAATTGAAAGTATGGATAATTTGTTTGAGCGGCCGCTGTGGACGATGTGGCGGCACGCGTATCCTACGGAGGAAGAGAAGACCCGCTCAGATGTCCGACAAGATATCATGGCTAGCAAACTAGATGATCAGGAAGAGGATAGCAAGAGGGATCGCGTGGAACATGTTGAGGCAGTGTGAACGAACTCCGAAGTCCCGGAGTATCCATGACCTATATTCTGATGACCAATACATGATTTTACTGTGTCTAAGACGCGAGTACAAAGACGATTCTGAATCTAGAGGCTAGCAAAACGGTCTAATCAACTATGCTTGACTTTTTCTCCCCTTTGAACGTCCATCTGAATAGCTGAATATAATTCAAATTTGTCTTCGCGATCGGTCAAACGTTATTTCACGGTCTATTGTTCAAGTTGTAACTGCTACAATGATTTTAACAATTTATCGGACTTTCAGACCAACAGAGCTCCACTGTAAAGGGCTACTATTGGTTTCAAAGCAGTAACGGAATGAGTCCGATGCATGAAATGAGGGGAACAAGACACTGAGCTGATCCCGGGTTTCTCTCCGACAATTCGCCCAGCTTCGTAATGGGGTACTAAGAAGCCTTTTGAGATAACTTTTAAGAAAACACCTAACTGCTTCAATTTTAGTCCAGACACAAGTTTTCGTTAATTAAATTTCACGATGGCAGAGATAATTCAGACGAAGGGCTTTGTCCTAAACACCGGGGCAAAGATCCCCGCGATCGGTTTTGGAACCTGGAAGGCTGGCCCCGGTGAGGCAGCTAAAGCCGTTCAAGCTGCATTTGAAGCAGGATATAGACACTTTGTACGTCGTACCTCAAGAAAGAGTGCATTGGTGAGACTTGCTGACCTTTTTATTCTTCATTAGGACTGCGCTCCTTTATGTCAGTCTCTACGTACTACCGAGACTGGATAATGGCCAGCAGACTGATAAAGAGCGACAGATGGAAATGAAGCAGAGATAGGGCAGATATTCAAGACTACCCTAGTACCACGGAGAGAATATTTTGTAACGACGAAGCTGTATGTTTCCCTACACTCTTGCCATGTTGAGGCTAACATGTTGGATTCGAAACCAGCTGGTCTTCTGATCACCGCCGCATTCAATCCGCGCTTCAGAAATCTCTGGATGACCTGTGCCTGGACTATGTCGACCTCTATCTTATGCACTGGCCCGTCACGTTACCTACCTCTACCCCCGAGACATATGGAAAAGAGGATCGCACCGTCCACGACCCGGACTGGGACTTCACCGACACATGGCGCGAGATGGAGAAGTTACTCGCGACTGGAAAAGTAAAGGCTATTGGGGTAGCCAACTTTTCTACAGTCAATATGAGCAAGCTCCTTGACAGCTGTAAAGTTATTCCCGCCGTGAATCAGACAGAGATCCAACCATTGCTTCCTCAGAAGAAGCTCAATGCGCTGTGTCTACAACACGGGATTCACCAGACAGCATTTGGTCCACTAGGGGGCAGTGGAAGTACGCTTCATGAGAATCCAGTTGTGAACACAATCGCTGAGAAGAGAGGATGCAGCTCTGGAAATGTTTTGCTTAGCTGGGGCGTGAGGAAGGGCTGGAGTGTGATCCCCAAAAGCACGAATCCGACACGAATTGCAGCCAATTTACAGAAATGCTTCGATATGGACGACGAAGAGACTGCGCAGATTAACAATTTGGTCACAGCACTCGGAGAAAAGCGATTTAATCGTCCAAACTGGGGAACGACTATTTTCCACGACGACCAAGAGGCAAATGTGCAGTAGTTCGTAAACATCGCTCGGGCGTGTATTAGTTCAGCGTGATTTTCTTGCGGATTAGATAGGAAAGGCATTGCGAAACACAGTGAGCTGGATAGGCTCGGATGAGCATAAATTACCTTGAAACAATTTCCGTAATGACCAATGAAAACCTCCTCTGACTATATTACACACTTACGTAGCCTTGCGTAATCGTGCTGCGAGCGGGTAAGTTACCAGCTGCAGCTCGGCCCGCTGGGTTGATTATAAAACAAACCGTTCTACGCTGACAAATTGTCAATCGGATGTTAGGTAACATCTAGCATTGCATTCCAAAGTCTCGAGGCTTTTAGATCATATAAGTACTTGCCCTCGATTTGCATAATTACGTACATACGTCACTGCCGCAATGTCGCATAGTATCCTCATCACCGGCGCTTCTGGGTATCTGGGTGGAACCCTCCTTGCTCGCTGGGAATGAGCCAAGCTTCCACCCTACCAAACGCTCTTCGCTCTCGTCCGCACGAAAGAGCAAGGTGAAGCCGTCAAAAAATATGGCGCTAAACCTATTTCCTTCGACATCAAGAACGAAGCTAGCATAAGGACTGCGATAATCGAAAACGAAATCACCGTGGTTTATTTTCTCGTTGACGCCATGACACCAGTGTCTCAAATTCCCATGATCAAGGCACTCGCAGAAGTGAAGAAGAAAACTGGAAAGGATGTCCACTTTTTGCATACGTCCGGTGCGAAGATATTCAGCAACCATGCTGGACTTCCAACGGATCGGCCCATCCTCGACAATAACCCCGAGCTCTACGGTCTGCAGAAGACTTCTGTTGCAAAATACAGCCCAGTTCAAATGGTTTGTTTAATGAACCATCTTATCTTACACTTCATTGACAAAAGTTAGGCTCTGTTCACAAATAACAATGTGATAGACACAGCGGACGCACATGGCGTCAAAAGTTACATCTTCGTACCATGCATTGTGTATGGCGAAGGAGAAGGATTCGGGAATCCGATATCAATTCAGACTGTCGCCATTGTCAAAGCTGCTAAAGCTATTGGGCGAGTTTATCGCCCTGATAGCGAAGAGTTTGTATCTGTCTTGCCATGTTTCCAATCCCTCTGTTCGCACATTCTAACTTGAGTTTAGAGCTGGCCTGTCAGTCATGTCGCGGACACCGCCAATCTCTATCTAGAAATCTTGAGAGGAATCTTGAGCGGTAAGAACATTGGATATGGGCAGAATGGTTATTATTTGGCTGCAAGCGGAAGTGTAGCATGGAATGATATTTACTGTGCAATGGCACAGGCTCTGGCGCAGCGCAATGTGATTGAAACAGACAAGGTGGATCTGGCGGACGACCCGGCTCAAGAGGAAATGGGCAAGGCGCTCGGGTGCCCAAAGGATATGGTTCCGCTCTTTTTGGGTGGAAAATGTACCCTCAAAGCTCAGCATGGGCACGAGATTGGTTGGATTTCTCAGTATCCGCCGGAGCATATACTCGACGTGGCTGACGCTGAAGTTGATCTGATACTCAAACACATTTAGAAGGACGGCGAAAGGAATCATTCAATTTTTTTTTCTATCGTTCTATAGTTTAAAGCAACCCCAAAAACAGTACGGGCCCTCAAGCGAGCTGTGATATCGGAACTTTGGACCACCAAAATTCAGTGTGTTCCCTCGCCCACTCATCCTTGACAAACTTTGCCGGAGGAGCCGTGGAGCCTCCAATTAGTTCCTCATTGCCTTCCCCAAAGGTCATCACACACGGCTGATCAGGCACGAAGGTCTCCCATTCGGGTCTTTGTGAGTAGCGGCCCTTGATAACGTTCGGGTTGCCCTGGGTTATGAAACTAGTCAAATAGGCATGGAGCGTTCCTGATAGCTCCTTTTGTGACTGCGAAATCCCCGTAATGCCTTTATTGTAAGACTCATAGTACATGTTATCTCCATGGTTCGCTCGGTTGACCACTGTTCTGGGAAGAGCCCAGTGGTACAGGTAAACGGGCACACCCTGAGAGGAGGCAAAATCGGCCGTCTGACGGACAGGTGCAACATATGCGTAGTGAGCGTAAGCTGCCTCAATACGCTTGTACTGGGAACCGAGGCCACAACCTTCTCTGTGTTCGACATACGGCGAGGCTGGGTCTGCACTTGGATCGGGGTACAGTCTGTCAATTGTATCCAGATCCGAAGCCGACAGTTCAGGAAGAAGGTCTTTCCAAAATCTGCGGAACTGTGAAGGATCGGACATCTTCTTATCCACATACATGCTTCCCTCGTTGGTGGTAAAGCCCGTCATGATCGGTACTTTATTCCAGAGCTGGGAGTTCCAAGCATCTAAAGGCTTGCGATAGATGATATCATCGTCTATCACGGGCTGGAATGCCCACCGAAGTGAAGGGTTGTATTTGTCGAAGACCTTTGTTTGAGCAGTCGTCACGGTTGAACTAGGCAGTGATCGGAGGAAAGGGAATATCTCATCCTCGGGCAGGTCAGCCGGACAGCCAACTTCACGTAGGAAATCTTGGAATTGTTGTTCGTGTATCTTTGCATTATAGGGGCGCACCGCGCGGGAAGTAGGTGAGCCAGATTCCATGATGACACGGTGGAAAAGAGCTGGAGCGTTCTCCTTGTAGTTCAAAAGGTGGTGTCCTATCTACTATCGAGTCAGAAATCGCCCTTAACGAGGTCACAAATGGGAGGAGGTTTACCGAATGCGCTCCAGCCGATAAGCCAAACAGTGTCACATTCGCAGGGTCGCCCCCAAATTTGGCAATGTTGTCTCGCACCCATTCAAGTAAGTGGACCTGATCACGTAGCCCGAGATTCAGAATACCTTCTTTCTTCGACAGACTGGAGGGCAAAAATCCTAATGCACCAATCCGGTAGCCGAAGCTCACCCCAATGAACGGCGACTCGGACCAAGCAACCATTGAGGCCGTGTCATGCATTGTAGCCGACCCTCTATTGAATGCACCTCCATGAATGTACACTGCGACAGGCATATTGCTTGCTTCGCTTGTTGTAGCTGGCCGGAAGATATTTGCAGTCAGGCAATCTTCGCTTTGCTCGAGTTTTGGTCCTCCAGCAAGCAATGCCTTGCCCGGAGCAGCTGGACCATATTTTGACGCATCGATAGGTTCGGTGGATTCTGGTACCTTGAATGCCGGTTTGAACCGTCTTTCTCCAACAGGTGGGAACGCGTACGGAATTCCCAAAAAGGCTTCGACAGTCACAGGGAATTCCTCCTCGAGTTGGATTCCTATCACCTGGCCCTGAGGCAGAGTCACGGAGGGACGAGTGCTAAGGGCAGCCATCATTGTCTTTCTTGCGGCCTGATCAGGTACACCCTGGGCTTGGTAGCTGAGATAAAAAAGATCTATGGGTTGTGAGGATGAGGGGCTGCCTGTATTTCGGTAAACAAAAGTAGTTCCGTGCGGGGAGAAGCTCTGGGTGGAGGCATGAGTGGAGACCTGCGACAGCAGCAATCAAAGACCAAGAGATAAGGCTCTCTGAAGAGATTAGAAGATGGAACTCAAACTATTGTACTTGATGTACATTTCCCCATCTGGTAGTTTTGTTTGATATTTGGTTCAGCGACAGTCGAGAATCTGGGTAGCGAGGTATAGCTTTGCGCTTGCCTTGATGATGATTTCCCTTCGCATTGGTTTTCCTTGAAGTGACAGTCGCCCAACCGAGCCATCAGGCGAAAGAAACCAGCGACAAAGGCTGGAAAGTGTAGACGCAGATAACAGACTAACGGGATCACCCACGATGCATGATCGACTCTTATCGTTGGTACCTACCGGGCATCTTCCGTTCCACCCAGGCAGTCGTAGATAGGGTTATCACGAGCTTCCATTATCATAGGAGGAAGTACGAAAGTTTATCTCCTAGATTAACCGCCGTCGGACAGAATCCGTGGCAGCAGGGTTCCCCGCATGGATAATTCTGGGCATGGGAGATGATTTGGGGTATATCAATGAGTGGCCGTTCGTGCGTGAGAAAACTGAAAGGCGTCTGAAGTTGGAGTCAAACTAGCCTTCTACATTTTGCTAGTATCCAATCATTGCCATTTGTTATAACCTTCGCCATGGAGGAAAGTAAAATAGAGAAAGGCTCTATCAGAAACAATGAAGATGAAAAGGATTTACAAATCGGCACCATCGCAGACCTCGACGAAGGTGGAGCCTTTCTTCATGAGCATGGCTTCACTCAAGACACTCTCCAGGGGCTTCTGAATGATGAAGCACGCAACAAGTCCTTGGTGCGTAAGGTTGACCTTGTACTCCTCCCACTACTTGCAGGGACCTATGTCCTGCAGTATATCGACAAGTCAGCCCTGGCCTATTCCGCCGTCTTTGATCTATTCACGTCAACGCACATGTCCAGTAACCAGTACAGTTGGCTAGCCAGTATCTTTTATCTTGCATATCTGGTTGCCGAGTATCCCTGGAATATTCTTGCACAGAAGACAAAACTTGCCAAAGTGGTGTCAGGAAACGTTGTCGCCTGGGGCTCAATGCTGATGATAACGGCCGCTTGCTCCTCATTCACTGGTATGGCAATCTGCCGTTTCCTGCTGGGTATTTTCGAAGCCCCTATTACCCCATGCTTCATGATGATAGTCGGCATGTGGTACACTCGCGACCAACAGCCCTTCCGTGCTGGCATTTTCTATAGCTGTAACGGGCTAGGCGCAATCATTGGTGGTATCCTAACTTTCGGAATTGGCCAAATCCACACTATCGCAGTATGGCGGGCCATTTACCTCATCCTGGGAGGCGTCACCATGGCCTGGGGAATCGTCATGTTCCTCTTCCTTCCTGACGATATCATCTCTGCAAAGCGTTTCAACCTCGAAGACAAGGCTCTCTTGATCAGCCGCAGTCGTCTCGGCAGAACCGGTGTTATCAACCACCAAATCAAGTGGTATCAAATTCGAGAGGCTTTGATTGACCCCCAAGTCTGGATCTTGTTTTTTTTCACCTTTTGCAACGAGATTATTAATGGTGGCATTGCCAGTTTTGGTAAACTCATCATCAAAGGTTTGACCAATGATCCTCTCAAGACTTGTGCACTGGGAATACCCTTAGGCGCATTTCAAGTCTTTTATATTCTCAGTGGAACGTTCCTCGCGTCACGCTTTCGCGATTGTCGTACTATCGTCATGCCAGTTTACCTGATCCCCACGATCATCGGTACCTGCTTGATGTGGAAGCTATCCCACAAAACCAACGAGGTAGGCGTGCTATTCGGATATTATATCGTCGGTGCATATGTCTGTTCTTTGGTGCTATCGCTGCAGATGCCGGCAACGAATCTGGGAGGCTATACGAAGCGATCCACCGGTGTGGCTCTGGTGTTTTTGGCATATTGTGTCGGCAATATAATTGGTCCTCATGCGTTTTTGGCTAAGGAGGCGCCTTTGTACCAGACGGGCTGCAAAGTCATTCTTGCCTGTGCGTCTGCTCAAGTTGTCCTGGCTATTTGTCTGCGGCTGCTGTTGATTCGTCGGAACAAGAGGAGAGATGCGCAGGCTGCTGCGAATCATGACGGGGCTGGACATCAGTCAGAGTATGACGAGCTTGCTGATCTGACCGACTTTGAGGTGAGAACTGTTCGAGTCAAAAGGTCCACATCGGAAATACGCTGACGTCTTTCTAGAACCCGAGGTTCCGATACGTGTTGTGATGTCGCACGGTGGAAACATGAATTGAACCGGGCCGCTCGCGGCAGTATGTGACCGCTTCAGTTTTGCTGCTTTTCTTCCGATTTCTGTACCTCGCGTTAGTCTAGCGCTCAATATCATCAAGGCGCGTCAAAAAGATTTCTGCCTAATGAGTGACCTATGCACTTTGATATCGGCTCCACAAGAGCAAGCTCTTTGCCCTGTAGAAGATGTTTACTTGTAGATCAAGCGTAGAAGGCCGATTGAGACAAAGGAAACCGAGCATGTTTTTGAAGGAAAACTGAGACAAAGTATTGTACATCGTGACGTTGGGGATGGACAAGGGGGAAACGTGAAAAAAAATCTAAGGGCAGTCTCTATGATCCTCCTCATTCTGCAACACTCGAATAATTTATTTGCCGATCTCAACACCGCCAGTGGCACCAAGGACACGCTTGATGTCACCGTAGATGGCGAACTGACCGGCGGTAAGGGAACCGACCATGAAGAGACGGGCACCGATACCGGAATAAGAGCCACGGAGACCGAGCTCCTTTCCGATCTTGATCAGACGGGAGACAGTGCCCTCACCGGGAGCGCCGGGGGTCTTGTTGATCTTGGAGAGCATGGTGTCGGCAGGCTGGGAGACAATGGCGGCGGCAAGACCGGCAATGAGACCGGAGCCCAAGTTGATACCAGTCTTGGCACCGTCGGTGAGGTTGTTCTTGTCAACGGAAGCGTAGATGGCCTCGGAGACCTTCTCGAAGACGACGAACTTGGCCATGGTGTAGGGGACCCTATCAAAGATGGCATGTTAGAAAGAGAACTCGCGCAATATAGCGGACACATCGGCAACGAATGCGCCCAGTTAAAATCGAACAAGATGACTTACTGCTTGAACAGGATGGGTCCGAATCCGGAGTAGAAACCGGCGATACCCTCCTCCTTCATGATACGGCTGAAACCACCGAACAGACCGTTGGCGAAGGACGGCTGGGAGACGAGACGGATACGGGTGGCCTCGAGAGGGCAGAGGGCAATGTCGGCCATGAACTCAGCGCAGGCGGAGGAGGCGAGGTAGACAGCGGTACGGTTGTTGGTAGCGGTCTCAAGGCCGAGCTGGTTGATAGCCTGCTGCTTGAAGAACTCGTAACCACCGAACTTGAAGGCACCCTGGAGGAAGTAACCAGCGGCGGTAGGGCCGAGACCGGTCAGGAGAGCGCCAGCACCCTCGTTCTGGATGACCTGACGGAAGCCACCGATCATACCACGGTTGTAGGTGGCAGGGTCGAGCTGGATACGGGTCTTGACGCTGCGAGGAGAATGCGCGCACGGTCAGATGGGGTTCATTGTGTACAGTTTCGTGTCAAATGGTCGCGAGCTTCGACTTACACATCAAGAGGAGTGACAGCGCCGTGGGTGACACTGCAGCACACAGCACCAGCAAAGGCGAAGCGGCTGTAGAGGGCGAGGCCCTGCTTGGGGGCATCCTGGGGAGCGGTGACGGCAGCCATTGTGTGTGTGATGAGAGGGATGGGGGGAGAGGAGAGGAGATTGAGTTGAAGCTATTTTTTGGAGTGGTGAGAGAGAGAAAGGAGGAAAGGATTTGAAAGGGATGGGTCCCCTTCAATTCCGAAAACTTTTCGCGGGCCAATGACGGGCCATTGCGGGTAGCCGTCGGCAACACACGGGGGACTTGCCACCTTATGCGTATAACTCCGGTCATCCCCCGGTCAACCGAACAGTAACAGTAGTAGTCTCTCTCCCTTTGATGCTCGAGGGTCCTGATCATTACTATTATTACTCCTCCAGTCTCAAGTCCTGCATAAACTATTCCCTCGTACTATGGGAAGCCAGAGACGCACGAGCTCATGCTGCGTGGTATGATTCGACCGTCCTATTTTTTTACAGGTAACATATACTAAAAGTCCCCTGTGATAGCCTCGAGCAATATTCTGCATCTTAGCTATATGATGGTTATTCACTCCAAACAACTGTCTTCATGCTCTGGGCTTTAATATCAAAATATCCAATATCAGGGAGGAAGTAAAGGAACACCTTGCTACGTCACCAAGTGGACACCTGGCGGCATCGACGGGGCCCAATTGTGGTTGACCGCCTTGTTTACCGCCAAGACCGCCGCGCCCGGGGGCCCGAAAAAACGCCATTTATGATTCTGGACTTTGTTTCTCCTGGCTGCGTTCCATCACTCGGATTTCCACCAATCACAGTCCACAAATATGAATATCTATCTAACTTTGCGCTATCGCTCCCTATCATTGGTCAATTACCAGCTTCGGATCTCGGAATCCACATACTACAGATGTGCAGGCAGTACACCTACCTAGTACAGAGAGGCTGAAGCAGTCAAGTTCAGACCCTGAATGGTTGGATTGAGATGAACCTATTCTGAGTGACCGTGTTTCAAAGCATTGACACCTGTTCGTTCCATTGAGGGTCTCGCAAATCCCCATCTCACTTTCACTGGTCTTAGGTATCTCTTTGCATTCGGTACATCTGCTGGGCGTGAAATATATCTTAGTCGTCCAGCATTACTGACAAGCCCCTGCGACCATGAGTGCGGCTATCTGGTACCATTCAAATGAGACAATCATATTGTTTTTGATATTCAATCAGGGGACTAACGACATCGATTGATGTGGATTGACTCACGTCCGCATATATATTCGCCTAGGTATAATCACACGACAGGGAGTACCGTGTCACTACCATCAGTTCCGCTCAGTCCTAGTTCGAACCTTGCTGCATTCGGGGTCGATATATCGACCACGGCCGAAGGTTTCGATTGTCTTCTTTGTCGCTCACTTCCACGTACCTATCTTGAAAGACGTTGTATTGATTCCATTTGATTCTGGGCGAGACACGTGGTGGTCAAGCCAATGTTGTCTCTATTGAGTTGTTGTCTAAAAATGCACCAGGAGACCAAGAAGTGGAGGGAGATCGAAGGTGAGGGTTGCCTCCGGTCGAAGTCTTCAAAGACACGTCATAGAAATTAACCAATCCCGAATCAGAAGCATCAGATGATCCAGAAAAGTCGCTGGAATGGGATGCTCCGCAGAATACACTGATGATGCAGGGTTTTGAATGGCACGTGCCAGCTGACCAGAAGCATTGGCACCGTCTTAGAATGGCTCTACCGACTCTTCGGGATACCGGGGTTGACAATATCTGGATTCCCCCTGGTTGCAAGGGAATGGATCCATCTGGTACGGGGTATGATGTTTATGACCTATATGACCTCGGGGAATTTGATCAAAAGGGGTCTATATCAACACGTTGGGGACCAAAGGAGGACCTGCAGGCCCTAATAGCAGCGGCGCGTGATGTTGGTATCGGAATATATTGGGACGCTGTCTTGAACCACAAGGCCGGCGCAGATTTCACAGAGAAATTCTCCACTGTGAAGGTGGACCCCAACGGTATCAAGGTCACTCTAGTTTCCTGAGAATATGAGCAAGGCTTATGCTAACCCAGATCGAACCATCGTTACATCAAAGCCCCAGAAAATTTCTGGATGGGTTGGATTCGACTTTCCTGGTCGCAAAGGAAAATATAGTGCGATGAAGTACCACCACCGACACTTCAACGGAGTGGATTGGGATGAATCGAGAAAGCAACAAGCAATATACAAGACTGCCAAGCCGCGCAAAGACTGGGCAAAAGACGTCAGTGATGAGCATGGGAACTATGACTTTTTGATGTTTGCGAACCTCGACCACACTCATCCGGAAGTTCAAGCTGATATCTTCAAATGGGCTGAATGGGTTGGGACCAAGCTGCCAATCAGCGGCATGCGGATTGACGCGGCTAAGCATTTTTCTGCTCCATTTCAAAAACAATTCGTCGATCACCTGCGGAACACAGTCGGCGCTGATTATTTTATTGTAGGCGAATACTGGAGAGGAGATGTGAGATATCTGCTCAACTATCTCGAAGTGATGGAATACGGGGTGTCTCTGTTTGACGTACCGCTCCTCGGGCGGTTTGCAGTGACTTCACAGATCGAAGGGAGTGACCTTCGCAAGATATTTCGAGGCACCTTGGTGGAACAGTGCCCGGCGCATGCAGTAGTAAGTCTCCCTGATTGATTCACTTTATGCTATACTAAGCTTTGGTACTACCACTAGACATTTGTAGGAAATCATGACACTGTAAGACTTTGGAATTATACATAACTAGAGTAATGCTTACATTGTATAGCAACCTGGACAGTCTCTAGAGGTTAGTTCCCTAAGACGTTTGGAGGTTCAGTTCACAGATTGGTGCTAATGGGATACCACAGACCATAATAGCCCCATTCTTCAAGCCCATTGCCTATGCATTGATTCTTCTCCGAGCTCAAGGACAGCCATGCGTCTTTTATGGCGACCTTTACGGAACTAAGGAAGGTGACGGAAGCAAGGAAGGCGCTGGGCCGGCTTCGATGCCATCCTGCATGGGAAAACTCCCTGTTTTGACGCGTGCCCGCAAGCTATATGCCTACGGAGATCAAAGGGATTACTTCGAGAAGAAAAATTGCATTGGTAAGCAAGTTAAAACAGCTCTAGATTCAACGCACTAAATATATGCAGGTTTCGTGCGTTATGGGAATGAATATTTCCCAGATGGCCTTGCGTGTGTCATTAGTAACATGGGAGCGAGTTATAAGCGGATGTATGTGGGAGTCAGGCACGCAGGAGAGGAATGGACTGATGTACTCGAGTGGTGCATTGGAAATGTGTTTATTGACACCCGGGGATATGGGGTGTTCCCGGTATCTACAAAAAGCGTCAGTGTATGGGTTAACAATAAGGCCAATGGGAGGAGAAAGCTTTCCCGGCCCTTGTGAGTAGAGTCCATATTTCTGCGGCCAGGCTGTCGCTTGAACAGGATGACTGACGTGAACTATCATTTTAGTAATACTAATATCTATGATCTGTGAGAGAGCTGAAAAGCTTTCGAGGGCTTGGAGATTCTAACTTAATAATTAAACCTCGATTTGTTGACGGACTAGTTTGAGAGTTTTCTCGACCATGTTTGACCTTAAGAAAAAGCCATTTACTGCCCAATGCGTGTTCATTAACCAAGAAGCTATAGAAGTCGACCAGCGAAAGCATACTGGCTTTCCACGAACTAGAATTGGCTCAGCCCCGACGTCTTTCCTGTTGCATCCCGGTCTCAAACATTCTTTTTTATTTTAGATCATAAATGTATAATCGAACTGACCAATCCAAGTCCAGAAGCCCCAGATACTGACTGTGCATTCGATTACATGAATCGCCCAGAGTTGGCTAGACTGATTTCAGAGTAAGTTGCATAGCCTTGTCTATCAAAACTGATTTCCGAGAGTGTTATCAATGCATGTCTGACGAATCAGCTGGTTTTTGGTTATCTTGCACTGCGTTTCATATTTCTGGTAACTACCAATTTTGGTCCAACTCAATTCAGGGATGTCCCGTGTTGTTGTGAATCAAGGGAGTTTGATTCCAAAGGGTGATTCGGGGTTGCTTGGTGAGACTACCATATAATCATACTTGTGCCGCAAACCCTCATCTCAAAGGAGCTAAAGTAAGTTAGTCGCGTGCCACTCAATGCATCCTACTCACAAAATATCCAGATTAACTATTGTTTCATGTGCTAGTTATAGTTCCCCGTGGGCCGTCGGCACCTGCCGGTCACATGAGCGGGGAGTGGAGGTCGCGCCAACGGATAGTAAAGACTCCACTCTTGACAAGCATCCACGAATTTACGATAGCTCCATATTGGGTTCCTCAAGATCTACCTCAACTGATTCGTGCCCGCATCCTTTATAAATCTCCACTTGAATGTTGTGGGCTGGCTTGTCGGTATCGCCAGCGAGTGGAAGGCCCTTGATTTGAGGTAAGGAACGGCGACCTCTCCCCAGAGAACAGTGCGCCCCTGAATCAAGACGTGTGCCCCACTCTTTGTCTAGGGGTCTGGCTAATGAATGCTCAAGCTGGAGGTCTATAAAATCACCCAACACCCGGACACTGTTCACGTTACACACCCGCCTGATATCACCTTGAATGCCCTCAGTTGGCTTCTTCCACTCACCTCTCACCCCACGGGAGAACAAAAGAAGCATCTCATCTTGAAACAAACCGAGATGGCGACCAAGATCGATAAGATCGGTGCGGCCCATCCCGAAGACGAGGGCCATGATGTGACGGCGGTTGCCTCAAGCTCTGCTCTCGCTGGCTCTGATGACATGTTGTCCCTCGGCCAGGTTGACCAGGCCCTGGCAACCAAAATGCATCTTGTTAATGATGTAAGCTTTTTCAAGAGAATATTCCAACGTCGAACCTATGTTGACGGCACAGGCGATCGATGAAATTGGTTTTACTCCTTATCATACGAAGTTGTTCTTCCTCAACGGATTCGGGTACGTGAACTTGACTCCTATCAGATACTGGTCCGCACGATTCTGATGTATGATGAACAGCTACGGCGTCGACTCACTATTACTATTCCTTATGAGCATATCCGCCGACCAGGTGGTGGCTCAGTACCCTCCGAAATTTACCAGGGGTGCCCAACTGGGTTTCTATCTTGCATTGCTAGTGGGTGCCTTATTCTGGGGTAGCACAGCCGACATCATAGGTCGAAAGTGGGCCTTCAACTTTTCTCTGTTCACCAGTGCGATATTTGCCATCACCGCAGGGGCTGCGCCGAACTACCCGGCCTGGGCTACTTTGGTCGCACTTTCGGCTTTCGGCTCTGGAGGAAACTTGGTACTTGACACCACCGTCTTTCTTGAATATCTCCCTTCGAACAAACAATGGCTTCTCACCCTTCTAGCTGGTTGGTGGGGAGTTGGGCAGACTGTGGCCGGCCTGGTCGCCTGGCCGTTCATGTGTGAGGATTTTCTTTCTTTCCCATATTGCTCCTTCTCATGCTGACATTTAGACAGCAAACTACAGTTGCCCTACGGATGGCACTGTTCCGTGCACCAATGCCAACAACATGGGATGGAGATACTTATTCTACACCTGCGGAGCTATGGTCTTCGTTCTCAGCATTGCTCGAGTACTCGTTATTCGATTCCACGAGACCCCAAAGTTCCTCCTCTGCCAAGGCATGGATGAAGAGGTTATTCAAACTCTCCAGAATCTAGCTCGGAAGCATAATCGGCCATGCCAACTCACCCTAGAGCAACTTCAAGCCTGTGGCCAAATTCGCAGCGCCCATGCCGAAAATAAAGCCTCCTTTTCTGAGTTGGTTGTGCACGTGCGAGGACTATTCTCGACCCGAATCATGACTCTCTCGACGTCACTGGTGTGGTTTTCATGGGCGCTCATCGGGCTAGGATACGCTTTGTACTATGTTTACCTACCCGAGTACCTGGCGTCTCGAAACGCCTCGGCTGGGGAGACTTCACCTTATCTCACCTGGCGCAACTATGCAATTACCAATCTCTGCGCCATCCCGGGTCCAATCATTGCAGCATTCATGTCCGAGGTTCCCATTCTTGGGAGACGATGGACAATGGCTATCGGTGCATTCATCACAAGTGAGTAAGAATTGAGTATTTACATCTCGTGACTGCAGCTGAACAATTACTAGTGGCCTTCTTCTTCGGTTATACTGCTGTTCGCACAAGCGCACAAAATCTGGGATTTGCCTGCGCAATCTCGATTACTATCAACATGTACTACGCCACACTATACGCGTACACTGTCGAGATTCTGCCGTCCGCGCACCGAGGTACTGGCAATGGCATAGCAGTTGCGCTCAATCGACTGATGGGCATGGTGTCGGCGTTGATTGGCGCCTTTACGTCCACTGCCAGCTCAATCCCGATCTATGTGTGTGCTGCGCTTCTAGGAATGGCCGGAGTTCTTGCCGTGTTGTTCCCACTCGAGTCCCGCGGTAGACACAGTATTTGAGGATGATGAGTTTCCGGCCCGAGCCTGTCACGATGGCCAATCGACGCCAACGGAAATGAGAAGGGTAGCGAAAAAGACCAGCGAATATTTATTTTCGATAGGTGAGGCGCCATATAAGTATGGGACCTCCTCTTCTCTCTGCACTGCATGGTTTATTTTCCGGGGTTCCCATTTGCCGCAATGATCATTTCAACACTAGTTCTCTAAGAAGCGTCAGGATTATCCATTCAAAGATTATCCATTCAAAGTTACAAATTCCCGAATTCCCAAACACCCAAGTAGGGACGATCTTGGTCTTGAAACTGATAGAACGGATCACGGGTAATATCCATGAAGGAAACATCATTCTGGAGCCCCGGCACCGACCACCCCAAAGAATCTCGTGGCAATGGACCCTGAACAGGGCCATTACTCAGTGAAATCGAGCTACCCTCTCTCCACATTCCCTGGATTGAGCCATCAGAGGGCCGCCGATCGCGTACGGTACTCGAGTACGGCGGTAATGCTTGACCACCATCCGAGGTATCGACCGTTCTTGTAGAGTGATGGAATATCTCCGTTTCAACAGTTAACTTCTGAGAACTCTTATCTCCCAGTGGCTCGAAAAACGAAGGCTCAAAAAGATCTCGTCCAGAGGCGCTAGCCGGAACCCGGGGAGAGTTTTGCAGGAGAATGTCCCACATCAGCTCTGTATCAATTGATATAGTCCTGCGTGCAGAGCCGCTGTTGCTAGAGTTTGGGCTCACTGCAAAGGCTGATTGGATGAGCGCTTGAACTTTTTGATACTGTCATATCATTAGTCAAAGAATGCCATATAGAGCTTGACTATACTCACAATCACATCACACGTGGGCCATTTTGCAGCCAAGTCACTCAGGAAATTCGTACAGGTTTCCACCTTGCGCTGGGCGGATTCTCTCAGGGCGGGATCCGCAGCACGGCAGTAGTACAGATGAATGGTGGTCGCAATAGCTACCAAATGGCCGATCGATGGATCGGAAAGCTGGTAGTCCTTTTCGGTGACCATGTCAATGAGGCGAACCGTCCATGTTGTGTGTATCAGCGCCAGCTCAGACGAAGTCTTCCAAAAAGTGTTTGGTACTGCGAGTTGAGCGGACTGCTGCGGCCTCCACGAGTAAAGGAAGGGGTGGTTAATCACACTGTGTACAGCGTGATATGTGAACTGGAGGTATAACCACGGGCTCCAGTAACAACGATCACCATGAAGTTCCTCGACTGACTGTTCTTGAAACCTTGCAGAGTCATATCGATGAGACATGGGGAAATTTGTCTCAAGGTTCATCAAATGAGCTCCGATGATAGAATAGCCGGACTCAACGGACCATGGTGGGGTGAAATACCCACTTGCGCAATGTGAGACATAGTTCTGGACCTCTCTCCAAAGTGATCCCAATTGAACCATGTAAACCCATATCCCTCCCCGTGATGAGAGGGAACCAGTCTCCTGAGGGACCTGAGGGGGAATTACGCCCATCTCTCGAGGAGTGTCAATGTTGACTGCCGTATACTTGGGGTTTTGAATGTCTCGTAGAATATTCAACGATAAGCTCCGTGGACCAAATTGTTGGTTGAGGAAGTTGATGCTCCAAAACAGCCTCCGGCGAGCTTCCAAGGTGGGCGTTGACTGTCCCTCGTGTAACTCAATGTCAATATTCCCACACTTGGCAAGATTTGTGACGAGTCCAATATGGACCCAAGCTAGGTGTGTATCATTTGCTGTGCGAATATGAGCGAAAGAATATCTTTTGATCTATTATTAAAGACTGACCGATGTACTCAGCAAGCGCAATCAAGCAAAGTGACTGCATTGTAGATAAATTCACCTTCCCTCGAGCAATTCGAAGCGAGATAAGACTCTGAGCTGCCTCTGCGTATTGACGACATTGCTGGTCGACCTGGCCATCTAGAATGTGGCTGCGTGAGTAACGCAAAGCTAGACTCGAAATACCAAATATAACCTCGTCGGGGATACCAGCTAAATTCGAAAAGTCCTCTGGATTGAAAAGCCATAATGGTTGCTTGTGACAGTATTGAAAGTAGAGGGCAATGCATTTAGAAATCATGTCTCTGGGAGGTATTGTAGATATTGAAGCATTGACGGTTGTATTGTGGTCCTCAAGACTTATCTCATCGGGAGACCGAAATCTTCGTGTTGATGATCCGCGGCTGTTGGATGTGGTCCTTAATGCAGCATCTCCGCCCATGATTGAGCCCAGTGGCCCGGCTGTTGTACGGTGGTGGGATCTGAATTCTTCGTCAGCACTCTTTCCCAGTTGATGACATGAAAGAGAGCAATCTGTGCTAACGTTGATTGTTCCAGTACTATATTCATCTTCTCTTCGAGCTGTTGCAGTCGATCTGCCTGAGTTCGGGTTAGCCAACCGATTCAATAGAGGTTCCAGGACCTTCTTACCAAGACGCCATCGCTTCCAGCACTGCCCTCCCAAGAGTCATAGCTCCGACTATACTGGCATGACTGTTTTAGACGGGTGCAGGTTGAACATGCCGGTCGCTCTCCAGGACATCGTGTCTTCTTTCGTCTATCATCGAGTTTCTTTGTCGGCTTGGTTTCTCTTCCAAGGGGTCGGTCAGAATGTGCTCACCTGCAATTTTCACAGGCCTGATGGGATCTTTTAGTAATACGAGAGTTTTCCAGCGACATTGGTAGTGTTTCCTTGATTCGTCACTGGATAGAACTAAGAAATGACCATCTCAAAGCGTGGGGCCGTCATTAAGAAGAGGGAGCGCGGGGTTATCGGACCCAAGCCGATGAGGCGTCAAGTCGCGGGGAGGTGGCCCACTGTTATGACCCACTTCAGGAAACAATAGCGATAAGGGGAAAGGCTGATATCATTAAGTTTGCCTTCCTATTCTGTATCGCGCCTATGATAACTAACGGTGAACATAGCTGCAAGAAAGGTCTAGCCCATGAAAGGAAACTTAGGCGCTAGGCTGGCCTTCTCGCGTCGCACATGTTTGTCCACATTCATCTCGGGGTCTGAATCCTGGTCATTTAATTGGCTCTTGCATTGGCATTTATGGTTTAAAGCAAAGTCTCTAGTATCTCAATTTGTTCAAAAACAATCATCCGAAGAAATCTGCACAGTTCAATGAGATAGAACTACCAGTCCAGCTTGCCATTACTCTCCGCCGAACACGCCAATCCTGAACAAAAATTAATATCCTCAGCAGTAGCTGAACCAGCTGAGGTCTGTCGAGCTGGCCAAATTTCCCGTTGTTCCTTCTCTTCTTCCCTTCGATGACTGAGAAGTAAGCTCCGAACGGTGTTTTGAAAGAAAAGTGGTGCGCTCTCCAGCTCGGGATGAAGTTGCCCATTGACAAAAACTCCGGCGTTGAGATTTTTCTGGGCTTCGTTGCAGAGGTACTTGTCCTCGGCTAACACTCGCTTGAAAAACGCATCAATGTACTCGAAATCTGCATCGGATGCCTCCTTATGTCGGTAGACTTCGTACTCCATGGAGCAAGTTCCCACTGAAGTTGGAACGCATCGCATCATGTAGAAGAAGTGAGGACTGATTCTTCGTCAGTATACTGATACTCAACGTTATCTTCGTGGAGGCTACCAAAAACTCACGAGACAGTCATGCACGCATTCGGGAAGTAATAAGTGCTCGCATTTTTGATATCATTATCCACTTTATCCTGCTTGGGCCTTGAGAAATGTTGAATATGGCCAGGAGTAGAGACCGTGTAGTAATATGACAGATCGGCGAGATTGGCGACATCGGGATGTGCGACTGTGCAGTGATAACATTCGTTGTAGTTATCGGCTAGTGTTTTCCAATTATAGTCGCCATCCATTTGCCATGTATGGTCGAACTTGTATTGACTGAAGTCAAAATTCTGAAAGCGCCCTTGGGTGTCGACCGCTTTGAAATCCTCCTCCCAGGGCACAGGATTAGGTGAAGAGTCGAGATTCACCCAGATGAACCCTAGTGCATCAACATGCACATGCACGGGGAACAATCTTTGGTCCTCTTTTGAGAACCCTGCGACATCATCAAATCGTGGGGCTTTGGCGAGTTTCCCGTTCAGGCCATATGTCCATCCGTGATACTTGCAAGACAGAATCTTAACATTGCCCTCATTCTCTGATACCAAAGGAAAGGCACGGTGACGACAGATATTGTGAAAACCATTCAAGCTGCCCTCACGGTCGAGGCAAAGGAAGAAGGAAAACCCAGCTTCGTGGAACCGCAAGTAGTCGCCTGGCTTGGTGAATCGGAGCTTATGGGTGACCAGAATCCATTTCTTGGAAAAAATAGCCCGTCGCTCCAGCTCATATAAGTCTGGTGAGCAATACCATGAGGCGGGTAGAGCCTTTGGTGGCTCCTTCGGGAGCTTCTTTTCCGCGAAGTTATTGGATTTGTATCCAAATAGAGAGGCGACGGCAGCTGCCATGACGATATCAACTATCTTCACTGATGATTGACTGCTTGAAATAAGAAGTATGTACAGTCTTATCGATCACCTCTACCGCCGGATTCATCGTCATTGATTTATCTTCTTGTTCAAATGTCTTCAAAGTGCCCGATCACGCGGCCATCCAAACACAACGCTATGGCGAAACCATGTGTCGCACTGCTTCAACACGGTCTCCGACCGACGGCGACCTTACCGTGACATACAACCGATGGATCCACTCTTGGGTCCGAGAAGGCCTCATGCAAAGTGTTAGTGAAAGTTTGGGCTCCCCAACTAGGCTCTTGTCGAGTCCCGTCTTCCGCCGGCTTTGTCCGGTCAGGTGAGCGGCGTTTGTCTGTCTCAATGAAATCGCCTACCTACCCTTCTGGTGGTGCCTGCAGAAGATAACCAGGAAATTTAAACCAGATATGGCATTCCGGTGCTAGCGGAAGATGCCGCCATATGGTGTTGATCAGGATCACAGACTATTGTCTGTACGACCGGCCTAGGCTATGTTCGCTCCACATCAAACACTTCGCTTTCCTTCGACTGACTCGATACTTTGCTCTTGGGTCTGGTGATAACACATCCTGTACCCAACCAAGTCACCCACGGCCGCCATACACGACAGCTTACTGTAATATGCAGTAATACAGCCGAAGCTTGAGATACCAAAGGTGACAGGCGGGCAGAGACACGGAGACCTCCGCTCATGTGCGCTGCATGTCGAAGTGACAACGTCTCTATTGGGTTCAGATTGTGGAATTCGATGTCATGAACTGAGCTACATTCTTTTCCCTGCGTCTTTCAAGATACTATTTTCATTCCTACACGCTCCAACTTCAGGACAAAAGTTCTACCTCCTCCCCTTCACGGCCCTGACCTTCAGACGACACCATGGGATCAAACGACTCAACCGACAATGGGTCAAAGTTCATTTTGACGGCGGAGGCCCTTAATAAGGCTCTGCCCGATCTGAGCATGGCCACACGGGCAGTCCACGCTGATGATTTCGTCAGTCCTCATCGCGCAATTGCTCCCGCAATGCACGTCGCGGTCAATTTTCGCTATGCGAGAGATCCCAAGGACCTAGTCCCGGAGGAGAATAAGGATGTGAGAGTCTCAACGCGATCACTTGATTTTTGTTCTGACAAGCCGGCATAGCCAAATAACCCTCATGATTCACATGTGTACTCTCGCTACACATCGCCCAATTCTAGTCGCTTGGAAGTCTTGCTACGCAACCTTATGGGCGGCGAAGTCATTACGTACTCAACTGGTCTTTCTGCCTTCCATGCCATGTTCATTCTCATCAACCCAAAAAGAATCTTCATTGAGGATGGATATCACGGGTGTCATGGTGTTCTCGATATCATGCAGAGGCTGTCTGGGGTTCAGAAACTGGATTTGTCCCAGCTGGACCAAGCAGGTCCAGGCGATATTGTACACGTGGAGACGCCTCTTAATCCGACTGGAGAAGCTAGGAACCTCGCATATTATCGTGAGAAAGCAACCGAAAAAGGTGCCTATCTGACCGTCGATGCTACGTTTGCGCCCCCTCCGCTTCAGAATCCTCTGGATCTAGGCGCAGACATTGTCATGCACAGTGGCACCAAGTACGTCGGGGGCCATTCAGATATGCTTTGCGGTCTTCTTATCGTTCACCCCGACCGAGTTGAGAAAGATGGATGGTTGAAGAAGCTACACAAGGATCGCCAATATATAGGCAATGTTATGGGTAGCTTGGAGGGCTGGCTCGGTATCCGGTCTGTTCGGACGATGCATCTTCGGGTCACCAAACAGGCCCAGACGGCAGAGAGGCTGGCTCAGTGGTTACATGACCAGCTAAAGGATCAAAATAGTATTGTTGGTCAATTAATAGATCGGGTGAAGCATGCATCACTCCAAGAAGCTGACTTGAAAGACGGTTGGCTTCGAAAGCAGATGCCTGGGGGCTTTGGACCCGTGTTCTCGATTTGGGCCAAAAACGCAGCTTTTGCCCGGGCACTTCCAAGCCGTATGTTTATTTTCCAGCACGCGACGAGTCTGGGTGGCGTGGAAAGTTTGATGGAATGGCGGGCGATGAGTGATGCCTCATGTGACGACAAGTTGTTGAGAATAAGTTGCGGTATTGAGGAGTTTGAGGATCTACAGGCCGATGTCCTACAGGGCCTTGAGTCACTATTGCGCACCTCCCACTCTTAGTTTTTCCTACAACATTCTTCAAACATCTTGTCTAAGGAATGCCATGATCTTTCAATAGCTACCTGTATATCAAACGCCTTCTTAACTTTGTACTACCCTTGACGTATTTCTCCCTCAAAATCAAAGTACCGTCTGGGATACTGGCAAATGCATGGACTTGAAAGCTAAATCTTGCGTCAGTGCCACCTCTCAACAACCCAATCCCTGATTACTTTGTTCCTTACTCTTTGATTGGAAGGTCTAGCTAGTATTTGAGGAACCAAACTCCGGGTCATTTGGGCTCCATATGGAGCTCTTGACTTTGCATGTTGTATTGAAGATTATTACAGACATTCTGCTCCTGGGCCTAGATAAGAGCTCAGAAAGACACTATACAAAGTTTGTGTTTGGACATACAGTACGTGATGGACCAATAGAATTGACCGGCGAGGCTCCGACCACGTGACCGGGGATATCGCCGTGGGGGAGTCAGGTGGACGTTGCTCTTCAACGCCAAACGCACGTCCTGGCCCACTTTGAAAGGTGGACCCACACGAGGTACACAAGCTCTTCAGTCTCCGGATAAACTACCCATCTTTGGAGCTTCAGTGTCCAGGTCTTATGCATGGCTATCATCAGTGTGCCCAATGTGCTACCCTCACGTGGACGGCGGCATCCGCGATGAAGGATTGTCCTTGAGAGGTCTTAAACCCATGGCTATCAAGCAAAGCTTCTTCAGTCAGATCAACGAGATACTCCCTTCATCAAACTCGATCAAAAGACAAAATCAGCAAAATGGACCAATTTGACGTTGCAGTCGTTGGACTCGGAGTCCTCGGAAGTGCTGCAGCATACTATGCCGCTAAAAAGGGTGCCAAGGTCATTGCTTTCGAACAATTTGAATTTGGCCATGTTCACGGAGCTTCTCATGATACCTCACGCATCGTACGAACCTCGAATTTCACTCCCGAATATGTTGCACTTGCGAAGTCAGCGTACAAGGATTGGGCCGAGCTTGAAAAAGCTGCTGGCCAAAAGTTGTTGACCATCACGGGAGGCGTGGTGTTCTTCCCTGAGGAACCGAACACGCCCGCTCTGGCGACTGAGTTCACGAAGAGCCTCGACACAAACGACGTACCCTATGAGCTTCTAGATTCTCAAGAAGTGAAAAACCGATGGCCACAGTTTCAGATCCCTGATAATGTATCTACGGTCTACACAGCCGACACCGGCATTGCCCATGCTTCTCGGACAGTGAGCACCTTCCAGGCACTAGCGCGGGCCCATGGAGCTATTCTCAGGGATCAAACCCGAGTGGACCGCGTGGTACCTAATGCTTCAGGTACTAGCGGGGTCATAATCAAGACATCAAAGGGACAGTTTCAAGCCGCAAAGGTCGTCCTCGCGACCGATGCGTGGATCAATAAACTACTGAGTCCGTTGGGCACACACATCCCAGTGTCCGTGATGCAGGAGCAGGTGACATATTTCAAGCCCACCGATGCAGCAAATTTCGAGTCTGATCGTTTCCCCGTCTGGATCTGGAATGGCGCAACGTGCTACTATGGATTTCCCTGTTATGGAGAGCCGACAATCAAGGCCGCGCGAGATACTTCAAACAATTTCATGACACCAGAGCAGCGAACATACGTCCACTCACCACACCTGCTTCATCAACTATCGGGCTTCCTAGAAAACTTCATTCCGGATAAAGCACGCCAACCACTTCGTACGATCACTTGTCAATATTCGATCACACCAGACCGACAGTTTGTCATTAGCCCTCTTGAAAACCACCCTGACATCATTGTGGGTCTGGGCGCAGCTCATGCTTTCAAGTTTGCACCTGCATTTGGCCGTGTACTTGCTGAACTTGCTGTGGATGGTACTACGAAGGAAGATATCTCCAAGTTTGGCATCCCGACGGCCGCGACTTACAGTAGTAAGCTTTAATTTGAACATTGATTATCTCGAACGATTTCCGATCGTTTTTTGCGAGACAATAATTTCCCATCAATCAACAATCAATGACTGCCCATCTTCTTGAAGACGATGTCCTAGCTGGCAATTGGTGGAGGAACCTCGTCATATGTCCCGGGTTTGCAAAGAGTTGGGAGGACATGCCTCCTTCTAGTCCTCGCCCACCCTGCGCTTTCCTTCCAAAACTCTTGAGTTGGTTAGTGGAACGGGTATCTAGGTTGATCTCGAATAGTTCGACTGTAGAATCTATTATTTGTATAATATGTAAATTCCTCCTCTATGACGCCTGGTATACCTTAAAACTGTTGAACTCCCAGTACGCGTTTGTGAAGTTCGCTCCATTCTCTGCTGCGAATTGAGTGCATGTACCTGGACAGTTGTTGGTTTTCGTGTAATAAGAGGTGGCACCTGCAAGGTCGCCACAGATGTCGATATTTGCGATGATGCTTTGATTCTTGAAATGCGAGCTGATGTCACAGTGGGTGCTGGGGAAGTCTGCCAAAGCCTCTCCCCAAGTCGAAGGATCCGGGCTGCTTGAGTTTGAGATATCCGAGGGGATACCACCTCTTGAAAACATCCAAACGCGGATTCCCGCATCACGGAGCTCCATGGCGTACACCTAATCAGATTTGAGTCAGTATATAAGTAGAGAAGTTGACTGTGTATTCTCAGGACTTACACCACCGCCATTATCGTTGAATGCCTCGCCGTATGTGGCAGTTTTGCCTTTCACACTACACCCGGTGTTGTCATTTGCCGTATTGAGACAGTTCGAATATTGAGCCGTGCCGGTCTCCTTGCGCTTGGCATTCATCTTGCAACCACTAGTCGTGTGCAAGGTCATATCATTCCCATGTGTTCCTTTATTATTGGATTCAATGATATCGATCTCCCCATGTTCGGGCCAATTAGATGGATCGGTGAGCCAGAGTGCTGGCCACGTTGCGCACCCGTATGGCGTGTGAACAACATCGAAGATGAAGAGTCCACTGTCGTAAGTATTTGTCGAGGTGATGCGAACAGATTTGCGACCACTCGTTTGGTTTTGAGTATCGGTATCAAGTTTAACCACAGCTGTTGAATCTGAAGCGTAAGTCAGATTCATCATTGAGGCTGTTTGCGAGTCGACATATCTTTTCTTATAGTTAGCAAGTGGCAGAGTCAGGATATTCAAGGTAGACGTACTGCACGAAACCATTGGTGGGATCCGTGGACGTGTAATATTCGAAGTTATCGAAGAAAGACGATCCCGAGTAGGTGTCGACCAGGGTATAATTTAGTTGAGAATAATTGGGGTAAGCATTCGCTTTGACTCCTTCTACTGCCCCAACAATCACCGCGACGATCACCACCACAACACATGCTCCAATGATCAGCTTTCTCCTACCGGACCATCCACGTGGATCATACCACGGTATTTCCATCACTGCTCTTGAACCGAAGACTTCCGAATATCGTGGAGGATTCGGTATTGCCTGGGGGGCAGAGCGACCGTAATTTGTGTGATGTTCAAAATGGGGTAAATTGCTTGTTGTACTTCCAAAGCGACTGTCATCGTCTTCTGGGCTAGCAAACGGGTTTTCGGCCCTCATTATAATCCTCTGGATCAGGTGTGAAGATCGCTCGGTCGCGTGGGTACTAAAGGATGGATTGCCACGAAATTGAAAATCCAATTGGTTGTCTTACATGCAAGAGCAGAACGTGCCATGAATTAGTAGATAAGAAGTAAAAATTTGCGCCCCAAAGACAAGATATTTTCCATAAGCGAAAAGTGATATGAATGAAGGCTTCGCTCATGGATATACGTCTGCCGCGTACGTCCCTCTCAACGCTAAGAGCTCCACTCTTGAGAATTTTCGTTCTTCCCAAGCAAGATATCTCTAGCATGAGAGTATTGCTTAAACTATTTCAAAAATACTCGGTTTGGGATGGATGTTTAAAGAAGAGAAATTGATTGGATATCTGTTGTTCTTATGATACAACTCCTTATCTTCCGTCATTCCAGTTCTCAGACCGTACCCACCTATCAAGATCCGGATTGCTCGCTGCATCGCAATCATCAACTCCAGGCTCCGAAGTTATTAAGCGCAAGAATATCTGATATCTTCAAAATGCAGTATTATTAATCCCAAATCCAAGTGAGGAGATCATGCATTTGCCAAGAAATTGCGTGGTGCCTCCAGACCGCCGCGCAACGTGGACGCGTAACCAGCGGTTAGGTGGTCCACAAACATCAGATATCTTTTCCCACAGCTATCCTAAATTTAACTTGTCTTGTCTACTACTATATATCCATCAGCCCTGTCCTGTCACTTGCCACATCTTTTTTTGAGGTTATCAATATCCATTTGTGAGTACAGTAATGGAATGAGGACGTCTCTCTTCACAACTGAGGTCCTGGCTCCTGGGCAATTCTCGTTGTGTCGGTGATCTGCAAGCAATACGCCATGGAATCAGGTTTTGCTATGGGCTTTTTTTCCAAACCTGAGCTTTGAATTTGTCTAGATCTCGCTAAATTGACGAATCCATGGCTGCTGTATATCGTGGCATGAATTCCAAAAACATTGGAACTCATCCTGCGACCATGGCCGAGCATTATCAGCTACAATTCCGGGAATTTTGAATGTTTTCGATGTCGGCATACATTCGAGTTAAACATTCTAGCAGATGATCGACGACAACAGTCAAAATAAATTATTGCATTAGGATAAACTTCCGGGGAGCTATTGCAAAAATATCTATAGGAATGATTATCAGCATACTTACCTTCCAAGTGGATAAGCTCCTCGGTGACTTATAGAATCCAAAATATGCCCTTCTCTGCATAGTATCATCTCCAAATATAGACTCAGATGGACTGATTAAGTCACGATTGCCGCCCTGTCATATCCCATCATCAGATACATCGTCAGCCAGTCAGTTCCGATGCCACGGAGCTCCAAATGGTCTCGAGTAGCCACATTCCATGAATAACAGACGTCGCCTTGGCTCCAATTTTTGAAGCCTCAACCTTATCGCTAGCACGCCGACCCTCAAGTAAAAAAGGGATGGAACGTGGTCGTGTAAAGCTTCATGCAAGTTCAACTCGAGCTACGCTATATATTGCGCGCATGATAAAGCCTAAAACCTTCGCTGACAAACCAGGGAACTTTGGCATTTCTCATCAAAGTTTGGAAAACTTATTAGCCAGAAATCTGGAATGCGGATGCTTCAGTACATAGCCACGGTTGAAACTGCGGCAGATTCTAGATATTTGCTGAGACGGGCGGATCACAAAAACATAGGTATTGTTCTCGAAGACTAGGTACCCAAGGCAAAAAGCTTAAATTTCACTACTTTTATGAATTTCTTGGATAGTACTGAGCTTGTTTCCTAGCGTGAAGCTTTTCTCTCTGTGCGCACAGAATCACTGCACTTGCAATGAATGATTACTGTACCCCGGAATGATCAATCGTCACTTTTGGTGTACTTCGGTACTTATCTCTGCCTAGAGACCGTTCTAGAATACTCCGAGAGCCCGAGCGGCCTGAGCCGATCGGCCAGAAGTCCGAACCGTCAACCGGTCCCGGATCGCAAGCGGATTTCACTCCGGGTATTTAAGCCTTGGCGCGTGGTTTCGCGCTCGCCAAGAAAAGAGCAAAAAGGATGAGCAGCATTTTCCTTTATCCAAATGCACGCACGAACAACAGAAAACGAAACCAAAATGTGCGGCCTGAAGAGTGCCGGGATTCTGAGAAGAATTCTGATTCAATTTCATAAACACACAACAACCATGGGTGTCATTGGCAGCCTGTGGAGTCGTGTACGGCTTCATGCTCCGATCCTATGACTCAATATCCAAAATCAATGCGGAATCGCCCCGTAGAGTTCTCCAGACACTGCCAGTAAAGCATGAATAAGAAGTCGTTTTCCATGCCTTGAGATACCCCGCGAATGCCAAGTAGCGTGCCGTGCTAAAAATTGGCCGAGGCTTGGTCTGCTGAGCTATTGCAGCACCGGGTGCCAGTCTATCATGAGGACAGGCACTCGGCATCTCGCCCGATATGGGACGTATTCAAGGTTGAGATCTCAATGGTAAGCTAAAGCGCTAGCTCAAGCCTATAGGAAGTCATTGGGTCAATCTGCGTGGTATATGTACCCCTCTTAAGTCTTAAAGTTCCCGTGATGGAGAATGTCGGCCCAAAGACCGCGATGCATGCGGGTTGCGATTATCCATAGCCTTCCTTTTCCGATTCAAAGTTCTGCGCATACCTTCGGAAACGACTGCTACATTCAAAAGCCTTGCAGTGGCTCTGACACATCGGGCTACTTTGCGAGGTTTCATTTTACATGTTGGTAGATGGCGAACTGTAGTATTAATAGGTTGCCACTTGAAAATCCACCGAAAATTTAGCTCATGTTTCCCGCAAACTTTGGGATGCCTGAAAGCCGTCTTAACCGAGGAAAACCTGGTCGTGAACGAGATCAACGTCTCAAACTACCCCATCGGAGTGGATCAGGCTAGACTTTTTTCATTGTATTGTCCAGAACAGTGTTGCACATAGGCTCGTTTGTCATTTATAGGGCGTAGGGAGTGAAAAAAATGTGGCAGAGGGATGTGGAGACAGAACCCACATCAACGTCGAATTTGACTGATCTGGCTCGAGAATTCTGACTGGGACCCTGAGAGTGGAGCCAGGCTTGCTTTCTTGGATTTTCTCTTTTAAAGTACAGTCTCTTTATATTAATGGGCCATCCCACCTAAGATCGTCATCTAGCGTAGTCGCACCTTCCGTTCAATGGGAATTTCTAGGTCACCATCAAAATGCCTGACCACTTTCCAATGGAGGAGAACCTGCAAAAGGTCATGTCAGCCACAGGTGAGTCTGCTTTGATAGTTCATAGGCTTGCTGAAGTCGAATATCTAATCCTTGCTTCTTATTAAAGAGGGTGCCATCATAGTAACCCCTCATGAGTCACGGAGAGATTCGCTCCCTGATTCACTTTCCGACTCCCACTCAGACTCATCAGATCAAGACTCGGAGGTGGCACATGAGCCAATCCAAGAGCGATATGAAAACCCATCCTACTCTCGTTTTCGACGGGTGGCTTCGAAAACAGTCGTTTCCTTCGGGCCTAACGATCCAGAGAACCCAGTCAACTGGAAGAAGGTATGTGCATTTTAGCATCTTGAATCTGGCCTTATGGCATATGTGCAACAAGAAAAAGACCCTCTGGAATTAAACTTGCTGATGTGCGAATCTAGACAAGGAAGTTCCTAGTCCTTCTCGCTGGTGTTATGCAGGTCATGAACAGTACCATCGGCTCGTCCATCTGCAGCAATGCCATCCCACAAATTGCGGAAGAGTTCAACATTACTAACCAGCAGATGCTGGTCCTACCTATCTCTATATTCCTAATCGGCTACATTCTGGGCCCTTTGGTGTGGGGACCCAGCTCCGAATACTTTGGTCGCCGAAAGCCATTACTCATTGCCTTTATTGGATTTATGATCTTTACACTGGCCTGCGCGGTGGCTAATTCATATGCATCACTGTTGATTTTCCGACTTTTCAACGGCATGATGGCATCTTCTCCAATCGCTACTACCGGTGGTTTATTTGCTGACGTTCACGACGACCCAACCCTGCGAGGTCGCCTCATGGCGTACTACATGGCTGTATGATATACCCTTGTCTTTTGGTGAAAGTGATATACTGATAAATAGCAGTGCACTACATTTGGCCCGATTATGGGTCCCTGGATCTCCGGATTTGTTGCCGTTGTTAATTGGCGATGGTGCTTCTGGATTGGACTTATCTGCTCCGGTGCAACTTTGCCCTTGGTCATCTTCATGCCCGAAACATATGGCCCCGTTATCCTGACCCACCGAGCTAAGAAGCTGCGGAAGGAGACTGGAAATTCAAATATCGTGTCGCCATTGGAGCTTGAGAGCCGCGACCTTCGCACAATGTTCATCATCACCATCTCCCGGCCTTTCCGAATGATCTTCCACGAGTCGATTGTTTCCTTGACATCTTTGTACCTGGCGCTGGCATATGCAATCTTTTACCTATATTTTGAGGCATATCCAATCATCTTTCAAGGTACGTGGATATTCTCGAGTGTAATACCCTATGATGATGTATACTGATTTAATTACCTCTCAGACATTTACGGCATGAGCGCTGGTGTTTCAGGCCTGATGTTCTTGCCCAGTAAGTTCACTTCCCAAGAATCTTTCGACGTCAATTTTGATTCAAGCTAACTTGTTTTTCTAGTTGGCGTGGGCGCACTCCTTGCCTGTCTGGTCTTCATCTGGTACGACGGTTTCCTCGCCCGGGCTAAAGCCCGTGAAGCAAGCTGGGCAAATATCGAAGAATATCGACGACTCCCACTTGCTTGTATTGGAGGCCCACTGTACGTCATCTCACTTTTCTGGGTGGGGTGGACAGCCTCTCCTAATATACATTGGGTCGTGCCCTTCCTGTCAGGTATTCCATTTGGAATGGGGTACCTGCTTATCTTCATGGCAATGCTTAACTACCTCACTGACGCTTACGAGACACTGTCTGCGAGTGCCCAGTCGGCAGCTAGCTGCACACGAAGCATCTTGGGTGCAGTCCTTCCTCTGGCCACTAGGCCCATGTTCGACAGACTTGGTGTTCATTGGGCATGCAGCCTGATCGCCTTCCTCAGTCTTGGGGTTTCCGTCATTCCATTCGCGTTCATTCGTTACGGTGACCGCATCAGAAGTAACAGCAAATTCTGTCAAGAGTTGAAGAGGATCAAGGAAGCTGAACGTCTCGAGATCGAGAGAGAGGAACGCCTGGAAAAGGACTCCAATAGTTTGGAGATCGTTTCATCAACCAACACGGGTCAGATTTCTCGGATTGAAACAGCTCGCAGTCACGCAGATAGGGCATCAATCATTTGCTAAACATCGGCAAGTATGAGATTATTCACAGCTTGACCGACATGATCCAACGTTATGACTGCATTTCTTCAGGGATTGGCGATTTCAAAAGTTTTTGCTTTTTTTCTCTATTTTTTATGACGATGATGACATGACCACACACTCGTCTCTAATAATCTGCATTCACAACAAGGCTCGCAACATCTGTGATTCAAGAGGTGCTTCAACTACGATCCAAGAATGACAAGTGCCTTCCATTTCTGTTGGCCTCTGTTACTTTGAAGTTTTTCACGGTAGAGAGATGCAGCCAGGCGTTCCTTCTTTCTGTTTATTTTTGCCGGATAGCTTTCTATAGCCTAAGTCCACAGCTCTAATAATTTTAGTAATAATACGATCCATCCTCCCCTGGAATCTATTTCACTTGTAACAGGTTGGCTTTCGATTTACTCCCGCTTCAGGCCAACCTTGCCCACTTTACGCAGTCCCCAAGCCCCGATGGCAGAAGCAGCCATCATCAACCCAAAACATGTCCAGAAGACAGCCCGATATCCAGCCATCAGAGCGTCAGGCGAGCTTTTGTTGGTATAAGAAGAATCCTGCGTCACGCTAGCCGAGATAATAGCGAAAGCCGTCAGTCCAATGGATGTGCCGAACTGTGCGATGGTATTGAAGACGGCACCAGCGAGACCCTGGGTCTTTGGACTGAACGAATCGGCAATGATCAAGTTGGCGACCGTAAAAATCACTGAAATAGTTAGCAAGTTGTTTTCTCGTTTGAATTCCAGGATTGATTACCGTCTGCTGATAGAGGGCCCAGAAGGACAGCCCAAAAAGCACAATACCACCATGACCAGTTTGGATCAATGATAGCCAGAAGTAACGGAGAGCCTGCGCTCAGGACTGTTGTGACAAGCACTAGATAGTTGGCGTGGAGACGATGCACCAGTAGTCCAGTTCCAAGGTTCAGGACAATTCCAATAATGACGTTTGGTAGAAACCGGAGAGCAGCCTGGAGAGCGGATAGTTCTTGAACCTCTTGGAAGCTAAAACTCAACGACTCTTGTTAGTAGATTCCCTTTCGTTCTCTGAGATTCACTCACAAAAGACTAAGAATTGTTTCGGTGCCGTTCAGGACGGCCCATGAAAGTAGAACCATCACACAAATCGAAGCAAATGCGGTATTCTTCCATAGAGAGTTAGGGATCAGAGCTGATTTCCCGTTCTTCTCTCGCCAGCTCATCCAGCCCAAGAAAGCAGGGATCATTGCGGTAGCGGCACATAACAAGGCAATGTTCTCTGGGTGGTGAATGTTGGATGGATTGTCGGTAATAACACTTAGGAATATACTCAGTTAGGCCTCTGGGAAGTTGGGTCAAAGGAAAGACTTACGCAAAAACGTAGGAAATAATTCCTAGGCAACAGCTTGAAAGTACAATTCCCACCCAGTCAATTTCGGACCGCAGTCGCTGGAACGTGAAAGGTTCGCGAGGCTTATCCTGAGGCAACTTGAAATAATTTACCACAGTGAGGATTGCTGTAATTCCAGTGCAAAGGTAGTACCCAAACCTCCAGCCAAGCGATGACCCTTGGAATAGACCGCCAAACACCAGACCGACGGAAAATCCAAACGGCTGGCCAAGCCCCAGGCAAGCGAATCCGATATTTCTCCGCTTTCCAGCGGGCATTGTATCCGTCAAAATACTAAAAGCTGTGGGAAGACACATAGAAGTCGCAATACCCTGGAAGGCGCGAAACAGAATCATCTGAATACCGCTCTGGGCAACACTGCAGGCCAGAATGAAGGCACACAGTAGGGTACAACCAATCAGGTTGATAATCCTGTTACCCATAAAATCTGCCATCGATCCGGCTAGTAGCAGGCAGCACCCATTTGCTAGGCTGTAACATGTTAGATGCTGTCAAAAGAGAGAATGGGAAGAACTCACGAGTAAACCGAGGCGGGCCTGAAGCGTCCAAATTCATCATGTTAGATAAATGTACACTCGATGAGGTCTCGAGCCCATGAAACAGAATCCCACTTACCAGAGCAACAGATTATCTGGAAGGTTCAAATCTGCCGCGATCCACGGTAGACAAATTGTCAATAGGCCACCACTCATGCTGCCCACGAACGTGATACCCGTGAGCGTTGCGATGAGTGTCATCGCCCTGGCCCGGGACAGACCGCCGTCCTGGGTCTCATAGAGTCCATGACCAAGGGTCTGTCCATGATGCAGGAGGCTTTGGGGTCTGGAGTCGACTCGATGATTTTTTGATGACCACTGCACTAGAGGGACGCTGTTTGAGTCATCTGCATCAAAGACTGCCGCTGTGGCTCGTGCCGGGGCAAGGACGGTAGTCGCCATTCTGTGATCGAAGCCTCAGTGCTACCGCGTTGGTGGCTTTTATCAGTGGGCGCTCCAGAGATTTCTGATTCGATCTTGAAGTCTTTTTTCACTCGGCTCAGTTGGGGTTGCTGACTGCGGAGAACCCCGTCGTGCCAGATTCTGCTCATTAGTCATTTTCGGGCGGGGTCCGGCTATACATACATTCCTACTTTGGGACATGCATAATTTCATACGAAGATTGAATACTATATAAAACAATATTTCTCATTTCGGTAACTTCATAAATAATTGAGTAGACCATTTGGTGGAGGATTGCTCGTCCAATTCAAGAGAGGGACGCGGACTTAGTCCGACAGAGCTACTTCTATGAATGATTGAAGTATTAAGGCTGTACACCCATCCTATTCCCAGAGCGCAGAAAGAAGATACCCAATTTGTGTTTCTTTTACTAATTATATGCTAGGAATGGCTTTTTGCTTAGGATGCGATTGGTTTATGAGGTTGTCTGAGCGTGTTTTGACATTGAACTTTTTGTCCCGATGAGTGCATGTGAAGCTTGATGATCGGTTTTCAAGCAAAGATCACGGACGGCTAGCTCAGGAGGTTTGTAGCTAATTGAACTCAAGAGACAGTCAAGAGCGCCGTTTCAATTGAACCATCGTCAAGCCCGAGGCTTCAGTTTCCTGTCAAGACGGGGTCAAAGCGAAAGGAAACTTACGTTCAGGACAGGGAAGCAAGCTTGTAAGATATTCCATGGGGCTATGCAGTTAGAAACAAATTTATTGCTGCTTTTCTCACTGGATGGATACTTGATTGGGATAAGTCTGGTGGTGGGAGAATGCGAACCGATGCTTGCTACTCGCCATGACGCGTGTCAACAAGTCGCCACCTATTTGAAGCAGATTCAGCGGATGAGATAGAGTATTGAGTAGCTCTTCTACGCAGAGAAACAAAGCTAAAATTATAACCCCGACTTGCGAGTTTCCCCTGGCATATTTGACTTGGGAGAATCACCTGTTGCCCTCTCCTCATGGACCTGCTCGGTCTGTATCCGGTCATTTCAACCATAAGATTGTCCATTTTTGTGAATAAGAGCCGTCTCTAAAGAATGTATCAGAAATGATGTTTTGGATCCTCTTCCTTGCAATTAGCCAAGGATGAGTATAGTTACTTGTCATTTTTCAATGCAGGTGGCTTAGTCAACACAACCATCGTGCCATCACCTGGGCACAACCTACCTAAGCAGTCAAAATATTATAAATATACTTTTTATATTCTCGAGCGAGCAATTCGAAGCAGAAACTAATGCAAAGAATAAAGCACGGTCCTCTATGGTGATCAATGGGGCAGTAAATCACGGATACAGTTTTCTACATTATTTGGGGTAATGCAAGTCCCCTCCCTGTATGATGTATCTCTCATTATGCTGCATGCGTCCGCTTGATTCGAACTGGCCCTCGGCTGACTCATATCTATACTGAATGTTATTTATATTGCTTTCAGCCTCAAGTTATTGATGGCTCGGTTTATTCAAGCAGATGTGATATTTAGGAGTGTCGTCAGTGAGCTGGTATGTCAGCCTACTCAAAATTGACATGTATGTTCCTGTGGCTTGATGGCGGCGATTGACAGACCCCAACAACGTGGGTGACTTGCAGCTCTCCGCACTAGTACTTTGTCAAAGTACCTTGGGTTAGAGTCTGTATTACAGGGAAACTTCTCGGCAAGATATTCATAGGAACGGGTCAAAGTGGGCCTCAATCTGCGTAGATGGGGATGAGACACGATGAATAAGGATCTTCTCACGATGCATCAACAGTATTTCTCTAGTCTAGAGCGCAACCAAAAGAAAGAGAATGCAATGGAACCAGAAGTGCATTGAGATGACCTCATACTCCTGTCGAGTGTATCGAGAGCAGAGGCCAATGCTAATCATTGAGGGGCTATGTACAAGCCGCGGGGAAAAGCAAATATTGAAAAATCTTTTTGCTGGGACTGACTCCCGCCACAATAGGAAAAAGAAATGAGAAGCTGAGGATTATGGTTTAAAAAATTCTAACCCCTGGCGCATTGAGCCATGGAACGAGAAAATAAGCCCCAAAATGAGAGGAAAATGGGGTTGAATTGCAGTTTTTTTTTTGCCCTTAAAACAATTATGGAGGATAAAAACAAAGCAGCGGCAAGCGCGCAAAGCGCGAAAGGGGGAAAGCGGTTGCAGCGGAAACCCCAGATAGGGTGGAGTGCAGTGGGACCGTGGAACCAGAACACTACGGGGTACAAATAATAATACAGGACGATTCACGGACTACGGGCTACAAAGTATGGAACAAAGAAACGGATTAGTTACATCGTGGGGAGCAACCGGGGCTTAGACATGATTCTGGACCTGGTGATCACTTCGTTGGTATTCCGTACTCGTGGTTTCAACAATAGCCAGTGCCATGTATGGGGTGCATAGGGGCTGCGGCAAGGCCCATGTGTACTGTACCTGCTGCACTACTGCCCTACTCCATGCCGGTCGGACTTGGAGGTTTCTGATTTGCGCCTGCTGGACTTGGGCGAGGGAAGGTAAGGCGCGGTATCCGGTCAGATCACCTTCAGCAGACAGGCTGCGCTAGGTGTAATCAATAATCCTTGTTTACCAGTCTCTTGGTATCTTCAACGTCTTGGGATGTCTCGCGGGCAAAGGAAAGAATAATGGGGGGGCCTATGGAAAAGAGGAGACTGGATCTTACAGTAGTAGGGGAGGAAACCCCCACACCTAGCATTATGATACGTCAGGCCCCTCCATGTGCCCCGTCCCTGTTTAGTTTATGTTTAGTTTGGTGACGGCGTGATGTGCACTTGGAACTAGATCGGAGCCTCCTGGCCAGTCGGGTCGGCCTTGTTTGAAGAGCACCACCGTGCTTGGGCGATCCCCCAAATAATCTCTATTCCTTATGGGTCCCCTATGGGATCCATCCTTGGGGCTAGGGCCGAGGAGAAAGAGGGTAAAAAGACCCCTCCATCATATAACGAAATGACAGCGTGACTCAGATCAAACACACATACGTACCCTCAGGTTCCAGCCTGATGCTTATTGCTCGCCTCACGCGGCGCGAATCAGCTGCTCCAAGTTTCTCTCCGAAGGTATCCGGCCACCCCGTTGCACGACTTGGTTCGGCCGGGTTGACTTGTCATTGATGGTCTCGAGAGATGTTTCCCGAATTGCCATTTTACCAGACTGCAGTTCACGAGGGGCATTACGCGCACGGACGGTTGACGCGAGCTTGACGATTATTCGAAGCTAAATGTTGTCTGTGTCTAGATCGTGCCTAGCGCCTGGGTCTCCTCCGCCGAGATCCAGGATAGGGTGACCCGTCCTGTCGAAGCGCCGAAATCCAAAACGAAGTATTCCATATCCCATACTACTGGGAATGAACAACGAGAGGACAAAGATCCCTCCCTAAACGGACTGGTCACCCCCATCTTACCCATCTTACTCCACCAATACACCCCCCAAAACACTTGAAGTGGAGTTACCGTACGTTCAATACAGCCTAGACCTTTGCCCTTGTCGGTGATGACCTGACCCCTTAGAGCTGAAGCCAACCGATCATGTGGCTTGCCGCCTATAATACTCCCCGGAGGCGAACTGAGGCGTTTTTTATTGCGGGGAATCCCTGGGCGTATCACAGCGGTTCCGCAGGCACAGTCTCACTAGACCAAGAATGTGGAATGCAGTCGTGGTGCTTTGCTTTGTGGGTATCCATTTTTTGACTGGAGCTAGTGATGCTCACTTGACCATCTGGTGATCAACTTGATTTTTGGCTCTGGGTTTGTTGCCTGGGTCCGAACGGGGTCATATCGTTGCCCGTATCCAGTCGAAGAAGCATATTAAGGTAGCCTTTTCGCCGAGCTGTCAATTTCATAGTTCAAACTATTTCCTTCTCCTTGTTTTTACTTTTTTCTTGTCTTTCTCGACCGATACTAAAAGTAGTAATCGTCAAGTTTAAATTTTTCTATAAAGACCCAGAAAGCCCTCGCTCGTCATCATAGACTTGCACAACTACCGCATGGAAAAAGTATGACAACCTTCTCTCTAGTGACGCTTCCTATCGTCGTCATACTTGTCGTCGTACGATATCACAAAGAGATTTGCAATTGGATTTCGGCAACTGCGAAAAACAACCGCTTCTTGAAAAATGGAGGTGCCCATAGTCCCTCCGACGTCAAGCGCATGGCACCATACCCAGCACAGCCTATCAAGGGGAGAGAACGATATCGAGTCATGATGGACATTCGCAAATTGGATGTTCAAAATTGGCTGACGCTCGACAAAAACTACATGGAGGAGCATTCCGTGCGAGACGACCTACTTCGTGAAAAACGAGACAAAGTTCTACAATGCTTGCCAGAGTCGGCACACGCCTGTCAGGAGGCGCTGGGAGAAGTGTCCGAATTTCTCTGCGAACGATATCCCAACATGTTTCAAAAATTGGTGCAAGGCGACCGAACATCCATCCAAAATCGCATGACAGGAGAGCAATTCGAAATTGGTGGCTCAGACTCTGGCGGTGAAGGTATTGACGCGCTTGAGGCGGCTGTACGACTTACAATGGAGGATCTCAGCATCCTCATGATGAACGAAGATGGCGAGTACTATCTGTAAGGGTCCTATTTTTCCTTTTTTTCTGTTTATCCTTTTCTCTGGATTTTTTTCCCTTATCGGTCTCACTGACTCTTTTTTTGTCCAGCGCCGCCAGCGCAAGTCTTTTTCCTACGGGATGGACGGTCCAAGAGCGTATCGGATGGACGATCTCCCGTTTGCACGAACCTGTCCCTCTGTGGCATCAGCATGTTGCCAATTCTGTGAGCAAGTGAGTGGATCGTGAAAATGCACCCACAAATAGTGCATCGTGACCTTCGTATCTGCGCAAGTTCTAATCTCGACTAGGTTTCTGGCGCGGCTGACGCCAAATTCCCCAATGGAGCGGTCAAACTACTTTGTTGAGATCAAACGGCCCGACGAGAATCTTATCGAGATTCTTTATCGGCCCAAGGGATTGTGTGAGAAAGATCAGTCCGATCCTTCTCCCGAGGAGATTATTATTCGCCGAGAGAGACAGACTTTCCGCCGTTTGCCAAAAACGGGGACTATCCTTTTCGGCGTCAAGACGTACCTCACTACACTTGATCAGCTCCCAATGCAGGAGCTAGAAAATCTCGCAAAGGAAATGAGGAGCTGGCCCGAGTACGTGGGTGAGTACAAGGGCAAAGATGTCTGGGGTGCCAAAGTACTGGAGTTCTACAAAGGTCGAGTTGGTCAAATGGATCAGAAGATTGAGGTATGATTTGTTGAGTTGTTGACGCGATGACGAACTGTGTTGCTTTTTCTTGCCTTTTTCTTCTCCCGTCTGAGCACTTTACTTTTTTTTCACTGCGATGCATACTGCCTGGATTGTTTTCTTTTTTATTTTCATTTTCCCCTTCATGCGATTCATGCGAAACAAAATGGGCCGGCTGTCTGAATACTTTTTTTCATTTCAAAAGCTGTTTTCCGCTTTGAGTGTTTTGTTCTTGAGCATGATTCAACCAGTGCGAACCCCAGTGATACCTTTTCCGACATTATGTCGAGATACGTCATATAGAGATCGGAAATAAACAGATTGAAGAGTCATAATTGATTGATTTCTAGTTAAATAAGACAAAATGTCACTAGTAATCAACACAGACTGGAACTAAATACAGTCATGGTAAAGAAAAGGCAAGTAAGCCGAGGTCTATAAGAAATGTGCAAGCGAAAGGAAATGCCGGGCATATCAAAAGCCCATAGCAAGATAAGGTAATTGAGGAGAGGGTATAGGCGAAATTCAGATCTTCGAGAGTGGTGGCTTATCTTGCTTCAACCGGACAACGCCCTAAAAAGAAACGGTTAGCCATCAGGCACAAGAAGAAGGGAGAAAAAAGTAATCCACATACCTCTTGGGTACAAGTGGCAATCAAAGTCCCATCCTGTGACCAGATCTTCTGAATAGCCAGTCCACGACCTTCTCCAGCCCACGGGCTCTCCATCTCAATCAACATCCACTCGTCGGCTCGGAAAGCGCGCGGGTTGTGGAAATAAATCGAATGGTCCAAACTGACCATCATACCAACCTCCTTCTCGGCCTTATTTTTACCTTGAGTAGCGTTATCCAGGGCGCCTTGCAGTCTACGACGCAAGTCGGCCGCCTCCTCCTCCTTTAGCTCTTTCAAGGCTTTAGTGATATCCTCATCGTCGAGATCCGAGGGATTCTTCAATGCCTTGAGTAGCCTTTGGAGTTCTGCTGGTGATGAGAATCGGGGAATATCATGAACTCGGGAGACTGTGCCGATGAAGTAGCTGTCGGTGACATAGGCAAGAGCCGACAAATGGGCCTGGAAACCACCTTCCTCGGAGATGTGGCCCCGCGTTCTAACAAAGCGACGCACTTTCTTATCCTCGGGATTGAGCGAATTGCCTAGACTCAATCAGTCAAAGAAAATCACACGCAGATCCTCAAGTGCAACCTACGGTTGACGATGCCCGCCTTCCTTGACTCAAATGGCCCACCGCCCGCATTATTCAAAGCCTGCACGGTCCCGGGCAACGCATCGTCGGGCAGATGTGCTTCTGGCATAGATGCTTGGTGTGTAATGGTCTTTTCTCCACCACTGCCAACCCTACTAAAGCTAAGGGTCGTGGTGAAAATGGGGCGTCCCCGTTGTCGCGCCTGCACGGTACGGGTTATGAAGCTTCGGCCGTCGCGAACTCGTTCCACGTGGTATAGAATCGGGATCTCGGAGTCACCGGCTAGGACGAAGTAGCAGTGCATGCTGTGGACTGCAAAATCGGAGGGAACGGTTCGCATGGCTGCAGATAGGGACTGGGCGATGGCGGCGCCGCCATAGATACCGCGGGCTCCGGGAGGGTGCCATAGCGGTCGCGTGTTCGTGAAGACATCCTATAGATGATTGTAACGAATCGAATTAGCCTTGTGTAGGATGATGGGCTGGGAGGAGGAAGAAGTTCTTACTGGGCCGAGGTCCACTACAGGCGTCAAGTCGAGGACATTCTCGATAGGGGCCTTGGAATGGTCCTGTGGCGGGGGATCAAGGAGTGTCACGCGTTTTGCCATGGTGTCGCACTTCAAGAACAGCGTCGCGAGTCCTAGGACGTTAAATAGGGCGTAGAGTTGCAAATACGGAGCTGATGTCTTTGCCGCTCGGATGGCGGCGGTTTCCAGCACTTTTAAAATGCGGTCGGGGTCTAAGCAGGAGTTTGAGCCGAGGTCCAGCGCGGTCTGCAAGTCGCGACCCTTTTTGACTTAATTATGCTTCATTATTATGTCACATGGATTACGCTAACCAACTAGCTAATTATGGAAACAAATCAAACGAATATGACTCGACACAAATACATATTTCCGACATCCATATCGTTAGGTTCATGTTTCATCACGTCGTGGTTCGACTCAAGCTACTCCATGTCGTTGATGGTGGGGGGATCAAATGGGGATCCCATGTCTTGGGGGTTGGATCGAGACCAGGGACGCTCTCGAGCCGATAGGTCGTGTTGATTTGACTGGGATTTGGAGAAGGTGCACCAGAGCCTTGTTCTTGTAATAGTCGAAGTAGTTGCCGACGCTGCATTTCTTCCTGGCTCAAGAGAGGAGTGCCATCTTCAGCCCGGTGGCCTTGGCTGGGCCCATATTCATGATAGATCAAGAATGCCGCAAGTCCATAGATGATAATAAAAGCGCTTGGAAGGCCAATACCGATTACTCGAATGGCATTCAACGGGAAAAGGCTGCGACTGAGAATATTGAATAGCACGTTGAAAAGTGAGACCAAGTTCACTACCAGAAAGGGCCTAGCAATGATGTTAGTGAGTCTGACCTATGTAAAAAGATTGAAGCGACCGACATGAACAACGATCGAAGGAGGAATAGTTTGCGCTTGCGTTGAGAATAAGCGATCGCGATCGACGCGAGATAGGATATTCCGATGAAGAACAAGGCAAATACGAGCGAAGCGGTTCTATCAATATGGAGTTCCTCGGGATGATCGCCAAATACCACTGCTAGTATTAAATAGCTGTAGAGAGAGCATGAGTTGTTAGCAAAGTCCAAAGCATCAAGCGTGGAGCATCCTAGAGGAAGGCGCGTACTAACCCCAATAACAGCAGGGCCGAGGATAATGCTGTCACGAGTCTCCATGGCCTAGAGACCCGGTGTGCACTCGAGATCGGTCCAGATTCAACCCATCTATCTGATTCAGCCGAAAGAGCTTGCATGATGGAGGCCTATCATCGCATCTCACGCAGGCGAAGGTAGTCAAGGGGCTGTTGGCGCTAAGACAGAGATAAAATCAAAGATTCATAACAGAATTCTACCAGATGCGTAGTTGTTCGTACAAAAGTGGCCGCAAATGTAATCAGAGTGCTAGGAGCACCAAACGAATGAATAGGGTGGGTTCATGAAGAAGGTGAGAAATCTCAGGGCCAGGCACCGAGCTGAAAACAAGGGCGAAGGCTGGAAAGGAACAACCCCCGCGTCAGAGCCGCAGGAAAACTTGACAAACCTGGGAAACCTGAGGAAACCTAACGGGGCACAGCTTGCAGATTTTAGGCTCTCGGCTGGACCACTTAGGTCTACAGAGTAATCCTAGTCTTCTGCTGGACAGGGGGCCCAGCCCCCAATCATATCCATGCAGTTCTTAGCTGGCAGCGGGCGGACTGCCTCGATGTGCGGCTGATCCGTGCTGAGCATTTCTCCAGTGGGTACTAAGAAAATATCAATTGGTCTCGGCTATGCTCTCAAAAAACGCCTCGCATGACGCTGGCGTGGTCCATTTCGATATCAACTCCTCTGCTAACAACTGTATCAACAAGTTACCTTGAAAGTCCATCGATAGCCCCGCTTCCATCCCATCGCCCCTCGTGCTCGGCGCCACCTGCACTAGGGATGGTCCGACATGGTTTCTACCAATAGGTTCTTGGTGATGAGATGCAAGTCAAAAGAGTCAGGAACTCGAAATCTAATCATTGACAACCCAACAAATTGTTAGCGTGATAAGTTCAGCAATGGAGAGGGGCCAACTGACTGTACTTCATTGTCATCCTCGCCTGTAATTTGTCCCCCGGCGGATTTAACCAGCGACTTGAGACTGTTTCTGCGCATTAGCCCACTTCCATGAATATATATATCGTGCCAAGCTGACCGGTCAATGTCCATTTGAGTAATGCCGTCCCTTAAGACAACCTAGTTGGATGCTGATTAGACTCATACTCTCAATTGTTCCAAAAGAAGCGACACTTACCTTATGGAGAGGCATTTTGGTATACGTAGTTGTTAGGTGTGTATAGTAGGAAAGCGAGGTTTCTGAATATCTTGTGGGTAATTCACATTTGTAACTTGAAGGGCTCAAAATCTAACGCCGGGAAAATACGCCGCCCTTCAACGCCGGTCATGGTGATATCATACTGAGGATGCCTTCGGACGGGAGACATCTGACTGCTTAGTAGTATACTTTGTACCAATAATAACAACTAGGGACATCCTCCATCGCCTGTGTTGATGTAGGGCATTTTTTCATAGAGAGATCATTGGTCTCGTACACCTTTGACCCGCTAGGCTGCATCAGGCCGCGTGCCGACCCCGTGAGAGGAAATATATAGACTCTAATCCCTCTTTAAGAAACCTACTTTAGACAGCTACAGTCACTAGTTACATTACGTTTCTAAGAGCTGAATACAATTCTTAATGCCATGAGGGATTATCATTATTTCTGAGCAGAGAGACGAATGATTTGTTTATTCAAGCTACTATCGCTGACCCATTGGTTGTTTACGATCGCGTGAGGTGACGAAAGTTGGAACTTCTTCTCCTGGAGTCAGTTCTACACATAAATTGACAAACAAGAGAATTTGGGCATTGGGTGCATGTAGTTTCAACGCATCACCCGTGGACGGAGAATGACTAGGTAATTGAAGTCATTTTGATGAGTATTACGAAGGAGCAGAGGACTAGAGACGCTAAGAAAACAAAAGACTCGGATGGTGGAAGATTGAGAGCAACCTTCTCGTTCAGATCGCGATGCTCGGTGTTGAAATATACTCCAGTTCAGTTTCAATATACGGATGATTCATGAATGTCAACAAACTTCCATAAAGGACATTACCACATCATTAATCAGAGCTCCATAACGGCATAACCGGTGATTTTTGCCGCGCCAAGAAATTCTGTGACAAGCCAGGCTTAGCCTCATGCACGAAATCATTCGGTAAGCAGGCGTAAGCAATTTGTGTTTCGCAACACTAGCTCTTTCTTGGTGTCTTTCGGGCAGAATGACTTTATGACCGACGGATATGAGACATTGTCCTGAGCGAGACTGCAGTTGAGCTGGGAGGGGGCGTTGAGCGGTAAATTGATGACAAGAGATCTCATCGACACACAATTAAAGATGCTTGGCATTGGGTGGATCATGGCCAGAGATTACGCCAATAGGCACCCACAAGGAGAGGGGAAAATATTTTCAATGGCTGGGGTTTTGGTACAATATCGGCAGCTAACCACTCCAAGGGCTAAGGTTTACTCAGGGTTCAGTTTGACGTGCTGACAGGTCCATTAGTCGGTAGTTTGTAAGGCGCTAATTAAACTCAAGTGAAACTCTGCAGGTGCCAGACTTCCAGCGGGAGCTCCCGGTGGATCCGACATCTTGAAAATGCTCCGGATGTATCATCTCCGGTGGCTTATTCGAGCTCATTGAAGGACTTGAGGAGAAAAGTTGCTCGTTCACGGCGTTAGGAGGGGTTAGAAGTTTCGACTCAACAGATCTTGTATGACTGAAAGGGACGGCTTATACTCATACAAAAACATCTTGAGGAAGAGCAAGCAAAGACATAGTTAAACTCCTAATGAGGGCCTAAGATATTGGAAGATCTAACAAATAGCTGTCTGTTATTCTGTACATTTTGAGTTCTACCCTTAGCGAAATTCGCCAATAGGAATTGTTGTTAGAACTATCCACATTCCCAAAGCAGAAGCTCCGTAAACACCATGTACCTTCTCCCTGATGCTGCAGTGTACTTGCATTGCCGAGCCGTTACACGTGCGATAGTTTGCACACAATGACAGTTACTGTGGGCCGAGACAATGTGGCTTGGGCAATATCGACATACTATGGGCGAGAGTAAGCGGACTCGAGATTAGCAAACCCTTTGTCAAGATTATCCATCTATCCATCTATCAATGAGTGAAGCAAATGTCAACATGATTTATGTGGAGTGCATCGAATATAAAAGGAACAAACTCCTCGCATCACCAGTACTTTTCATCCAGACACAAGACAAGATCCCAAGTCCACTACAGATCCTCTCTCTTTCTCCGGTATTCCACTCAATACTTCAAGATGTACTTCTCCAAGATCATCCAGACTGCCCTGCTGCTGGCAATCTCCGTTCCCGCTCAGGCATGGAACAGACTCGACAAGGAGAACGCGGTAAGTCATCAAGCACTTAGATTGCTCAATCTGTAATCAGGACTAACAGATATCCCAGGCTCTCTTGGTCATCGATCACCAGGTCGGTCTGGCCCAGCTCGTTCGTGACTTTGGCACCAACGACTTCCGCAACAACATGCTGGCCCATTCTTCCATTGGCAACATCTTTGATCTGCCTACTATCCTGACCTCCTCCTCCGACGGTGGCCCCAACGGCCTCCTGCTCAAGGAGATCACCGAGATGCACCCCAACGCTACCTTCATCCGCCGCCAGGGTGAGGTCAACGCCTGGGACAACGCCGACTTCCGCAAGGCTGTCAAGGCCCTCGGAAAGAAGCAGCTGATCATTGGTGGTATCGTGACCGAAGTTTGTAAGTTAATTTGCTCTTCCTCATGTGAAATACCGACTCTAATCACATTATGATTAGGCACCGCATTCCTGGCTCTGTCGCTCATTGATGAGGGATACGAGGTCTTCGCCAACACCGACGCCAGTGGAACTTTCGATGTCAAGCTTGCTGAGGATGCTAACCGCCGCATGGAGAAGGCTGGTGTTACTCTGATGGGCTTCTTCGCTATTGTCTGCGATCTGATGCGCGACTGGCGTGCTAAGCCCGGTCTTAACGAGATCCTGCCTGTCCTTGACCAGTAAGCTTTACCCCAAAATGGTGAAACTAGTCTACGAACTTGACTAACCAACCAAAGGTACCAATTCGCTTACGGCATGGCCGCTCGCCACCACGCCGGTGCCATTGTCAACGGAACCCTCTCCGAGGTTGAGAAGCTTTTGATCTAAGTCCATAATCAAGGCTAGTCCTTGCACTCGGCTCGGGCTGAGTGAGACGATCAAGTCAATTCGAAAATTGAAGCAGTGGAGAATTTAGAGCAAGAGACGGAAGAAGCAAGAAGACGGGGGAATTCAGAAGTGGATGGATCGGTGAACGGAAAACGGAGAGATTGTTAGAAAAGTCAGAGAGATGTGTTGAAATATGAGTATAGCTTTATCAATCAATCGCTATACCTCTTGTGATACGAGTTCACTCAGTAAATTTGCTCCAAGGGCTTGATAATCAGTTCCAGGAAATCTGAGCTTTTCGAGAAATAAGCAACAGGTATCTTCGAAATCGAATTTCTTATACACAGAGCTTGCTTGATCAAAAATATCGCGTTAAGAAGTCATTCAAATGGCCCAAGACATGAATGAATTTTCATGGACCTCATTCTTCTCTGATACCCACAAGGGTCGAATGAGCCTACCGACGCCTAAGGCATGAGGCTCCTGGGTTGATTAGTTAATGTCAAACGAAAGCTAGGCTCCATAAGGTAGGCCCAACCTGTTAGTTCTAACCTCGCGGCACAAGGATCATAATGATACGTGCAGGATGTACATACGTCAGCGCTCAGCGCCGCCAATCAAGTCGAATCAAGCATTCAGACTAACAAGAAATGCCGTTATCTCGATGCAGATCCCACGTTGAGTCCGGCTCTCCTTTGAACAAAACAAGCTACAAAGACGGGGAAGCATCTAAATACGCTCTCTGGTAATGGATCTATAGTTAGCCATGGTGTCGCATTTCCCTTTACAGTGGAAAATAGCAGGTGCTGAACAACACATGGCGGATCTCAACTTCAGCTGATCATTTAGTTAGTTATCGCTTTGTTCCCCTCGCTGACAAACGAACAGCCATGCAGGTGCCGTCTTAGGTTTAGGCAAGCAATAACTAAGTTATACCCCGCTCGAGAGCACAATGCAACCTTCCCAATTGAAAGAAGCGAAATCAAAAAGGGGGAGGTCTTATCGTTATCCAGGGGGATCCCGACGGTGTACCGGGCCTAGTTTAATTACATGATCGGGAATGAAAGACAAGTGGAGATGATGGAGAGCTTGCTTGTTTATCAATAAAACGAGAGTCACTTCCCCTCAATCCAGCAATTGAAGCAGGGTATTTCTCTCTTCAATTCGTATCGCGTTTTCTTTTTCCAGATTGACGATTTGGCCAAGCTTCTACGGTATACGATGGTGCGATATTCGAAAGTCTCGGCTGTGGCAGCAGCTTTGCTGCTTCCCTGCGCCTCGGCACAGTTCGTATCCGCCCCGTCTGACTTGATCACCAAGAAGGGACATGCGGGGATCAATGTGCGGTACAAAGAAGTCCCGGCTGGAATTTGCGAGCAAGATCCCAATGTGAAGAGTTACTCTGGCTACGCAGATGTTGGTGAAAATGAGCATATTTTCTGGTAAGAACGGCTCTCCTTAAGTTGTGGGGTAGAAGGTCTCCGTCAAAGGCACGCGACCCATTGCGGTCGCGTGTTTCTAGGGACTGATTGCCCATAACACAAACTGCGACTCAAGTTGTCTCAGATGGTGGCTTTGGATCACTTGAGATCATCGAGGCTAACGATTGGAATATAGGTGGTTCTTTGAAGCGAGAAACGAAGACCCGAAGAAGGTACATTTGCATGGAACTATACGAAGCGCATAGCATAGAAACTAACAATCCACCCAGGCGCCACTCACTGTCTGGATCAACGGCGGACCAGGCTCATCTTCCATGATTGGACTATTCCAAGAACTAGGCCCATGTGGCGTCGATTCCGACGGCAAGGTCTACAACAACCCTTACTCATGGTCCAATGCAAGCAACATGGTAAATCCATCAACACTTTAACACTACCACCAGACTTTTATCTAACCAGCAACTAGCTCTTCATCGACCAACCAACCACAGTCGGACTTTCATACTCGATTCCAGTCCCAGGGTATCAAGATAGCGCTGGCAATATCATCCAACTGCCTGGCGAAACATGCCCCGATTACGCCGAAGAAGTCGGCACATGCGGCACATACTCCAAATCGGATATTAGTCTCGTTCCAAACTCAACTCAAGGCGCGGCACCGAATATGTGGAAGACATTGCAGGGCTTCATGGGTGCATTCCCGCATTACTCGCGTAATGGCTTCTCCTTCACGACGGAGAGTTATGGTGGACACTACGGTCCGGTGTTCAACGGTAATAACGTCCAGAGAAATCATTCCATTCCAATCAACTTAGATCCCAGCTAATTCAAAACAGAGTACTTCCTCGAACAAAACGCCAAAAACATCCCCGACGCAATCGACATCAAACTCGAAAACGTCCTCATCGGCAACGGCTGGTTCGACCCCCTAATCCAATACCAAGCCTACTACAACTTCTCCATCTCCCCCGGAAACACCTACGACTACGACCCCTACAACGCCTCCGTAAAAGCGGAGTGGTACAACAACCTCTACGGTCCCGGAAACTGCCTCGACCAGACCAAGCAATGCTACGCAACAGGTCGCAATGACATCTGCGCCACGGCGGATAGTTTCTGCGCAAACAAGGTCGAGAATATGTTTGATATTTACTCTGGAAGGGATGAGTATGATATGCGCGAGTTGACGCCTGATCCGTTTCCGTACGGGTTTTATGTGGAGTATTTGAATAGTCCACGGGTTCAGGAGGCGATTGGTGCTTATCAGAATTTCTCCGAGTATTCATATACGGTGGGGAATGCGTTTTCGAATACCGGTGATGATGATCGCGAGTCGAATACTATTGAGGATGTGAAGAAGTTGTTGGATGCGGGGGTGCAGGTTATTATGTATTTTGGTGATGCGTGAGTTTCCCTTTTCTCTACCTGCACCTGCCCCTTGCTTTCGATGTTGAACTATAACTAACTTATTCTTGGGAATGATAGTGATTACAACTGCAACTGGCTCGGCGGCCAAGTCGTCGCCGACGAAATCAACGCACCAGGCTACAAAGACGCCGGCTTCGTCAACATCACCACTTCCGACGGCGTCGTACACGGCCAAGTCCGACAAAGCGATTTATACAGTTTCGTGCGAATCTATGAGTCCGGCCATGAAGTGCCTTTCTACCAGCCCCTCGCTGCACTGGAGTTGTTCGAGCGGGCACTCGCAAGGAAGGATATCGCGACGGGTAAACATAGCGTGAAGTCACATGGCGGATATAAGACACACGGAACACCCACGAGTGATTACCGAGAGGGTAATAGTACGGTTGTGATGGAGGTGCTTCCTAGTGATGCTACGTATAACACGACGCTGAATGGACCGAACCCGTCGAGTTCGACTAAGGCGCGGAGGGATAATGTGCAGGGTCGGTCTGAGAGGAAGGCTAAGGCTGTCCGGAAGGTGAGGCGGTCGATGGGGGGAAGACGGTTGGTTTAAGCCGTGCATAGTGATGTGATTTGTATGTATTGGGTTGTGCTCAGAGGCTGGAGTGATAATAGTGTACGGAGAGAAGATGAAGAAACATTTGTGTCAATCAAGGGTTCGGCTTCTTAGGCCGGTCTTTATTTATGTAGAAATGTAATGGCACACAAAATAGATATTCACAAGAAAGTAAGTGTGTGGATGGGTGAAGCCAATCTCATCGGTTCTTAGAACCTCAATGCAGATGTAGCTTTTCTCCAAATTGAGCTCCACCCCGACTCCTGCTTTGGGAGGTTCTCTAGGCCAGTCGCTTCACAATTGCAGGCTCTGAGCTTTGAGCTTTGAGCGAGCGACGTCTGACATCGATGGGATGTTTGGGTGTCGCGAAGCTCCTGTTTGGCTTCGCTGTCCTGCCTTCCTGTATCTGGATGACAATTTTAAATGAATCTCAATACTCAGCTAATTATAGCCACAGTGACCTGCTCAGATAATACTGGCAATAGTCATACGCGAATGAGCAGAGCTAGACCGGCGCTCCGTCGTATCCGAGCCCGCCGACTGGGGCGCAAGCATATTCGAAGACTCAGGTCTAGAGTCCATGGAAATATCGCGGCGCTCATAGTCATGGCGCTGTTTCTCGCCGAGAAGATGCGCAACAGTCTTCTCGACCCAGTCCCAGCCCTCCCATTGCGAGTCTGCCGGTGCTGGCGCCGGACAGGGCTGCCCGGGAATATTGTCGAGATTCGCGCCGGTCTCGCTACCCTGCCAGACCCAGCTGCCGTCTGCGGTTCCCTGCATGTCACCCGATACATAGGCCATCATCGCTTCGTCCTGCTCGGGATCCACCACCTCGCCGGGTTGGGAGCGGTCGAGGAGGCATCGAAGGAAGAATGCTAGGTACCGGCCACAAGCAGCATTTACAGCACGGTCATCGCCCACGGCGGCACTGGCTTGGACGCAAGCCAATGCTGGGGCGAATTCTTGCCGGAAAAGTAAGAATAAAGCGCAGCGCCAGATATGCGTGCAGAGAAGAGTTCCCGCGCTCGACGCGAACAGGGCTCGCCAGTCCCCTGTGCCCGAGTGGCTTCGCATACAACGGGAGAGAATATTAGCGGTATCGACTGCTATTGAGACACAGTAGTCCAGGGCCGCAGTGCGAACGCCGGATTGGCAGTAGGGAGAGATGTTATGACGATGGAGGAGAAGGCGGGCGTTTTGGAGGTAGATTATAGGAGCGAGGGATCGGGGGTCGAGGTCGGTGTCTTGTTTGAGTTGGAGGTGGGCTGGGAAGGTTGTACGGCAAATAGTGAAGTGGCGTTCAAAGGTTTCGAGAGTTGCGTAGCTGATTGAAGTGGAGCGGAGGGTACGGGTGAGCTGGCCGATGGAGCGGACGACGTGGATTGTGGCGAGTAATGGGGATGGTGCAGACTGATCTTCAGCAGATTTTCCTTGGGCAAGAGACTGGTCGTCCACAGGGCAGGGTAAGTCAATGTCGCAGTCCTGATCGTTAATCAAGCATGGCTTGCCCATCTCGAGAGCCAAGAGTCTAGAGTGAACGAATTGTCAGTGCAAGTTCTTTGATTCCATGCGAGCCACGGGATACCAACCGGTCGTAAGTGTACAATCCCCACCAGATGCGTTTGCGCATTTCACCTTCCAGCTCAGGCCATGGCCCAGACTCAATATGCAGCCCAATCTCTTGCGCCACGCGCACTGCTGACCCGATCCAGACCCAACTGGCAGATTTGGAGTTGACTTCATAGAGAAAGATGCTGGCAAGAAGAGCCGCCCGTACTCGATCCAAGTTGAACTCGTCCTGCCACACATCGATGATCCCACAAGAAATGCGAACAAATTTCTTGCCCTCTTCTTCTCGATTTGGCTCGGTTGTATGCACCGCGCCGCATGCGAAAACTCCAAACAATACCGCCGCCCACTCGCTAGAAACGCCCGTCAAAGACCCCGTTTGATACAGCTTCTCGTACGCCTCGATGAACTCGGGCCAGTGCAATACCGGTAGAATCGAGTGAATGCATCGGTAATACTGAGCGAGGAGGTGGTCGGCAACCTCTTTCGGGGGCAGCTGTGGTGCCGCATCGGCCGGCACTACAGATTTGGAACCTTGGTGCTGATGCGGGTGAGGGGCTTTCAAAATCCCACGGCCGTGCTGGCGCAAGTTCGACCGCACCTGGGACAAGTCTTGCGTGATCATCGCCTTGGGTCGTCTGGGGGGTTTGTAGTCGATCTCGGGCAGCTTAATTATCGGTGCACTTGGCGATTCCTCAATATCCATCATACCGTCCGGTCGAAGCATGCCTGATCGTAGTTGTTGGAGCTGTTGCTTGGTCGTGTGTAATTGTTTCTCGAGATCCTGGACCTGCTTGATCGAGGACATGCGCCGATTCGTCTCCTTGGTGAACAGACAGCGAACTTTGCGGTTGACACACTCTGTGCAATTGGATGTCTCTGTCGCATCACATTTGACCTTGCGCTCGCGACAGGCGTCGCAGCTGGGGTCTTTCCTGCGTTGCCGGTAAGCTCTCTTCTGTTGGAGCGGGGTGGGCGTCGACTGCTGAAGCCCAACCGGACTCGTTTGATACATGCCCGGGCCTCCCGACATCGATACCATCGGAGGCGCATCGGGCAGGCCTCCACTCTCTGCGGGAGACCCTGATGCCGAATCATAGAATCGCGCATAGGGTGAAGCTGATGGGGCTGGGGTCGGGCCCGGCGCAGAGATCTGCTGAGAAGGTGGCGGCGGAAGCGATCCCTGAACCAACGCAGATGGTTGTGGTAGTGGCTGCTGAGGCTGTTGGTGCGATGGCATGGGCTGCAACAGATGGGCCATTCGCATTCCGCTGTCGGGTCGACTTGGCGGAGCGGAGGGTAGCCCGGGGCCGGGAGGGAATGCGCCCGTCACCGACTGCACCGGAGGAAGCTCATACGAGCCACTCCGGTTCGGGTTGGCGGGTCGAAAGGGCGTCTGCTGCATCGCGAGATAATGAGCTGTCGACGAGTCTCCACCGCAGCGGCGGGGAGGAACTCAGAGCGCAAAGTAGAAACCCCCAAGTAGATCGTCAGAAACCTGATAACCACAGATCACAGCCCGAAGGGGAAAAAAAAATTCAGATGGGCGCTTTTGATTAAGACAGGATTCACGAATTCCACGGGATCAACCAATCGACCAGTGGATGTAGTAAGTTAGTTTGTGGTGTTGGTAAGTTGGATCGTGAAGTTGGCGGGGGGGTTTATCCAAGGCCGTTCGCGCCGCGAGAATACGACTGGCCGAAGAGAGAACAGACTCGCCACCGGATCAGTTCATTCGATCGCTTGGAAACTGCCGAGCGCCAATAATTCCACTGGTGGAATGTGATTTCGGGGGGTCATTCACGGGAAGAAGGCAAATCGCCAGAAGCCATATTGTCGGGAGAGAAAAATCCAGAAGGGTGTCACGATGGGGGCCAGTCGCGCAGTGTTGCGATGGACAAGAGAAGCTGTCGTATGAGTCGCGCAGGCGAACGCGGATTGGTTCTTGGGGGCGACAGGAGAGTGCGGAGAATAAACAAGATTTAAGCAAAAGAGAAGAAAAAAAAGGGTAATGGGAAAGAAAAAGAAAAAAAAAAAAAAGGACCCCAATGAGAATAGGCAAGCCAAGGCCGAGGGGAGAGAAAAGGAGCGAATAAGGTCCAGGTCAAGAAGAAGGGAACCAGGGGATCTGAACGTCAGGGTAGATCGTGGAGATGATAAATGCCGAGGTTGGGGGAGGAAGGAAAATCCGATCGAATGAAGATGCTGGGAATAATCACTTGAAGATGTCGACCCAAATAGACGGTACTGTAGATGGGATCGAAAGGGAGGAGAATAATGCAGCACCCGGGGAAAGGAATGAGGATCAGAATGCAGCAAATGCCAAAATAATGCCAGATGCCAGGTGCCAAATGCACGATGAACGATTAGCGATTAGCACCAGTGACAGATTGGCGATTGGTAAATGGGCCAAATGGGCCAAAATCGACAAATGGACAAATTGGCAATGGACCCGAAACCCAAACTGGAGCCTCTCGGCTGGCAGTTCCGCGGCGATGGGGACAGGAGATGGGGCTGTTCTTCCAAAGGAGAAAGTGTATGTACTGTATTATTTGGGTCGAGATGATGATTCGGGTATCACCGGAGGGAAAAAGGAGAGAGGATGTAGTAAGAAGACAAGAAGTAAGAGAAAGAGAGAGAGAAAAAAAGAGAAGAAACTAAGAAATTAAAGCAAAAAAGGAACCAGATCGACGAGAGAAAAAAGGTGTGGGATTGCGATCACCGTTCCTCACAGGACTCCATCAGGGTCTCTCCCGTATTGCCTTGGATTATTCTGATGGATAGCCTGGACAACAGACTGAAACTATCGTCCAGTTCAGGTGAATCGACTGATGTCTGATGTCTGAGCTTGTTAGCTGGTCACAGTTCAGCAGTGATACTTGGTTTGTTCTTTCTTGGTAGAGTTGGTTGAGGAACGAACCAAGAACCTAAGTTAACCCAGGACCCGGAAACTGAATTAAGGAATCTTCAGCCGAAATGACACTTTGCACGGGCGACCGCTAAAACTGGGCCTAGCCCCCCCCCTGTTATACGGAGAGTATGGAGCACAGTATCTCAGTCGTGTCGAGGTTATTCTTGTTCTCCTATGCAATATGTATAGGAGAAAACAGAGTATAGAATAGAATCTTAGGATCGCTTCATGCAATATCCAAGTATCTCTACGATTACCTATTTAAACTACGGAGTAGACCATCCTCTATGAAGCAAAACTAAATCAATTCACCTTTCAAGAGTAACGGTCAGCTCCTTCTAGGTTCCTCCTCCTATCGCTCTCCTCGACTGCCCGAGATCAGACCTCTTGCGCCCAAGAGGCATCCCGAGATCGGCAGAGGCAGTGTCGATGGATACCTGAAGCAGTTTTGGACCAGCGCTTTGTCTTTTTTTCTTTTCTTTTCTTTTTCACTTTCCTTTTTCTCTCTCCCATTCCTTTTTGGATGGACCAGTGATGGTAGCGGGAGACCATGTCCACCGGGGCCCCACCGTCGGGGAGCCTGGGAATTGGCGAACCTTGTCTCCATTTACATTTGACGGAGGGGAGTCATGGCGTTCCTCGATCCGGAGCGAGGGGAGCACGCCGGTAGGTCAGCCCTTGAACTCGGCAGAGTTGGCGGGTCCCACTTGGAGCCAGCACGAGAACCTGAGTCTATCCCTTGGCTATTCAATTCTACTCACTGTAGAGGTAGATTTCCAGCTTAATTGTTATCACGATTCTGTGAGACAATTCATCAATTAAACGCAGAGTGTTATCAGTAGGAGCTGAACTATCATATACAACTTCCTCCTTCGATCCAATTTATTTCGATTGCTCACCTCATCATGGCAGATCGGGGCGGTCCCATCCAAAAGGGCTGGTGCGCCGCGTATCCTGAACGGCTCATGGATCGTCGGTGGTGGTTGGGACCGGTCCATCTTTTCACGCCAGTCAGAATGTAATCTTACTTTTTTGCCCCCGAGAAGCCAAAATTCAAAGTTTGATGAACATGCCTGGATTTATTGACAGAGAACACAACACATGCTCTATGCTCGGTATACTCGGTTCTCCTGACGCAGCAGGTATCTAAGGATAGCATTAAGCTCCCGGTATCGGGCTTCTAAAGTATGGAGCCCGGCGAGGGGGGGGCAGAAGCCAAATTATACTTCCGATTCAAATGCTTGCTAGGCCAACCAAATTGCAGCAAACTTCCGGCACGAACAGGCTTAATCCCTTCTTAACTCTTAAACTTACTTTTTGTCTCGTTTATGATTTATACAGTATGTACTCCGTACCGCTTAATCGATTATCTCCTGCTCGCTTCCCCCTTCCAACCTAGATCCATAGACAAGCGCTCAGGTGGAAAAGAACGAAGCAGGAAAAGGGAAAAAAAAAAGAGGCGTACGTATCCTATGGTATGTGAGATGAAGATCTCGGCGCTCACCGTGCCGTCTTTCTCTTCATCCATGAACCAACCACTCAACAAATACTGAACCACAAGACCCGATTTTCTTTTGATTTTTTTTTCGGTTTGGTTTAGCTTGGGATTGTTCCACCGCTCCCGTTTCATTTCATCTTCTGCACGGTTGCAAGCCCTGATCGACTCGGAAAGCATTCACCGGACCACATGGAAGCCCAGTCCAAGCCCGGATGTCGACCCGGAACAGTGGAGACACTCTCTCCAAGTGGCAAGTATTTTACCTTTTTTTTTTGTTTTCTTGTTTCTCTCTCCCCTATCGCCCATCGTTGCTAGTGTTTGAACTCAGCGAGTCAGCGACGCTAGAGTGCCATCATCTCGCCGTGTCCCCCAATCAGATTGGACCGACTTCATTCAATTCGGACCCCCAATCTCGCGTATCAACTGATCAAGCCAAGGAGTCGGGGATCTGCCGAGCCCTGGAGCCCTGGGAGCTGCTGACTGGTTGGTCCCGAGTTTTATCCGAAATAAACGTTGTTCGGGTCCCGTTGGGACTCCGCAAAAGGGGAGAGGGACTTTTATGGTTAATGACTTGTTTCACGGGTCATCTACCGAGACATGAGAGATTCAGTAGAAGGTTTTGACATGGTTCCTGAATAAATGATGGATCGAAATCGATTCATAATTTTTTAAATTTAAAGTCAATAATAATAGAAATCTCGAAACTAAATATTGCTGCTAATCTACTCTGTACAATGCGGTGTACCGTACATATTAAACTCGTCAACTAATCAATGACCGTGCGTGCCTTTTCCCACGTTGATGAGGAAGCACAGGCTACCGTGCCTCGTGCCTCGTGCCCTCCCGAAGTTAACACCAACCTCTGCTGGTTCAGGTTGTCCCCAACCAATGCACCACACCTGCCTGAAAATCTACGGCCCAAGGGGGCTGCCGTAGATCCACCCCATCTCTGCCATGTATCACGATTGGTCAACGCGAACAAAACGTCTGATCCCCCCGAACGGAGAACTCATCCCGAACCAATCCACGACAGAGAGAAATCCCACGGGTTTGGAAATAGCCCTGTTGCCCTGTCGGCCTGATCACAGGACCCTGCGGTTTCCTGCAACCGGCTTGTGCATGGCCATGCTGTGCAGCAAGCCCGAGCGATGCTGAATCGCTGATGCCTCAGCTCTACTTGGGACACTTGCCAGCTTCAGCCGCCCCTGATCCGAGAGGATCATCCCCTTCACTCTTGCTTTCGTTTGTTTTTCTTCGGCCGAGAAGATCAGATAGTCAGGATAGGAAGCTAGGTTGGACCATTGACATGGAGTATAATCTTGGATGATAGGAACTGACGTTAACAAAGATGGATGCATTGTCCCTGCGCCATTCCGTGCTATATTCATTCTTCCATCTCGACACTCGACGCTCAAAGCCTTGGCGCGCGGGTCCATACCCAATCTCGTCATGCTCACGAGCTACCAGGGCCAAGCAACTCCAAATCTGAAATCTGAAATCACCCATGTACTATTACTACTCCTAGTCCAAGGTGGTGATAGTGCTGAATAGAAACCACGGCTTCCCCGCACCCATCGGCTACGCGATAAGACTTCTCCGGCCCCATATTGTATGTACTACAGTACCCATGATCCATCCACATCAGCCACCGTCCAAGCGGACACCGTCCGGCGTCCACTGCTCACTGCCCACCGGAACTCGCCTCGCCTATTTCTCTCTCTCTCTCTTTCTCTCCCATCCTGTCTCTTTTTCGTAGACATATCAGTCATGAGATTGGTAGGGGAATTGACTATACCCTTAGTACCAGACTACCAGTCGCATGGCTAATTTCCCTACCAGTCCAATAATTGTCGATGTGCATAGAAACCCATCCGGGCCGGTGGAACATCGTACGCACCAGTTGCAATACTGCATGAGCCGTGTCAATTGCGCCATCCCATCCGCCCCTGGCACGGGACATCAATGCGCGCGCCAGCTTTCGTATTTGATCAAGCTAACCATGTAGCCTGGAGACGAAAAATCCTCAGCGAGTGGTTCAGCAGTTTTCTATGACTATATGTCACATGGATAGAGCTCTGCCCAGCTGCATACTGCATGCATAACCTTACCTCGAGTTCTCCGTCCGGCCGTACCTGCCTGGAGAAAGCAAACTTGGTTGGGCGGTCAAGCCCTCGGTTCGTGCCGTTGCTTGTTGGGGGGTGTCCTCCTGCGTTAGTATGACTTGGTTTGCAAGGAGTCGGCCAAGGACAGGGATTCCATACCTCGCTTCTGTACTTCAGCTGCTAGATAGATCTACCTACACGCATGGACCTACTATGGCGCATTATGGTAGGTGGCAAGTAAATTGTAAACTTTCCGTGCCTCCATCTTTTAACCATACACAACGATGAGTTGTTCGTCAACGCAAAGGCGCTGGCGTTCGATGTATTCCGTCCATCCATACAGTCCTTTTTGCATTCCAGGTTGTCGGGTCTGAATTGAACCACTCGATGTCAGAAGCAAAAAAGAACAAACCACCAACCCAACCCAATCCATGCAAACACTACTGCACACTATCAGACTGGGGGACGTCTTGGCAATTATAGTAAGCTTAGTGATCCCGCTCAGCTCCCTCGAGCCGAAGGCCAAATTCATCACTAGTGAAGCCCGACTCCTGCAGTCTGGCGTCGAGCTGTTGGTTCGTGGCTTTGTATGTAGCTGAATTCGAGCATCAGCGTCGTCATCTACCTCCAGCCCTGCCCTTCGCATGACCTTCCCGGAATTATTATGCCTGCGTGTATTTTTATGACTGGGCATTGTGTATCTGACTGTATCATAGCGAAGCCCCCACTACTGTGCTAAGAATAATGCGCAGCACAGCCAGGCACAAATTTACATGCGGCCCCTAGGCTTAAAATTGAGATCAACCTATGAGCCATACACGAGTAGACTACTGATTCGGTGAGAGCCGGCCCTAAACTACAGAAGCAAACATCAAAGAGGCAACCTGGCTACGAGCCTACTACTCTCTCAAATAGCAAATTCATTCTGTAAAGGGCAAAATTCGGCAGTGCAGCGCCACTTACTAAAAGACACTACTATCTTAGGTACCAAATAGTGTAGAACGGCGCCATCTACCTGTCCGTACGGAAACTCCAATCCTTCCCAGACACAACTCTCATCTGACCATGCAAATACTGAATACTGTATGTATTTTCCCTGTCCACAGGAGTCTATTTTCCCGCCCCACAGCGGGACAACGATCCGAACAGATGAAACCGCCCCGACCAACAACCGAGCCTTTCCGATTTGCCCTGCCCTGCCTAACCGCGTTACCGCACAGAGGGGGAGACAATCACGGCCCTTTCCTTTTCCAAACCTTTCAATCTGAGACCGGAGTCCTCCGCGGACCTAAAATTCCTAAATTCCTAACGTTATTACGGGAGTCTCAGATTAAGCGATTGCTTGGCTTTGTGTCGATGACGTATATATCGGGCTTTATTATCCTGACTGAGTATGCCCTCACAGATGGCATCGCAAGTAGGATGAATATTGATGGGCATGAAGGGACTTCGTATACACATAGTTGAGTATGGTGTATTTATTTTATTTTTCGGTGCATTTCTCGGAGTCCGGATCCGTGGACTCTATCTAGGTCTGGGAGGTCCATGTCATAGCGTTCGTGCAGCCGCGGCACGGAGAAATTTCGTTGTAACCCAAACTCACCCACGGTAGAAGACCGTGCGATAGATTAAAGTGATGATCGAATCGAGGATGTTGAAATGTGAAAAGGAAATTCTTTCATATTGTGTCTGAATTCTTCACTTGTAGCTAGCTAGACTTACTCGAGTCCTCCTTCACGGCGTAGGTTCGACGGAACATCTCGTCGACCTCAACGAGATAGTACGTCCCTGGAGCCAGCGCCTCAACGCTACCAACGGGTGTATAGCTCTTCTGTTGATATGCCTGCTCACGCAATTCGCACATCTAATTGTAGTTAGTGATTATGTATCATGTGCTTGGTGCGGAACTGTCTTACCTCGTCGTAAAACTTGGGCGAAACTCGCTCGCGGGCTGCGAGACGGGCGTGAAGATCAATCTTGGACACGATATCGCTCACATCCCCTACAACGCGTAGACTGAACAGTGTACTGGCCAAGCCACTGCCGAAGCTATAGACTCCCACACGCCGGCCGAGTAATTCAGAACTCTGAACGTTGCTGAGTAGACTGATGAGACCCGAGTACACGCCGGCAGTGTACATGTTTCCGCACATAGTCGGGACTGTGAGGCTTTGTTGGACACTTTTTGTGAACCTTTCCTTCGAAAGTCCTATGAAGAGCTTCTCGAGTGCCTTATCGCTCAGAGAGTCCTCGTAGGATTGCTCAAGGATGAGCGACGGCACGACATTGGGATTGAAAGATTTGTTCTGCGGATTCGCGATATAGTCGTTGTATAGCAGACGAGCGTATGACTTGGAAACAAGCTTGCAGTTCGGTGCATGAAAGACAAAATAGTCAAACTCATCGAGAGGAACACTCGACAAGCCCGCCTTCGCAAAATGCCCGTTTGCAACAGGTCCACTCATCATCCCATTCGCCCTGCGAGTAGCCTGCTTCTCTCGATACCGCCGATAACACCCATCCAACGCCTGCAAATAACATCTCGAAGAATAATGCCCATCCACAATCGGATACTCGGATTTAAAATCCGGCTTGTAAAAGTCATACGTATGCTGCATGCACGACGCACGCAGCGGCTCCAAGGTCAGCGGTGCATCGGGTCCAATAAGCATAGCCACGCAACCTGCGCCACCGGTAGGTCTTGCAGAGACGGTCTTGTACAAAGCAATATCCGAGGCAACGACGATTGCGTTCCGTCCATCCCAGGCAGAGGACTCGATCCAGTTCACTGCGTTGAGGAGTGCGCTTGTACCGCCGTAGCAGGCGTTGTAGGTATCAGCTCCTTCGCTGTCGGTGTTGGAGCCGAAAAGCTGCATTAGGACGGATTTGCAGGACTTGGCTTTGTCGAGCATGGACTCTGTGCCGACTTCTAGGCGGCCGATTGAGGATGGGGGGATGTTGTATTTGCGGAGGAGGGAGGAGACGGTTGTCAGGGCGAGGGAGTATACATCTGGAGTAGCTAGGTGTCAGTGAGGTTCGTTTACAGATATGTTGCCACTGTTGTGTTGGTTGGTATTAGCTTGTAGGAGGGGCCTCACCCTCACGATCATCACAGAAGTTCATGTTTGTCTGGCCTAGCCCGATCGTATACTTGCCAGTGCTGGCACCGAGGAACTTTTCCAGATCAGATTGGGCCACATACTACCAAGATGTCAGACCAAAGACCATGAAAGTAATCAAGACAGTACGGCAAGTTAAGGTAAACCATCAACTTACTCTGCTAGGAAAGTAAAGCTCAATAGCCTTGATGCCGACATTTTGAGGAGCCATGACCGAATGCGCTGCAAGCTTGATAGATATTCACCCAATCTACCAGTCCGATGAGAATCTCAAAGAGAGTTGACGTTGGATTTTCCTCTCTATTTATATTCTCAACAGTACACAGGAAATCTCATACCATTAGCTCATTCTCAGGAACAGCCAACTCATCCCAGTGGACCAGAGCTCACAGCCCCCATCGTCGTTGGCCCAATCTCGCAGCAGCTTGGGGAAACATTGCAGGGACGCCAAAGGGAGTTAGGAAATCATCCATTCATCCGAAGGGATTCATGCATAGTGTGAAGAAATTGTGGTGACTGAGTGAGAAGGTGGTGGTGACAGTCAGTAATATACACCGTAGATCGGATCCCTGTATGAAATCCGGCCCAGTCGGGTTTTCTGTGGTCAACACCTCTCCGAAATCCGATAAAAATGCAGATTTGATTGGAGAGCATTCCACGTGAAACAAGAGATGGAAGTACCAGGCTCTAGATAGCTCCAGGTCCAAGGCAGCAGCTGCAGATAACTAGATTGGAAGGGCTTGTAGGCTCATTCGGTAGGCGAAGTTTTGATAGAGGACAATTGGATGCTGCTTCCGATACGTGAAACAGATGCCCGAGTAATTGGATCTCAGTTGAATAGAAACTTCTTGAATTTCGGAAAAGAGGAGGTCGTTAAATGCAAGCTCTCCAGTAACGCCACCCCCATAAACCATACTCTCCCACGCTACTCCATTCTCTAGATGTCCCTGGAAGTTGCGATTATTGCTTCTTTTGAGCTTCATATTTCTCCACAATCAGATTCACGATATGCGTGAGTCCTTCCATTTCCTCCTCTACCGTCTGCCCGAGTCCGTTGGGATCGATGCTACACCCAACGTAGACGGGCTGTCGCATGCGTCTGGCAAGTATCTTGGCCACTCGTGTCGTGTACTCAATACTAGATGGAGTTGTGTAGAGTGTTGTCGAGATGGTTGCATTTGGTGATGTTCGCTGGGATGGTTAGCATGGAAATGGGGTCATGGAAGGCACGAATGGGATGAGAAATGAACCAGACAAGGGGGAAAGCTTTGGAGAGAAGACACAAAAGAACAAGACATGTCAGACGGGTTAGTCAATCTCTTTCCATGCGCAACATGAGTCGATCGGAGTAGATCATGAGTGCCCAAAAAGAGTGACATATGGACATATCCACATTCTTGAATAACGTATATACGCCAGAACGCGACGCTCGACTATAGAGTATGCAGAGAGCTGACAGAGAGTTCTCAAATGAAAGAAAGCATAGTTGAACAGGGAGACAAAGACAGGAATGATTTGATAGAGCAGATGAAGAGCATGCTAGAGAGAGTGGAGGACTCACGTCAGGCATGGCATACACAAAGCTACCCATCGGCTTAAAAGATCCCGACGAGTCGCCCGGTGTCGAAGTAGCAAGATGAACCATGACACAATGACCCAGGAAGGTCAAATGGACATGGCCAGTCGTGTGCAGAGCTTTGGGTAGTGGGAAGGAGAGTTCCTGCGGTTTGAGAGTGGGGGAGACCAGCTCCGTCTGGGGAATTGTTGGCGGGGCGGTGGTCGTCATTATATGTGCCTTGCTTTGATATCGAAAATCAGAATTTGAGACGGCTGAGGAATAAAATGATGAAGGCTTTTCTGGTGGCGTGTGAGACCCTCGCGTGGCTGTTGTCAAGCTTGGAGAGGTTGAAGAGTGAAGGGTCCCCGCTGTGCGGTAAACGGAGGCGGTCCACCAATCCCACTTTGCTTTGCCCGCCGCACACTACACTCGTCGAGGATCGACACATTGGCCTGAGCAGTCCGTAGCCCATCACAGAGGCGTAGAAAGCACTACGAGAGCATATATCATCGCTTAGTGGGACTTTTATGGCTATGGCAGATTCAGAGCAGGGTGTTAGCCATGAGGCTGAGGGGGAGGAGACTTGGACTGGAGACTTTGATCCGTTCTCTGATCCCGAAGAGCGACGGGTTCTTTTTGCCGCGTTTGATTCCTTCCGGTGCGTATGCAACAATGAATATGACTATCTTGGGTTTCTACTTGTTTTTGTTTCTGGTTATTTGGGCCACAATGAGGATGTGAAGGTGCTTACGTATATCTCAGGACTAACTTACGACTACAGACAATACCGGCGAACGGCGCATCAAAACACTACGCATCGCCGTCGGCAAGCTTTCTACGCCTTGCCCTCAGCTCACTGGCAAATGCTCTCCGATCCACCCTTCTCTATCCTGGACACCTTCAACAAGGTAGACGATGCAATCGACACCAACGCCGAGATCGCAGATGCCATTCTCGCCGTGGGCCTCGAGTCCTTTGGACTCCCCGCCAATCCAGACAAGGACGACCCCAGCCAGAACTGGCACGAGAAAGCCACCGCGTCCGACGTCAACAAGGCGCACTCGACCATCCGCCAATTCTACCGAGACTGGAGTGCCGAAGGCCGCGCCGAGCGGGCAGTCTGCTACGACCCCGTCCTCCAGGACCTCCACGCCGAGTTTCAGGCGCGCCGAGACGCGGGAGATGAGATTCGCGTGCTGATCCCAGGCGCCGGACTGGGCCGACTCGTCTTTGAAGTCTGTCTGGCTGGGTATGCGGCCGAGGGTAACGAGATCTCGTACCACCAGTTGCTGGCCAGCAGCTGGATTCTGAACCACACAGCCGGTCCCGCCGCGCACGCGCTGCATCCTTTCGCATTGCATTTCTCGAATCTGCACTCGCGAGCGCAGCAGTTACGGCGTGTCATGATCCCGGATGTCCACCCAGGCACGGCGATACAAGAAGCAGCGCAGAAGCAGGCGCCCACCGGGTCAATGTCGATGTCAGCGGCAGACTTTGTGGTGCTGTACATGGAACCAAGTAACCGTGGGGCCTTTGACGCAGTAGCAACTGTGTTCTTTATCGACACGGCGCCCAACCTGATCCGATACATCGAGGCGATTCACCATTGTCTCAAGCCGGGGGGTCTCTGGATTAATGTGGGACCACTGCTGTGGCATTTCGAAGACGGACATCCCCGGTCAGATGGCGGGGAGACGGGTGAGGGCAAGAGCAAAGATGCAGATGCCTCGGGCATTGGGGAACCAGGCAATGTGGAGTTGAGTGAGGATGAAGTGCTGTGTTTGGTGGAGCGTTTGGGCTTCCGGATTGAGGCGCGGCCTGGCGATCGCAGGCCGTGCGGCTACATTCAGGATGGGGAGAGCATGCTTCAGAACTTGTATCAGCCATCGCATTGGGTGGCGCGAAAAGTGGCTCAGCAGTAGGTTGCTCCGAATTGGGAGGAGGTAACTATGGGACGAAAGAGTTTGGCTTCCGGGACGGTTTCTATCTTTGGGGGCCAGAAAAGGCGCAGACAAGTCCAGAACACTCGAGATAGACTCGAGATCCGGGCCACATTGTCTAGGCAACCTGTTAACTGATCGGAGATAATTGATACTCTATTCAGTTCGTCCGTTCGTCTTGACCCAAAAGTGGGCGGCCCCCAGGTTCATTTTACGATTTTACGATGGGGGCCAAAACGGGCAAACAAAGACGGACCAAGTTGGGCCAACGGGATCAGCAGGGAGGGTACCGTGGATCCAACGACAAAGAGAAGTAAATAAGTCGAGTCTTGACTATGTTTAGCAATTCAGAGTGATGAATATGTACTTGTTTAATACATAGGCCCTCGAATATGTTCAACCCTCAACAACATCCATATGTCAATCATCTCCTCCCAGGGGGCCAGTTACGTAGTTCAACTAATGTCGATACACGTTAAATATGGAAAGGAAAGGGCACTGCCCGCAAGGCATTTTAGATCGACACGAGGGGGGGGGGGGGCCCTGTTTAATAATAATTTCAGCTTCAACTCTCTATTCCACAAGCCAGTTTCTTGGACTTGACAAACTCTTCCTCCTTTCTGACTTTCGTCTCATGTCTCAGCCGCACTCCCATCATTCTCATTGTCATCCTTCCACCCGTCATCCATCCTGCCATTTCCTGACCTAGACTCCGCCATACTGTCTATACTACTACAGTATAAGTGATCTATTAACAAATCCACCTGATCTGCTGTCATTATTACCTAGTCATTTCTGGTGGATTCCTCCACCTCTGTTGTTTAGCTTTTTTTATCCCCCGATTCTTTGCTGACAGGCACCACCACACTTTTCCCTTTTCTCGTATTCCAACTCAGCCTTGTTCTTCCCTCGCCTCACCTCACCTCCACTCCACTTCCTGCACCACTCCCCCCAAACACAACCCCCCTCCTCACTCCCTCTTCCTTCTTTCTCTCTCTTGTCTGACACGCCCTTTCTCTTTCCTTTCTTTCCCCCCTCCTCAGCCTGTGGGCGCTCGCCACACATGTCCTCCATGAGCTCCCGACTTGGCAAGTTCACTTTCCGACGCGACAAAAAGCCCCAGAATCCCCCGCCTTCCGCTTCCTCCTCCCCCAACCCCCTCGTCGTGACCCCCTCCAACGGAACTTCGCCCACCTCGCCGCCCTCGCAGCGTAGCTCATCGACGACAAGTCTGCCGGTCAATCAGCCTCCGCAACAAAGTCGCCCTCCAAGCTTCCCCTCAAATCGACCCACCAGTCCCATGGTCCCCGGCCAGCTCACTCAGCACCCCGCCCCGCTCAACCCCAATACCACCATGCAGTACGCTGGCCATCAACAGCCTATGAACCCACCACCCGGGTATAGCATGCAACCCCCACAACAACAACTCGGCCACCCGATCCAACAGTCGATGAACCAGAATCAATATCGCAACCCAGCGGTCGAGATCGAGGGTGCAGCAAATCGTAACAAAGCGCAACTCATTGTTGGTATCGACTTTGGTACCACCTTCTCTGGTGTCGCATTTGCCTTTGCAACCAACAATGAGGCTCGCGAGGATATCATCACGGAATGGCCGGGCGCGGGTACGCATACAAAGCAAAAAGTAGGCAAACAGTTGTGGGAGAGATTTCTTTGTCGCAACAAAAAGACCCTATATTGACCATATGCCCTTTCTCCTTCGTTCTTTTAGATTCCGACCGTCCTTTACTACGATCAGTACCAGAAAGTGGTTGGCTGGGGCCCTGATATCGCCGAGGCGCTTGCGCCGACCGGATACCCCAAGCCTGGGGTACAGAAGGTGGAATGGTTCAAGCTTCAATTGATGCTGTCAGGAAACACTTATATCGACCCCATCAACTTGCCTCCACTTCCGCCGGGCAAGTCGGAAATCGACGTCGCGGCCGACTATCTGTTCAAGTTGCGACAGGCAATGCGCGCACAGCTGCAGAAGACTCTGGGTGAGGTATTTACACGAGAGGAGCGCAACATCCGCTACTATCTGACGGTGCCCGCAATTTGGAATGATGCCGGCAAGGCAGCAACTCGTGCTGCTGCGATTCAGGCTGGTTTCCTGCGCGATGAGAACGACAACCGTCTCACTCTGGTCTCGGAGCCCGAGGCGGCTGCGCTGTTTTGTGCCAAGACCGGTTTGCTGAACCTGAAGATTGGTGACGCTATTCTGATTGTCGATTGCGGTGGTGGTACCGTCGATCTGATTGCATACGAAGTCGAAGAGGAACAGCCGTTTAGCGTGGCCGAGTGTACTGCAGGATCTGGAGACTCATGTGGTTCGACCGCTCTTAACCGCAACTTCAGCAACATCTTGCGGGCCAAGATTCGCAAAATGAAGCTTCCTGATGGATCCCGTACTGCGGGCAAGGTTTACGCCAAGTGTATTATGGATTTCGAGAACCGTATCAAGGCGGACTTCCGAAACAACGGTCAAAAGTGGGCGGTCGATGTTGGTATTGAGGCGGACTTCCCTGATGCGGGCATTGAGGAAGGCTACATGACCTTTACCAATGAGGAGATTCTGCAGTGTTTCGAGCCCGTGGTGAACCGTATTCTCGAGCTGGTTCGTAACCAGATCATTGCCATCCAAGCACAGAACCGATTGCTTCAGGTAGGGATCTTCCTGTTTATCTGGTCTTGCTTTGTGTTGTACTAACTTCATTTTCAGAACGTCTTGGTTGTCGGTGGTTTCGGTGCCTCTGAATACCTCTTCCAGCAGATCAAGCTCCACGTCCCACCACAATACCAGACCAAGGTTGTCCGTCCCATGGACTCTGTTGCTGCCATCGTCAAGGGTGCCGTGACGGCTGGTATCACCGAGCGAGTGATTACCCACCGTGTCGCCCGTCGCCACTACCTCATGGCCACCCTTCAGCCCTTCAAGGAGGGATACCACCCAGAGCAATACCGGGTGCCTAGTCTGGATGGCCGGGACCGTTGCAAGTACACCCGCCAAATCTTCGTACAGAAGGGAGAGCGTGTCAAGATCGGCGAGCCGGTCAAGGTCAGCTTTTTCCGGCAGGTGGCGCCTGGCGCAACTCTTATGTACGAGGACGTGCTTTACGCCTGTGATGAAGACGTCTGCCCTGAATACACCAAGGATCCCCGTAAGTCACTACAACTCACCCATCCCTTCTTTTATTACTTTAACTGATCATCCCTGTACAGGCATCAAGGAAGTCGTCACTCTCACCTCCGACCTCTCACGCAAGAACCTCGAAACCGACTTTGAGCGCATGGACACGCCCCAGGGTATCTTCTACCGGGTATACTTTGACATCTACCTCACGCTGGACGGTAGTGAGTTCAGCGCTGAGCTGGTTTGCCAAAACGAGGTCATGGGCCGCTGCCGTGCGAAGTTCCGGTAGATGCGATTTGATTTTCATATTTCCCTAAACTGATATACCCCGGAGTGTGATATATGTGCGAAGAACAGAAAAATGTGAGAGGAAAGACCGGATTGGTGTGTGGCGCGGAGTCCTAAAAGCCTTGTCCGTTGGATGAGAGGGATAACAGGCGAATGAGGGGAGGAAAACGAGGCAGACATGAGAGTTGATGCTTGGTGTACGCACTTTTCTTTCAATGATTCTCTTCCCTCGCCCACACTTGAGCGGACAGCACTACTGGAGAATGGGCGTTGTTTTGTTGATAATTTGCACCTTGTTCTGATCAGTCATTGCCGAATATCCCGCCCTGCCAGGGGCATTTTACCATCCTTGCCCCGAGCGTTCTTCTTTTTCCGAGATGCCATCCATTCTGTGTCATCTGATTATTACTTTCCTGTGGCAGATAGCCTGTCTTGATGCTTTTTTTTTGTTTTCTTTTCGATGGTTGCCTTAGATACCTCACTTTTTTTTTCTTCCCCTTTGATTTATCTGGTTTACCTTGAATGAAATTTATGAGCTGTGATCAGATCAAGATGAACACATTTCCAACCCCAAGCCCGGTGGTATATGTGCTTTCCCTCTTACACTCTTGAGGCCGCATCGCCACCTCGACACAAATAGAACACACAAAGAGGAAGATATATCTCATCCATCACCTCGCATTCATCTCTATCTTTTATCGTATACAAAAAGGTCATAGTCATTACCAACCAATCAAGACATTGAGACATAAATAGAGGGTTTGAATTAAGTCTCCAGGTTAATGCTCCTTCCGAACCGTGCGTACAGCGACACCTTGAGCTGCTGTAGCTCATCACGCAGTTCACCCAGCGAGTCCTCTAGCTTGGACACGTCGGTGTCGATTTGCGCCGTGGAGGTCTCGAGCATGGCCTGGGCGTCGGCGAGGGGGAGTTGGAAGAAGGAGTCGCCGATTTTGTAGCTGGATGCGTGTGTTAGTAAAAAGTCATACCAGTGAAGTAAATTATGATTTGAAAGGTGGAAATAATGGATCCAGGTGGACATGAAGTTGAAGTTGAAGTGGAAGGGGAAGGGGAAGGGGAAGCGTGAAGGAGTCACTTACGGGACAAGCTCGTCCTCATCAGCGAGTTCGAGTTCTGTGGAGACTTCTTCCAGATCTTCCTTGTCTTTCTGCGGGATATATTAGAATGAGAATCGCAAATATATAAGAGGGTAAGGTAACTTCAAGTCTACCCGATGCTTTTTACATACCTGCTTCGCCTTCAACTGCTCCTCCAATACTGTCTCCCTCTGATGCAACCGACTAAACCGATTAATCTTCTCCTGGTCCTCGCGCCGAACTTCATTGTCTTCGCTACCGGCCGTAGCTTCGTCGGCGCGTGAGAGCTGTTCGGTGAATATGTTAGCTCGGTCTGCGCGAGGTCTTTTTCACGTGGGGAGGGTGGTGCGGGGAGCTTGGTGGGATGGACCGGTTTGGTCTTGCTACGGGACGTTTCTTCCCCGTTGGTCTGCGGGTGGACGGGGACACTGGCTTACCATGCGTGGTTGGATCATCTTGGTGATCTGGATGGAGGAATTGATGTATGGAGGCGTGAGATTGGAAGGGGAGTCGGTCGTTGGTCTTTTGGTTTTGGGGTTGACTGTTGCTGGATTTGATGGTGGTCCGTGCGTCGTGTTGGCGGGCGGTGCCTTTGGTGGATGGAGAGAAAGAGTAGATATGTAGTTACGGTAGAATAGGATATCAACATGAATTAAGAACCTATTATAGATTTTAGTTCGTGTATATAGAGTGTTTTCTAGCTACTCAAAAGTCTTTTCGATCGTTTGGAAAAGTGTATTTAGCTCTATACATGCGATGCTACACATCAGCATCCGAGCCATGAGCACGAGATGCTGCTTAGAATACAAGAGATGGATATATGGATAGCTCATATACTAGTAATAAACTTCTACCTGCTAGAGTTATTCTTCTAGAACAAGCAGTATTCTTTGGATAACCCCACTTTAGACTGGCCTCCTTCCGGCGACTATGCGAATGTTCGCGGTCGGGTGACATCATCCCCCGTCCAGCCTATCCAGACCCTGAAGGGACTCGGGCAGAAAAGACAAAAGTCCTGAGGCTTGAATAGCTTCCAAGACCTTTTCCAACTCCTTTTAGCATCGATCTCCGACTCTACAGGTCTTGCCTTCTCCTCAGTTTGTGACAGCTCTTGCCTTGTGCTGCCTGCAGCTCCCGCTAGTAACGAGCCCGCGTCGGAGAAACGAAACACCTCCGCAGGGCCATCATCCCCAGTCCATCGTCATCCTCGACACCAGACCACCCCTCGTGCGTGCCACCAGAGCTTGCACCTCAACTCCCGTGGGATCCCATCATCTGCACTTTGATCCCAATCTCCTCTCCGCACTTTTTCCCATCCACGTGCTCACTCATATACGACCCTGCGAGCTCCCACACGCGCCGGAATTCGAGTCAGGACGAGTACGACCCATCGACAAACACCCTTCCTCCGCTTCCCCAGACGACACATTCCAGAGCCTTCGCCATGCGAATACAATCCGGTGGGATCACGCTACTGCTGTCCACAGTGCTGCCCAGTTTAGGTGCGGCGCTGGGCTTCGATTGCGCCCACCTCAACGTCGACAAGTACAAGTACGATTTCAGTCCCTTGGGCGGCGTCCATGAGCTATATCATGTCAACGAGACGGATGCTGCCGTAACGAATACGACTTACGTTCTCAACATTTGCAAAAACCTGGGTAGCAAGGCTTGGGACCGTGGCGATGATGGGAAGTGCGGACCGACCAAGCGAAGTAGGTCTTGACTCGAACGATCCCTGTCACAAGACAGGACATCAAGCACAACGGGAGATCATGGAGAACTAATTACCCATTCTTTCTAGTCTGCGGCTTCGTCAACCGACACCCGACCGACGGCAATGGCAGCAAGCGCTTCGGCTTCCCGATCGTCGGCCTCGAGCACATGGGCGGGGGCTCGATGGAGCCAGAGCTCACGCGACTAGCCACCATCGACCCCGAAACCCAGGGAGTCCGGGTCAAGCTTGCCGGCGGCGAATTCCGAGGAGACGACGATGAGGGAAAGAAGAAGGAGGCATCGGCTGTTATCGATTTCACATGTGACCCCGACCGGTCTGGACTGGAAGGGCTTGTCACAGAGGAAGACAGTGCGGATGCAGATGATGAGAAGCGCCGCCGGGATGAAAACAGTGATAAAAAGTCCAAGGACCGCAGTCTGCAGTTCAAGAGCTTCGAGCTGGGCGAGGATGATACCTATGTCTTGAAGCTGGATTGGCGAACGCGGTATGCCTGTGATGATTACCAGCGTGGGAAGCAGAATAACTCGAATTCCTGGGGCTTCTTCACTTGGATGATCATCATGTAAGATCCTCACCTTGACTTTTCCTTCCCCTTTGCGATCGCAGATTGTTGGTTCGAAGCTCACACTTATGTTTTCTTGCTAGTGTCTTCCTCTGCGTCGCCACATACCTCATCTTCGGTTCTTGGCTCAACTACAACCGCTACGGCGCCCGTGGATGGGACCTTCTCCCACACGGCGATACCCTCCGCGACATCCCCTATCTCTTCAAAGACTGGGTCCGAAGCGTGATCAACACACTGCAAGGGTCCGGCTCGAGAGGCGGGTACAGCGCGGTATAAACGGGTTGGCATCGGGTCATTGTGCAGGTTGTCTAGCTTTGGATCTTTTGCATCTGAGAGGCTCGTCGAGTGGGCTATATTCTTTTTCCGTTTTCTCTTTGTCTTCTTGCGACAGTCGTTCAATGGACAGTTTGGGGGTTTCTTACTGTTATGTACCGTAGATTGCTTGCGGGACAAGGCAGATTCTTTGTTTGAAAGCCTGTACTTGTTAAGATGGGCACTACTTGAGCCTTGTCTTTCTGGCGCTGGATGTTTGGCCTTGGATTATAAGGCGGGGCATTTGTATGCGGGCTGGATATGAATATGAATTATATATGGTTTGGTCTCTATCCACCATTTCAGCTCGAGAGAATGCATCAAGACCTTGGACAATACTTCGATTGATAGTTGTAAATATTCTATTTCTCAAACATCTACGCATTTGTCTAGGTGTACTGAATTTGGGTATTTGCAGTGCTTCGTTTTGTATATCCTGTTTGATCCCGCGGAATGACAAGTCGGTAGGTGTGCATGAGGGTAATTAGGTACTCATCCAAAAAGCAAAATTCCTTGAGACATCTTTCAAGCCCGCATTGACAACAGACACCTCTGAAAATGAGACATAGACAAGATCATTTTCATAGGAAGTGAAGTGACTTCCGACGCATATATGGCGAAGAACTTCCAGTCTTGTCGACCTCCAGGTGTTCAGCCATCTTACAATCCACCACCATACTATCAACCTTAACGCCGCTACAAACGACTCTAATTATAGATAGAGCTCAATATTGCACACAAAACATGTAGGTATCCATCAATTCATTCTCCCAACATACAAAAGACAACACAAATCGGGCGCAAACAGTACCAAGCCCTACAGTAAACCTAGATTCGATCCGATCTCCCCGCAACCATACACACAGAGCACGAAAGCAAGGCAGCAACAAACGCAAGAGTCGGTGAACATCGAAGATCAAAGCTCAAGAACAGCAACGTATACAAGATCATCAGCCAAAAAGCCAACCAATCCCCACGCAACAATCCATGATCATCATCCCGTCTCACAGGAATGATGGGTGGGCGAAGCTCGGGGATGGCGTGATCGGGACTAAATCGTTCTCATCGCGGGCTGTAACATCCAACATAACAGGGGGTTGAAATTGAAGGGGGAATGTAGGGTTGAACATGGTACGGTGCAGTAATAATAAGAATAGTGGTTCATAATCATTCGTTTGGCCCCGGGGTTGAGACTCGAGAGAGAATATATGTCCCCCGCTCCCCTGGGCCCCCGGGCTTGGGAGCCGATTCCTTCCATACTCCTTCTTCTCGCTTTCTCCCCTGCCACCCTCTCTCCACGCTCATAATTCACTGCTCATATGAAATGATCCATGTCTGTGGATGAAATCAACATGGAGCGTGGCGGTGTCTACCTCTGGGCAGTTAGACCTTCACGGCAAACTGCTTCAGATACAGGTAGTCTTCCATGTTCTCGTCGACGGCCTTGCGGATGAGAGCTGCAGCCTCGGGACCATACTTGTTCGCCCACTCAGCATCAAACTCTTCCTCGGTCTTGCGGGCACGTTTCTGTGAGACTATGTTAGCACGGGATCATTCCAATTGTCTCTTCCCATCTCTCATGTCTACGCCGTGCACACATCATCTACCTGTGGGGCTGGGGTATGCTTACATGCGTTCTCGCGACCAGTGCCTTCGACTCAATCGCATCATTATGGAACCCACGCCACTTCTCGAAGCAATGACACGCAAAGTCATAATCCTCCTGCGTATCCCACGTCAACAAAGACGGATCATACGGCACGCCGACGCTTTTGCAGAATGCCTCAATCGTCGCCGCCGGAGAATCGAGCATATCATCCGCATCGATGACACAAATCTCATGAACGGTCTCCTTGGCTCCACAACTCTCAACCTTGACGTCGGGCCGGGTCGCTACGCGCGGTCCAACGAGTCCCTCGCGAACGAGGTAGTCAAAGTGTCGCCGCAGCTCGTCATACCCAGCCTCTCGGGGATCATAGTTATGGAACCCGGTGACCTCGTCCAAGGGCGGAATTGTGCAGCGGTAGTACGAGGGCACACTGAAGTGCGGGTCGCGGATGAGGAAGGCGAAATGGAATCGCCCCTGGATCTCGCGAGGCATGACGGTTGGATTGCCTGCCTCGGCGGGTGTGTCGTACGGGTATGGTCGACGTGAAACGCTGTTGGTGGTCCCGTTGCTAGTGCCATTGGTGCCGTGGCCATTGACCTTGTGGACTCCGTTGGTCACACCATTGGTGGCATGGCCGTTGGTGACCCCGTTGCTCACCGTGCCGTTGGTACCATTCGACGTGCCGTTGGCAACGCCGTTGGTCGGCGCGGTGGCATGGCCGTTGGTGTGAGTGGTGCCATTTGTAGCACCGTTCACCCCATTGGCCGAGGAATGATCATCGCCGTTGGTGGTGGTGCCAACGCCGCGCTTGATGCGACGCAGCGAAGGGGCTACACTGGCTGGTTTTCCTGCTGGCGGAAGCAAATAGTGGTCGATATCCTTGATGAAGACTCTCTTGCCCTGCATGCACGGTAAGTATCTCCCTCGACAAGAGAAAAAACGACGCAAGTTACACATGACGGAAAAGGCGTAAGCCGTCCCGTCAGAGGTTTGTTCTTGCTTGAATATTCGTGTGTATGTGTAGACACATCCGTAAGAGAGAAAAATACGGTAAGTGGTAGAAAGGGCAGCCATCTCGCGAATTGAGAGGCAGAATGGATGATAGGAGGATAGTCTCCTTATATCGACCCTTTACGGAGAAATTTGGGGCATGTTTCAAGGAAGAAAAGGCAATGAACGCGTCAAGGGGAAAAGAAATCAGGGAAGATTTGGCGGGAAGAAGGGTCGGACCTCTGAAGCTTCATGTTCCAGTCTCTCCAACACGGTAAGATATGTCGACTTGCTGAATCCGCTGTCAACACGAGCTTGTTCGTCATCTTCGAATCGGTCGGAGAGACGCTCCGGACCGTAGTAGAAGGCATCGCCAAACGGCTCGTGAACACATTGGATGGTGGCTCGCTGAGTCATGAAAACCTGTAGAGAAGCTGGTTAGTCTGGATGGACTCTCTAGGCTCATCTAGCTCCATTATGACAACATACTCGCTCAAAAGCCGTCGAACAGGCACGTGGATGCGTAGCCACGAAGATCGGCTTGGTCGACATTCTTGCAGGAGTAGATATGCACGGACGATCCGATGCTGATGGTTCGTAGGAGGATGAAGGAAGATTAAGAATTTGGACCCTGCCGAGACTTCGACGGGTGCTTGCAGGTTGATCAGAGGATGCGAAAGAAGAGGATTAAGAGCACACGACAGGAAGGAAGTGCCAAAAAGGTAAATGGCAATAACCTCGTGTGGAATGTGAGCGGGCCGACACGAATGGACCAGCGTCAACAGGCGATTTTCAACCAGAACGATCCAGATTCAGATCTTGTCCGTTCTGTAAATCCCGAGCTAGGCTCGCGCGGCTAAGCCAATTTTTTTTGGTTGCTGGCAAATATTGATTATTTTTGCCTTGTCGGTGATTTGATCTGCTACTAGGATGTGGGATTGGGATAGTCTGAGCGAGCAGACAAGATCCCGGGCAGCGTCCAGCAAATAAGAGGGCTTGTAGATGATCTCAATCGAAGGCGCGATGGCGTGAGAAGAAGACCGAAGAAGGCCAGGCCAGGGCAGCAGGGCTAAAATGCTTTTTATAGGCGTGTGGATGACATATGCTTTGGCTTTTTTTAGTCCGGATAGTGGAGGGGTCAAGGTTGAGAATTGGCTATTTAATGATTTTAATCCCCATCCTGATTATCCATTAGGTGAATCTCCCCCTAAGAGAAATTCCGGATCTCCAATGAAAAACTCGAATGGACAGAAACATTATTGGATCTCTGATTTGACTCCATATTTTTTACGCTCTCGGCCCAGTGAAAATCAGGGCAGTTTCGGGGCCAAACCGGGTTTTTTGGTCTCTCTGGTTGGGGAGCCTCGGGCGAAAGCTCGCTTGGTAACTGATTTGATGTTGTCTAGATGGTACAGCTGAGCACAGTTGGTACATGCTATACTTTACTCGACCTACTCAACATCTTGAGTTGAAAAAAAGAAATATTCGAGCTTCCGAACTACGTACCAAGGGATAGCTGGTTGAGGCCCGTTAAACTACCACGGCCCCGTTTCCACTATCCGTGGATCTTGGTCTCCATGAAGGCTTCATAGGGTTGTTGCCTGCCCAGACAACGATCATGGCATGTTTCGGACAGTTTCCATTATTGACTGTCTGAAGCGGGGTTCAGATTAGGATCTACGACGTTGTCATCCGATGTTCAAAGCTGCGCGGGTATAGCTTATGCTGTTGAACATGCAGAGACGATAATTTTCCGTAGCTCCTACTCGGCTGCAGTGGTTGATTATATCCCAGAAATCCAATCGCTTAGTTCACCTATCTTCTCCAAACTTAACTTAGCTCAGTTTCACCATGCAATAGTTACATCTAGCTATCAGCCTACCACCGGCCTACTTGCACAAATAATCTCGAGATCCCAGAATAGAGAGGGGGGTGGGATTTTCCACGAGGCAATCAGAACAGACGCAATGCCTCGCCTCTCTCTCCGCTGCCCCGCCACAGGAACCTTCCGCTGCTTAGTCTTTGCGCCATATCCGCGCCGTCGATACTGTCCCATCATCCCATGCTCGGACGGCCCCTCCTAAGATGCACAAATTCACACCTTCCAAAGCCTAGAGACCACTTATCCCCGCTATGAATCGGCCAATGGGGAGCTCCGTAGTGGACAGTGGGAGGCATCGTTCTTCATGTCTGGACTGCGCTGACTCGGAACTGCCTGATAGGTGTCCACTAGGTAACTCCACGATGTCTGGGCTTTGCTGCGGGTGGGAAAAGAACGGCTTTCTATTTGCGCAGGGCCACTGGAATGGAGATGAAGGGCTTGATCCATCATCCCCCCACCCCTCTCCGTCTCTAGTCTCTACTGTAGATGGACAACGGTCCGATGGATGGAGAATAATCTTTCTCGAGGCCCTTTTCTTCCCATTTTTTGTTTTTTTCTTTTCTGTTTGCCTCGTTCTATTATTCTTCAGCCTCGTAGGACTATCCTCCGGCAGGAGAAGTATCAGCGTACTTTTTATGTACTTGTCATGCCTCGGACGGGTTGCTCGAGGTCTGATCCCAGGTCATAAAGTCTGATCATCTCCTTTTTGCTTCATGGCCGGTCGCGCTTGACGTCAAGACCCGGGACAGCCTATCGCCGTACCTTCTCCGGGTGTTGTGAAGATTGGGAAGGGGAAAGTAATAATTTGTGCTGTACGCCGCATGGCAAGGTACCTGAGCAGAAAATATACATCCATCGGGAAGAATTATTAGCAGTTGTCATACTTTGTGGTCCCGAGAGAAGGATATCCCGTATGTAGTGAGTACATGGCAGATCGAGGACGCCTCTTTGCCTAGGCTGGCGTCAGCGGCACCAGCAGTCAAATCAAGATCTCCTCACCACCAAGGGTTTCCCTGGATTGCTACTGGTATGGCGGAGTGCCAGGGCCCGCGCGCTCCACCGCAGGGACACACGCACACCTGGAAGATTGGAGGATTCCGCCAATGGCTCGGAGAAGATAACATCGTGTTTTGTCTCGGAGAGTAGTTGAGCAACGTGGGGGAACGAAACCTTCCTGTCTGGCCCGAATGAGATCGTCATGGAGTAGTGCCTGAGGCACACACGCACCCTGATGAAATCTGGTGAGGCAATAAGCCTGCCTTTTTAAGGCAGCAAGGCAGTCAACCTTTGAGATATCAACATTGTCCTCTGTGACAGCAAGCATTGGGTATATATTGTAAGGTATAGAAAGGGGTACAGACAAGGTAAATTGGCGCCAATTATATTCTTGATAATAGCAGCATTTAAGGTGCTTATCGAGACCTCAGATGACCTAAACGTAAAGCAGCTTCGAAGAAATGCCTCCGCATAGGTACGAATATTAGAATCCTCGCATTGCGGACAGTTATAGCCATGAAGATGACAAGTGGTAGGTTGAGGCTTTTATGGTAGATGATTGATCGATCATATTAGGAGTGTGTTACCTACAAGTTTTTCAATGGCACCTCCTCGAGGGAGACACCAAAAAGTGTGGAGCGTAGCGCTATATCACCTACCTCGGGATTTGGATTTGATCTTTCTGCTTTGTTCGCGTCACACTTCCGAATATCAATGCACATGAATTCTAGGTTCTTGTTCCCTTGACATAAGAATAACACAATTACTCGATGTCCTCACTTCGTAGATATAGAGTGACCTTTTATACCTTGGCTCTCGTATCCAGCAAGAAGTATATGGTCGCAAGTTCAGCCGACCTCGGACAGGAGCTTGCGGTCGATACTGTATCCCTCGAAGCTCAGGGTTAAACGAGAAGATATGCCATAGAAATGGTGTAGCTGTCATTGATGGCATGCACGAGCCAATGAGTCTACTCTTTTCATTGGTCTACCAACCTCGAGTTTGGGGTCCAGGCCTATTCGATCAGAATCTGTCTTACCATAGCCAATCAGCGTCATTAATCAGGATCTAATCGCATGGTGCTCAAAAACCTGTATGACGGGAATGATCATCACGTGCCCTTCCAAGGTGGAACAATCTGAACGTCAGGTGATGCGACTGGCAGCTTCTGGAAGGCGGTGGAAGCCGCTCATGGCGTCATGACGTTTGGAGCAGCTTCGGGCAGCCCACCAGCCCAAGTATATTATCGATCGGCATCACTGGCATTGTCATTGTCATCTTCCCACACAACCGTCACTTCTTCCTACTTCCATCTCAGCTCCTCTTCATCTCATATTCTCCCTTCCTACCATCTCATACCATCTGATATCATAGCACAAACCCTCTTCCGTTAACATGAACGGCGCTCAGTTCACAGATCGGGCCAACAAGGCCTTGCTGGACTCCAGCGCCCTTGCCGAACAATACGCCCACTCCCAGATTTTGCCTATTCACCTGGCAGTCTCCCTCCTCAACCCTTCCGCAGACGAATCCCAAGACCAGCAGCAACCAGCTGGTCACTCCTCACACGATGCTGCATCAACCCCGCTCTTCCGCCAAGTTGTGGAGCGCGCTCACGGCGACCCTCAACTTCTCGACCGGTCACTCATGAAGCTTCTGGTCCGTCTACCGAGCCAGGACCCTCCACCAGAGACTGTTTCCGTCTCCCCACAACTCGCCAAGGTTATTCGGTCGGCGACGGGCTTGTCAAAGACGCAAAAGGACAGCTTCGTGGCTATCGATCACCTGATTCAAGCGGTGTCCCAGGACTCGCAGGTTCAGCGTGCTTTGGCCGACGCCAATATTCCCAACCTCAAATTGATCGATTCCGCCATTCAGCAGATCAGAGGTACAAAGCGCGTGGACTCCAAGACCGCCGACGCGGAGAGTGAAAATGAGAACCTGAAGAAGTTCACCATTGACATGACGTCTTTGGCTCGCGAGGGCAAGATCGACCCCGTCATCGGACGCGAGGAAGAGATTCGCCGTGTGATCCGCATCCTGAGTCGACGAACAAAAAACAACCCGGTGCTTATCGGTGAACCCGGTGTGGGTAAGACCACTATCGTTGAGGGTCTGGCCCGCCGGATTGTCAACGCCGATGTCCCTGCCAATTTGACTCAGTGTCGACTGCTTTCTCTCGATGTCGGCTCTCTTGTAGCTGGCAGCAAGTACCGTGGAGAGTTTGAGGAGCGTATGAAAGGCGTCCTCAAGGAGATTGAAGACTCTAAGGACACCATTGTCCTCTTTGTCGACGAGATCCACCTGCTCATGGGAGCTGGATCCAGCGGCGAGGGCGGAATGGACGCTGCCAACCTCCTCAAGCCCATGCTGGCCCGTGGTCAGCTTCACTGCATTGGTGCCACCACCCTCGGCGAATACCGCAAGTACATCGAGAAGGACCAGGCTTTCGAGCGACGTTTCCAGCAAGTCCTGGTCAAGGAGCCTTCCGTCCCGGAGACTATCTCAATTCTCCGTGGATTAAAGGAGAAGTACGAAGTTCACCATGGTGTCAACATCCTTGACGGTGCTATCGTGGCTGCCGCTACCCTGGCTGCTCGCTACCTGACGGCACGCCGTCTTCCCGATTCCGCCGTTGACCTGGTTGATGAAGCCGCCGCTGCAGTTCGTGTCACTCGTGAATCTGAGCCCGAGGCTCTGGATACGCTCGAGAGAAGGGCCCGGCAGCTCCAAATCGAGATTCACGCCTTGGAACGTGAGCAAGACGAAGCTTCCAAGGCTCGTTTGGAAGCTGCGAAGCAGGAGGCCGCCAATGTTGCTGAAGAGCTTCGCCCAATGCGCGAGAAGTACGAGAGCGAGAAGCAGCGCAGCAAGGAAGTTCAAGATGCCAAGATCAAGCTCGACTCTCTCAAGGTTAAGCGTGATGAGGCTGAGCGTTCCGGTGACACGGTAACGGCAGCCGATCTCGAATATTACGCCATCCCCGAGACCAAGGCACTCATCGAACGTCTCGAAGCCGACCGCGCGAAGGCCGATGCTGAACGTCGTGCTAACTCGGGTGAAGCTGGTGAAGCCTTGCTCGCAGATGCCGTTGGCCCTGAACAGATCAACGAGATTGTTGCCCGATGGACCGGTATCCCCGTCACTCGTCTCAAGACCACTGAGAAGGATAAGCTGCTCCACATGGAGAAGTACCTGAGCAAGGTTGTCGTTGGACAAAAGGAGGCCGTTACCTCCGTCTCTAACGCCATCCGACTCCAGCGCTCCGGCCTGAGCAACCCCAACTCGCCCCCCAGCTTCTTGTTCTGTGGTCCTTCGGGTACCGGTAAGACACTCCTCACCAAGGCCCTCGCCGAATTCCTCTTCGACGACCCCAAGTCCATGATCCGCTTCGACATGTCAGAGTACCAGGAGCGACACTCTCTCAGCCGAATGATTGGTGCTCCCCCTGGATACGTTGGCCACGACGCTGGCGGTCAGTTGACGGAAAGTCTGCGCCGCCGCCCCTTCTCTATCCTGCTCTTCGATGAGGTCGAGAAGGCTGCCAAGGAAGTCCTCACCGTCCTGCTGCAACTTATGGATGACGGACGCATCACCGATGGCCAAGGCCGCATTGTCGATGCGAAGAACTGCATTGTCGTCATGACCTCCAACCTGGGTGCCGAGTACCTTACCCGCTCCATCGGCCGTGACGGCCGTATTGAACCCCATGTTCGCGAGCAGGTCATGGGCGCGCTCCGCGACTATTTCCTTCCCGAGTTCCTCAACCGTATCTCCAGCACGGTCATTTTCAACCGTCTCACCAAGAAGGAGATTCGCAAGATCGTTGATCTACGTCTAGCTGAGGTGCAGAAGCGTCTCGAGCACAACGATCGGAACGTTCTTATCCGCTGCACTGAGGAGGTCAAGGATTATCTCGGCGCTGCCGGGTATTCCCCCGCCTACGGTGCTCGTCCTCTAGGCCGCCTCATTGAGCGCGAGGTCCTCAACCGCCTCGCTGTTCTCATTCTGCGCGGCAGCATTCGGGATGGCGAGGAGGCACGCGTGGTAATGACTGATGGTCGCATCGATGTTCTTCCAAACCACGGACTGGATGAGAGCGAAGATGGAGATTCGGAAATGGTCGACTCGGACGATGCTCTTGCCGAGATGGATGATGACAGCGGCGACATGGACTTGTATGACGAGTAAGCTTGTCATGCTTGTACATTCCCTCAAAAGTCGATTCCAATCACGAATTACGTCAACGAACTTTTTCCTATCCTTCATTACAAACTGGCGTGGCGTTGGTGTTCTATTTTCCCTTTCGCACAATCTATTCCTTTGTTGATTTCTCTACACCATGTACAAGCATGACTATTTCGGAGCTTGTTCCTTCCCGGCTTATGAGCATGGGAGGTTGATATGGAGTTGTTATTAAAGATAGCATAACACATTCACAATATTAATAACACGAACTACATCTCTCTCTCTCTCTCTCTCTCTCTCTCTATTTTCATATAATCTCGAGTCCAATAGCATGCTACTCTGTATCTGTAGAATCTTGTAATAACCGCTCCATAGCTTGTAATACACGATTTCAATCTAACAGCTGTTGAGTGTTGAGGGGCATTAGAATGGGATTCCGGCGTCGCTGCGAAATGCGTTCAATCAGCGGTTTATCAGTGGTGAGAATGGGAGGACTTTTCCGGAGGTACGTGAGGCTGGTGATGTGCTTTTGCGGTATTAAGGGAACTATGATCAACTCGCAGCAATTTCATCCTCCTCGTCATCTCTGCCGTCTCGAATATCCACTTGCATTTCACCCTCACCACTTCACCATGGCGAATACATGATCACTTGGAATGACATACCAAGCGTAAACAAAGGCAGGATAGACGTAGTCTGGTGAATTCCGAAGCCGTGTAAATCCGCGGAGCAACCAGGGGAACCATGGCGTCAACAACAGGTCACAAAAAAGCAGTCGCCGCCAGTAAGTGGCCACGCAGACAGTGTGCACATGAATGAGGTAGTTCATCATTGGCATGACGAGCACGCAGCCGAATCCACATGGTGCAGAGAGAATAATGCTAATCAACCAATGGATAGTAGGGCAAATTCTCCATTCAAAACCCCTCTTACCTCATACTGGCTTGGCTTGGCTTGTTTTTCACGATGCTAGGCTAGGTGCTTTGATGTAGCGATGACAGCCACCGAAATATTGCCGTCGCACGATGTTTGTAGACCTTGAATCTGAGGGCCTTCGCTGTATCTGGCGAGTATCGTCGAATCACAGCCCACGCATTGGCGGGAATTGGTTGCCCGCTGTCAGCACTCCATTCAGTGAACACTGACAAGACGTCGACCCAGTAAGGTACAGGAGCCGCATGACATTTCTGTAGCACAAATTGCCAGGCTGAAAATTTCGCAGCAGAGGAAGCATGAGGGTCCGCTCCTTTGCGAAGAAGCATTTCAAGGAGACTGATTGGCGGGAGCTGTTCTTCGAAGATGGGGATATCCGGGCCGCTTACATTGTATGCGGTTAATGCGCTTAAGAGAAGAGGCCAGCCTTTGATTTCGAGTACCGTCAGCGAACGAGTTTGTAGGGTGGTCTGGACGTAGCTGTATAAGTTGCATTGTAGGGCCAGTCCGAGGAAGGGTCGTTCCTCAATGCTCCCTATCGGCGCGAGTGTGCTTGGCCAGGGGGCCGCCGTCTTTTACTTTGGGACCTTTGCGATGGAGCGCCAGACTGTCTCGTCACCACCGTTCCTACTCAGGGACAGGTTGCATGCCACTCGATCGAGCACGTTGAGGAGGGCATTTGGACTTGAAGCTGTACTTTTCTCAAAGCGTGCTGCATAGGCCAAGCAGAGATTTATCGGCCACCAAAACCCGCCGCGGGTTATAGTGATAGGGTCAATGGTTTTGAGGCTGATGAGGAATGCACTGGCAAGTGAAAGGTCTGGGTGGAAGTCGGATGCAGACTATTGGTCTAGCTGCGCTTTAATGTTTGGGCGGGCAAGGTAGTCTCTGATAGTTCGATGGAGATACTCTAACCTGGAGTTGCAGATTCCATCTACATAACCGGCGATATCTTTAGGGACCTGCAGCGAAGAAAGCATCTGCTGCGCATCATGCACCTTGATAGGCTTGCCCTCTGGACAATCTTTGGATTTTCGAAGTATCTTCACCTCTAATAGTCCCTTGCAGTAGCTATCAAGGCGGCGCTCTATTCCAAGGCATCGACTAAGCCTCTGGTCTTGCGAGCGGACTCTGGGCTCGAATTCGATGGTGAATTTTGGATTTTTTTCGTCTGCGTGTCTAAGTACTAGGAGTGGAAGTGGACCTCTTGCTGCCTTCCTGCCCCTATGATGCAAAACATCTCCGCCGCTCTTTGCGAGTAGGTACCGTGAGGGAGTTGATTATTATATCGAACAAGTGTTCTAGCTCGGATCGAAGCTCTTCTAATGTCCGCTGCATGTCGTAAAGTCGGTCTCCCCGTGAGAGCCCTACGAGGAGGGCATGAACCACTAAGGTAACCTAAAGGAACACACCCGACGACTGTAGAGTAATCTCATGTGCTAGAGCGGTGGCCTGTGTCGGTTTATGTGCCTTCAACTCCAGGAACCTAGCGTTGTTTTCGAAGCAGTTTTTGACGTAGAGCGTAATGTTAGGTAGGTTTAGGTGCTCTAGGATGAGGCCTGGGTCTTGACCAAACGCATCGCGAAAGATAGGCTAAGGCCTACTGACAACACAGACTTTGACATTATGTATTAGAAAGCTCTTCACTAGTGTAATGAGATCTTCTGGCCTCCCTTCAAATTCGTCGAGTCCGTTAATGAATAGGCACAGTCTCGAGGATTGGGCGCAATAACGGACTGTTACTAATAAAGCCTCTAGAACCTCTTCCTGGGTCTAGGACGGCACTATGCTGGCAAACAAACGATGCGCCTCCCACCGTGACCAGCTCACTAGAGGTATGTACTCCGGTCTTTCACGAAGAATCCCAAGAAGTAGTGTCTGTAGTAGACCCAGCAAGGATATCTGTATCGGCATGCCGGAATTCCAAAAATAAAAAAACAGGCATAATCACGGGCTGGCTCGGTGACCATTTATCCAGAGCTCGCATGGTGAGTTCGTGCTGGTGGATGTATTTGATCAAGGTTGATTTACCAGAACCAGCCTTCCCGGTGACCCAGTAGACACTGGGAGATGTATCGCTTTCCAACCAGCCTACGAAGCTAGCCCACTGGAAGCCTTGAGGTTTCGGGTCTCTGAAAATCCATTTGAGAGTTTCCTCATGTGCCTTTGAGATGCTCGTTTCGCGATCCATAACCCCCGGATGTTGAAGACTCTTCATATCAACGATGGTGGAATCTTCGTCATCCCGGGGCTCCATGTCCGTCGGCGGCAGATGCTTTTCGACCCCCCTCTGCTGAAGAGCTTTTATTAGGTGTTCTCGCCATTGCGGTCAGGTTCGGCAAGTGTCTGAAGGAATTCTTGGCTAACAAAACGCGTCTGGCCTTCTTCACGGGCTTTTCGGTCGGCCTGCGTGCTGTTGCCAAATCAGCAGTGGGATGATACTCTCGAGGAGAGCGATTACCTGAGTGCGGCCAGTAAATGCACGGTAAGCTCCTGCCTAAGAATGTGCAATCGATTGCTAAGATCAACCACCTTATCCTCGTTCCAGACCTGTATTAGAGCCTGTCGGAAACTCTTCCACTTCCTGCGATTGCCATGCTCTTTTAGTCGAGTCACAACGCTGGTTGAACAATCTCCAGAGACCCTCCTCACAACAGCCAGCAATTCCTCGCCTGTGCGCTTGCACTCATCGCAGATCGCCTGAATCGGGAGATCATTCGCAACGGTACTTGGCTCAGTCAATGAACTTGAGTCCGTAAGCCGATCAACAAGAGCCTGCAGACGCTCTACGACAAGCTTGTGCCCCTGTACCTTTTCAGGTACCCCCCTGGGGACTTGTGGGTTTTCACTGTCGCGGAGACAAGCCTGATGCCAAAGTCGATGAACTGGGCGATCGCTGCTGCTGCTTCGAGTGCAGACCAATCATCCATATTGGATTTACGATGCAAGAAGGGGCGATGGCAGCGGTTGTATCACGAACAAGCGCCCACGCCGTCAAACCTTCCCAGCCTTTCCCTCAGCTGCACTGAGCCGCATCAGCTATAGCCAATCAGCGTGATGCGTCTTCAATGACGAATCAAACACTAGCAAATCAATATACCTTTCATCCTGTTCATCTTCGCTGATAAAATCCAGATATTCAACATGACTTCATTTCTGGCCCGGCTCAAGACCACCGCCTTCGAGGCAACACCCACTTCTCAGTCATTTACGAATGTAAGCACCGTCTGCGAAGGGAACCGTCTATTCTAAGCCAAAACATTTCTACCCTATCGTCAAGAAAGGGATTCCATGGCTAGTTCTAGTCAATTTCAAAAGGGGACCGCTGGTATGTTATTCCCCGCTGCTGCGTATAGTGTATTCATAAGGGTTTTATCAAGTTAGGGGATTTTTTTCTAATTCTTGGAATAAATGAACAAAAAGCCCGGGAACAGGTTGATTCACTACAACTGGATGCACTAGATGTGGACTGGGTAGGCGATTTCTTTAAACTAAATATCCCCTTCCCCAGAACTAGGTTCTGGCATAAGTACACTAACATTCCCTTTAGCATTTTGCGTAGTCCCCACAACTTCAGGTGCCACTGCCGGTATTGATGATGCGGCATCGTTACTTCGCAAGAGGTTGGAGACACCTGGTTCAAAATGGAGGCATATGGGGGCATAGCACGTTTACGAAACTATCAACATGAACACAAATCACCTCCACGCTTTCTATTTCTATGTAGCCATCAGAAATTTGGCTCTCGAAGGAGTATGGAGTATGGAATAACTCATGAGTATAACACAAAATTAATGATAACCTTTCTTCACGCCGAGAAGGAAACTATTTCGTAAGATAAAGATTGCTATAGATCTAAAAATCCGAAGTGTGTTTCATGGTTTTGTTCTTGTTGACTTATGGCCCATGGTTGTAGTTTCCAAGGGGATTCTCTAAGGTCCGGCCAGTTTTACAAGCTAGGAGACTGTCAAATGACCTTGTAGCGGCGTCTGAGCCTATCAATCTCTAGTCCTAAACATAAAGTAAGATAAATGACTTGAATCCTCACAGAGGGTATGTAAAATCGAATATAATGGCAATCGTGAGACGAGGATTGATATACCTAGATAGCCCTGGTCTAAGAGGTATATCGCACGTGGAATAAGAACCGTGCCCTACCATCTAACATCAAATGAGTAATAATACTAATTCAGGATGAGTGCTAGGTTGATTCTCTAGATGATATCATATTGTCCAGATGAGCCGTGATCCAGTTCATATAGCAAGTCGCAAGTGACCTAATGAACATTGTAGATCAGTCATCAAGGGATGATCAGCTAGACAATGCATGTATAAACAGAGAGCCCAAAATAATTGAAAATACCTCTAATATCTCCTCGGTATCCATGGGCTGAATAGAGCACATACCCCTCTAGGTTCATGTTTGTTTTTGCTATTCGACAAACACCGTGTACTATTGTGATTGTGACCGGCACCCCCGAATACGAAAGAGCGCACTGGATATTAACTTACTAAGTATACCATTATTAGATACGTATACTCAGGAGGCTTTATGTGGCGTCTTCCCATCATGGCTCATAACCTTCCTAAACATAGGTCTTGCGCGTAGCAAAAATATTGGAGAGCATGGTTTAGTTTTGTTACTCTCAAGGGGCAAGCATTTGCAAACACCATTATTTTGTATTCAATTTGGTACTTATTAGATAGTAGGTACATAGGTACAGTACATACACCCTTAACCCTGCGGTCAACGCGCTTCCCGAATTCCAAAACGAGAGGCCCCGGCCGTGCATGACCTCAGCCCGAATGCAATGCAACCCCCCTTTTCGGCCTTTCCTGCCCAAAAGACGGTAAGATACCCCCAGAGCTCGTTGCATCTCCTAACTCTTCACCATCGATAGTCATTCACTTTGGCCATCTAGGTATCTCGCCATGATTTTCTAACCCACTACCTCGTTATTGTGCTTTTCAATCCTCCACATGAATATCCTCTCTCCAGTCCCACATATCAAACGCGGCTGAATCGCCGGATACATTGAATCGACTTCCAAGTCTTCAAGATGACCCTAGGGATATCCCTGACCATTTCACCGGCGCAAACCTGGGTCAATTACGATCCTCCATGGCAGTGATCTGCAGTCCAGGATATCTGTTGACCCAAGACGGCAATGATTGGAATGCGGAAGTGTCTATCCGTTGTTGGTTTGCATCTATAGGTCCAACTATTGGTAGTTAGCCTCCCCATTCATCACATGCGACACGCAAGTGGAAATCCAATCGGCTCTTCAAGATCCTAGTCGATCTTGCTTAGGGGCTTGCCGGGATGATTGGATGATCCTCGAATAGGACTCAGCCATCGTCCCGTGACTATGATCCCACTTACCCATATAATGGAACAGCGCCGACGCCTGGTATTCATTCCACAAATCCTCATCCTCGTCCGGATTCCTCTGCCAGGCGGTTGGGTGACAACCACAATAAACCCAGAGCTCGAAGACACGATGAAGCCGGAGATCGCCTGTGTATCCTTTCCTTTCTACGAGACGGCATAAACTTCTCGCATATTTTCGTTCCTCTGAAGAGGCTGCTGTCGGTGGCAGCTTGTCGGAGATGAGTCCTCGAACACGCAAGAATTCTCTGGGAGCGTCGAACACTATCACAGTGGTCAGCAGTCATTCCATACCAAGATTTTTGGTCGTGGCAGAACCTTCGTTGTGGCCTTCGGTCGCGCACCCCTGACCACTCGCCTCAGGGGCTCGACTCATAACAATCATGGCATCTGCCATTGATACAAAGACCGCTCTAGGATCTGATTCTCTGGATTTGTGGGATCTTGATGCCGCTTCGGGGTCGCATGAACTATTTGGACGCTTGCAACTCAGGGGTTGGGGATGAGACTCGCTGCCAGCTCCGCCGTACAAATCCCAAAAGTTGAATGACACAATACGAGCGATTCCGGTGGCGAAAGGAAATGCCCTTGCCTGCCAGGTCTGACGGTATCGAACTGTTTTTCCAGTATATACAGCCCCACTCCACATGTGAGAAGCCCTTGCGATAACAGGGTTTCAAAAACACCGTACACCCTGATGTCTACTAGACTGATCAGATCGCCAAGAATATCTTTCGACGGGTTCTGTTTCTTTTTCTCTTGAGGGATTTGAATAAAACAGCTCGTAAGAGGATGAGTATCTTCCCGGAAAGTCAATAATCTACATCAAATTTCCTCTTCATCATTGCTCCAGTTCGAAGCCAGTGCAGTTTCTCAACGGAGAGGCGTATGTGATGATACCGTCGATCCTTCTGCTTTACCCGGTATGTTTTTCCATGATGCGTATTTGGCAGACCTGATTGGTTGGTCTAATAATAACCTTCATCCTCCCCTTATTTTGGAGTACTGCATCGGTGTTTTTCGATCTATCAACTATTACTACGACCAACTGACTCATTTTTCAACATTCTTCTCCGGAGGGAAAGAGTTGCTGCCTAGTTCCTAGACTCCGCGTGACTTGAAGAATTTTTTTGGTCGTGGTGCGAAAAGCCAATACGGCGGTTAATTGCCGTCTAATTGTACCAACTGGTCGATCTCCGTCGACTTGATTGAGCCAGGTGGAATAATTCCAGTACAAAGAACTTTTGATTCAATCTTGTGTCACCACAAAAAAAAAAGATAGCTGTCAACGAGTAGTTTCTGGGACGAGTGACATTGGTACAGTCTTGCATGACCATTTCAGGGCGTCGAGAAACGGATGAAGGACGTATCTGAGATCACCGTATTTGTCCGCCGTTGCGATATCTCGCAACACACCGCGCTTCGCCATTGCAAACGCTAATCTGATTGGTCGCTCGTTGTGCTGTTCAAACCACCCCCACAGTCCGTTCAAAGTTTGAATATCTTCTTCCCGTTCAAGCGGCTCTCCACTGAGAAATGACAACTGCTCAATGCTGTCAAGCCAATTCAACCCCTTTCGGAGAGTTTCTCGGTCTCCCTTGACAAGCAACTTGTCTTGCCACTCCCATTCTGGTCTGAAAAGCTTGGAGGTCCATATGATAGCGCTCATGATGGCTCGAATTTGGAACAGAGGATTGCCCGACTCAGCTGCCCTGGTTTCAGGCCCCGCCAAAAGAACCCGGTCGAGAAGGTAGATGACAAGATTTATCTCGACTGGTGCATATTCCCGCCGTGTGCTGGAGTACCTTTCCTCTGAGTCAGGCCCAAAATGAGCATCCAGCAACGAGGCTAAAGCTTTGGGGGTGTTCATACTGCAGGCAGTTAAGAAAGTCGCCAGGGTGGGTGAATGTCCAGGCTCCTCTCTTCTTGCCCACTCCGGCCCATTTTGGTCGATCCATTTGCGGAAGTAGTGGCCAATGCAGTCGGTAGTCGCAAATGGCTGTGCATTCTTTTCTTCGTGTCGCACTTTCTCCTCGTCAAACCATAGGGCCGTTCCTTCCGCGGCGGCCAAAACACCACGGAAGTTATCATACTGGCGGGCCAACTTTCGTTTCTTGCTGGAACCATCTTTGTAATCGCCATGCTGTGCATCCGCGTATGAAGTGTGGGTGATTGTCATCACTTGGATTTCAACTTGCCCTGCGCCGCAACTTTGAAGGTTGTATTTAATGACATCGTCTTCTTTTAGGCGGACAAGATAATGGACACCATCGTACCCAGAGAATTGGGGGTTGAACCCTTGAGCAACTTGTGGAGCCAGTTTTCCATGGTCCTTCTCCCTGATAATGATGAATTTGCCTTGCACAATCCGCTGAACCCGGCTAATATCCGCAAGATCACGACAGGCCACACGAACGCCAGATAGATCGACTATATCTTCTTCGATGCTCTCCATGGTGTCGTATTTACGGCCATGGTCCCGCGCTCGGGCTTCAAGCTTTACTTGGAGGCTCTCGAGGGCTTTCGCTCGCTTCTTAATCAGACAGCTTTCAAAAAGGTTCTCATCTCGAAGTGCCTGGGCGCATATGTCCGCAACAGCTTCTGCAGCCTTCATATAGGACTCTTTCTTCTTAGGATACTCTTCCAAGAAAGCGGAGACTATGGACGTTTTTTTTGCTTCAAGAGACATTATGAGATTTCTTTTGCCGCTCTCGAGATTCACTCGAGGCGAACGCGCAATAGAGGGTGTATGTGATCTTTGATTGGGATAAAAGAGAGATGTTTAATAGAAACAATAAATTGTCCCACCGGATTCAGAGACGGTATTTGTAGGCCTCTCCTGCCATCCTGAACTTCTTAGAATATCTTAGTCTCCTCGAAGGTATTTCGTTTGCTACCCATTCGAACATCTGCCGGAAGCTGAGGATGTACTTGGAGTGGCCAGAAGAAAACCTGATGGCGTTGATGGTGTGTCGATGAACAAGGGTCATGGATGAATCGGTGAAGAGCAAGAGACAGTATTCGCTCGCCGACCATTCACGGCTCACGAGCAAGCCAGGCATATGTTAGTTGACTGTATATCAAGGAGAATTATAAGCTCTAGCTGGTCCCGTTGAGGTCACCAACCCGATTTCAGAAACGTGTTCATGCAGGCAGGAAAGAGGGTTGGGATACAATTTCATCAATCCTACTTTTTCTGCATCGCTGATTTGTTGCAGGGGGCCGTTCAGCCCTGGCTCTACATAAATCACAATGGCTCCCTTGTTTCTACCCGATCTGAAGGTGGGTACAGCCCAACCTTGAACGTCAAGTTAGGCGCGTTGATATCTCAGGCCGTGCATCGGACTTTAAGAATATGTACGTTTGTCCCCTTCACTCTTACAAATTGAGGCTGAGATCAAAGATTGCCGCCCGGGAGCAAAGTAACTTCAAGTAGCGGTGGAGCAATAGAGATGTGGTGGGCGTTCATTGGCTACACTCGTGGGGGAAATCTTTGGGGGTATGCACCTGACACCTGCTGCACGCTAAGTCAAACTGCGGTCGTAATTTGTGAGGATGTGAGGCTTGAAAATATCTGTTTCTGAGCTGAACGAGCGCGAGTATGCCGATATTCATGTAGCAGCAACCTTGATCAATTCAATTTCTATTCGGGTTAAATTGCAATCCAAGCACTTCTTCCCTTGGCGTCTATTATTTTTGTGGGCATCTGTTGACATATAAATTCTGACTTCGAACCAAAAGAAACAGAATGGATCTTGGACAGCTAGGGGCCGGGTCGTCAGCTCAAGTCATAGACAATGTTTGACTGAAAAAACTGAGGAAGCGTACAAGGCTGTCCATACAATTATCATTTGCAAGGGATGGCGCGAATAAATCATTTCAGTTTTCGAGAAGCTCCCCAGGTTCTACATCAGTTCTGAGCTTCCCTTTCTTTTTCTCATACACATTCCATTCATGACTATGGCTGGGTCACTGGACCTGCATGAATTTTTCTGGAACAAAACCTTGACGTATGCTATCATTGTTGAGAAAATCTTGACCACAAGAGATAGAGATCTGTGAGGTCGTCGCTACTGGGAAACTACTCAACTCTTGAAGATGATTCCAAAATAGATGCCCACTACCCGATGTTAGAAACTCGAGCTAGCGAGGGCTCAGCCATAGTCATGTTCTATCTCCGTACCAAGCGGTACCCCTTCTTGACTTACCGAGAGGTAGCAGAAGGGATATGGTCCGCGCCAGGATTGGAGACAAGATCTAGGCAAATACATATATTTCGAGCAAAGCTTATGTGATGGATACCAGGAGGTCACATTGGAGGTATGTTGCCGGGGATGTCCGTTGCATATCTAAATTGTTCAACCTGGGCCTATTCCCAACCTCCAAACATGTTCTATTTCTGAGATTAAAATTTGAAAGACTGTAACCACGTTCAATTCATGTCCCATTCATCCCTCATAGGGGCGTCAAAATCTTTAGGTGCCCAAGTAATGCCATCAAGGTATCTATATGTATCGATTTCCTCTTCCCCGGCATGCTCTTCTGGCCAGACATGACGCGGAGGGACCCTCAGTTGATCCCACAATCTGTCTTCCACCAGGTGCCGAATGCTGTGTGGATCGTATTGCAGCAACTGATCTTTATCGTCGCGTTTGATGACAAGCATGAACTTGTCTATTTCATGCCCTTGCTGTGACTGTGGATCGGTGCGGCCATGAAGACTCACTCGTATCCCAGACAGCTGATCATAGACCAATCGTTTCTGGGGGCCCACGACTGAAGAGTGATACATATTGACTTCTCTACCACGTTCTTGCAAGTGCTCGGTCCATCGGCTGATCAGGGATTCAAATCGAGAGAGCGCGCTCTCGCTTTTGAGACTTCGATCAGATATATGGCTACTAACTTCAAAGACCTCATTAGAACCTGTCCAGGGGGTAATGAAGCGAAGTTCCTTCCAGTGGCTGTTGTCTTGAAAGAATGGAATAATATTGTCCAGGCTCTCCATAGATTCGAATTCCCATCCCAGCAAAGTTAGTGTTTCAAGGCGCAGGTCTGAGAGCAGCTGAAATACCGAAGGGAGTTCATACTCTATAACTTCATAAGAATAGTGGTTGTTCAACGGCTTCTGTGCTTCTGGGGTGGCATCAATATCCAGATAGGCGAGATGGATGCGCAGGTGGCAGATTTGGGATAGCAGTGACGATGGTAGAGAATAGAGTTTCTCGAGCATGCTATCGGGATGCTCAAAACTGAAAGTGATTTGACTGATCCAGATATCCCCAGTCTCCTGGTACACTTGGCGGCAGGTACGAAGAATCGCGAGGGAATTTGGTGCTGGCTTGATCCATCTCCATTTTCGTCTCTGAAGATATCGCCTGCCGAATGATAGCCTGGTTGAGGCAAAGAGGGGGCAGTAGATTATATTCCGGGCCTCTCTAGGAAGATTCAGGAATTCGTATCGTGTCCTCAAAGGGCTTAGGAGGCGTGTTTCCTCATCTTCATATTGAAGGCAGGATCTAGGCGTGACCGGTGTAGCCATAGATGCGTGATTATCGTTCGTTAGAGCTTCTGTGAGTATCGTGGTATCAGTGCAGCGGACAGAAGACAAAGAGGGGGACTGTGGGGTGGTGAGATTTGATAGAGATTCAGAGCATGCGCAGGCAAACAGCTACATATCAGGTGATGATATCTGTTTTGATGATTTGATTCCATGGGGGATACATATATTCTGCCAATGATATCTGGAGGGCGGTGTGAGTGGTAAAGACGGTATAGTAATCGATGGGGAAAGTTGAAACGTGATAGAACAAAGGAAGCCTACCTAACATACCTTGGTGATTTCTTTGGCAGGACCACCTATAATCTGTATTACCTACGGTGGAAACCGTCTGTCTAAATTTGGAGATGGTTTCATGCTGTTTTCTCTGGTGCTAGCACTAAAACCTCATTAGCGGCCCCGCGAAATATGTACAGTTTGCCTGCGGGAATTTCTCATATGAGCTCCAGCTTTATAAGTAAGGGAGCAATTCTGGTACCTAAATTCTTGTAGGTAATAGCCTAGAATAACTTACACGCACTTATTTGTATTGAAAAGGCTTCCGCTGAATGTGAGGACCTAGTAGCTGATCTTGGTAGGGAATGATATAATGTTTGTAGATGCTGAGATGCTAGCATGATCCCCGAGGCTGAGTCACTCTTGCAACAGTCTTCTAAACAAATAAAAGAGTCGAAGTCAGAATTAGACTTTGATCCCAAGAATTCTAGCTCTAGCATACGGTGTTCATAAAACGACGTATACATAGATAGATACCTTGACTGCGGACATCTAATGGATACTTACGTCTTCCCTTGACCTTTTGCACGCTCTACATTTTTCTTCCTAATGCCTAGTTCCTCCCATGTTCTTAAAAATTGTGACTGCATTTCTAACCCCCTTGTTGATTTCCTCATGACTCAGCTGTAACGCTACGGAGTGGTTGAGCAAGTAGTAACCTTGTGTTCGCTATTTCAGCTGTGTTTGCTCTAACTTCTTCAAGATAACCATTTATATAGAATTCATGTCTGGGGGATCCAGATATCATAAGAGACCCAGTAGAATTCAAATACCTCGAGTAAATTACTGTCTAACATAGTTACACCAATATATCGTTATGTTACAACCCCCAAACCCAGTTCGCCAATAACTAGGTATAGCATGAGTGATAGAGTAGTATCTGCAGCAGACAAAAATACAACAAGACAATATATAGGTAAGAAGACCAGATTACCCTACCTCACATATTGCAGATTGCTCTACATACTAGTTCTCATTTTTTGTCTACGAAATGGCAAGGCGCTGGATCAACTTAGGGAAATTACACCCCGTTGCTTCGAATGGCGAGGTGTAGGTAAGTAGTGGATTACGGAAGGATATCTCATGAGAATTTTTGTAAGCTAACAAAATCAAAACTCCAGTAATGCTAAGATAATGTAGGAAACTCACAGCTGATGGTTAAACCACTACTATTTGTACATGTCTAGATATTGTTCTGCCTACATAGGCAAGAGGCCGATGACCACTCAGCAATACTCTTATACCACGAGCAAATCCTTCGCTTCTCGGGGATCCCGACGATAAAGAATCAGCAAACGCGGTTTCACTTCGTATAATGATCGGTCAAGCTCCTGCACACGCAGAATTATCCCACGCAGGATTTTACCATTGATTGCCTGCGTTTATACTCGACTGTTCGTCTGGTTTCGGGATATCTTATTGCCCATTTCCCCGATATACCGGAGTAAAGGAAAATAAAGTGCAGATCCAGTGATACAGCTATAACACATTATCTAGTATACATAGAAGGCAGGAGGGGTCCGGGATTCGCAGAGGCGTTCCTGGACATCCGAGTGGCCCTGGCACTTCCCAAAGTCAAGAACTCACAAACCTTCGGTCATAAAAATCAATCTTGCGAAATGGTGATTGATTTCTGCAATATCCTATTCGAGATTCTCGTACATCGTGCCTTTCACAGTATTGAATAAGCCCCGCAGAGAAGCTTTCGCAAAGAACATTCGAGCTTGGCATTATTGGACAGTCCCAGGAACAATCCGAGCGTGTCGATTTCCCGCGATCATCTCTCACGTGGGTGTTTTACTTCTTTTTACTTGGTCGCAGGGAAAATTGATACCGGCAATGAGGATGTCATCGAAACCTCAATTTTGACAGTAGTTCCTCATGTTTTCGGGTTTCAGTTGCTTCCCATTATGGTCACAGTATTATCAAAGAAGCGAGAATATATTGCAAAACATTTGGCAAATTCTCCCAATCATGCAATTCGGATATCGCCACGGAGTCAGCTTACAAGTTCCACTAGAACAATAAACGCCACAAGACTTGTCGCACCAGACCCGAAGCCCACAAGCCACAAGCGTGCCTGGCCAGGATAATGGATTGTAGCACCTAGTCACTCTCCTCCTCAACGTTAAATGGCAACGCTCAAAGTTCTGGCCTCGAGACTGAGAGGCCAACAAGGAAGATCGGAACTCGGGAGCAACATTCCGTACTTAGTAGCCCCAGCAGCAGCGCTAGCACGGGCCTGCGCGACGTGTGGACCAGGAACCACAACCTTACCAAGACACACGAGCTCGGTCGTGATCGAGGCCAACGCTACTGTAGAACTTAGCATAGGCATTGGCCAAAAGATAAATCCCACTCTGAAGCGAGAGGCCCACTCCTGCTCCAATTCAGCTTCGATCGTGGCTGACCTGAACGGAGTCGCTCGATCTGGAATGGGTGGAACGACTGTATTCGTTTAGGGTGCTCCGGCACGCGCGTGCAGTGTACAAGAATGGTATAGATCAATGTATACGTATGGATATATCCGTATGCCCGGTCTTCGTATGGATGTACACTCTATAAGGAGTATATTGTTTTAAATTGTAGGACTATGGTGTAAACGAACCGGGGATTTGAGCGTCGGGTCTCGGTCAATTTCCACGGCAATCTTGCGTGATAAATGATAATAATTTATCGTTAGATTTACTGGTACTGTTGTTGATCATTCTGGAGAAATGGCCAGCGGACAGTGGCCACTTCTTGGAGTAGTTTGTATTGCTATGATACTGTTATTACTGATGGGAGTTGGTCGTTACCCCTGGCTAAGCGACATCGGACATTACGGACGCTACCTCGTCCCGAGATACCAAAACAAAACTCAGGTACAATCTCAACATCAAAGAAAGTTCCTACAGTGTAGGTTCATGCATCACATCTGCCTCGTAATATTGTTAAAGAACTCTTTTTGACATTGAGTTTGCTTTAGTTTTTCCTTTTAAATTTGCTAGTTCTTTTTTTGTCAGCGGACCGCGCTGGCGAAGCCGTGGGTCGCCGAAACTCTGGAAAGTCTGTCGAAACTCTGTTAAAAGTTAGCGGATTAATGTGGCTGGCCCGGCACGTCGTTTCCTGGAAGTACAGATTAATTTGAAACAATTCGTTATTTTCAGCAGGACGTTGCATCCTTCGGTCTCACTATCACGTAGGAGGAAATGCGTTTATTTAGCGACTCTTTATTAGGTTGCTGCTAACTGGAGGAACCTCGGACGGGCGTGGATACTCGGATCCGATTACTAGTGGAAATTGATAATGACTGACTATGATAATGGCGATACATAGATTACTCCAGACTCCAAAGTGCTTATCGGTCGCATCTCTCCGCAGGTAGATCCCGCCGGGCAATTCATGGATGCAGTGGACACTGCCCCAAAGCACACCCGGAAAATCCTTGCTGACTATTTATTTGGAGTACCATGGGACGATGGAATCGACGCTGGGCTCGGGGAGATGGGTTCCATGGCTGTTTGAATGCTGATAGACAGCTGGAGCCAGTATTATTTGGGGAGCGGGCGGGAACCGACTATGTGGGCAACAGTAAGTGGAGCCCGTAAGCTCTCGTCTGGCTCGCTGGCTGTGACGGGCTAGGCCAGCCATATCGGCTCTTGGAAGGAACCAGCTGGGAAGAGACAGTCGATGCGCCGGAATTGGAAAGGGCCGTTTAACTACAGCGCCTTATCCGGGAGTTGCTCTTGATTTGTATAACGGAGCGGAACTATTGGATGACTCGTGGACATATTGCGCTTTTGGGGTAGGACAGGACGTGCATGAACTTCGCGGGGGACAGACAGGGAAGTTGACTCAAATTTGCGATAGATGCCGCGTGGAATGTTCTACAGTACCCTGTTCAGAGGCTTAGGGCTGCTAGGATTCGTTAATTAGTCCAACTAAGAACAGAACCGGGTGTTGAATTTTGAGCTCGTGCTTCGGGGAAAAAGTTAGCGAGACCCAGCACGCCGGGCGCTGGGAAAGCCAAGTGGCTTCTGGAATGTAACTCCGTAAGATTTGAAGAGCAACCTCCAGATTAGGAACATATCTAACTGCATAGCTTGAGAACAATAATGCTTTGGAGCGAGAAAAGTGTTCAGTTGCCATCAACTTCAACACATGAACAGTCGGCCACCCCCGAAACAGAGCAGATCAGCAGTCGTTGACGCAGTTGACGCAAGGAGGCGGGAGATCGGCGGGGCAAGTGGGTGGCTTTCTAACTGGCTACGGTAATAGATTGGCTCCATCGGGGATTCCGTGGGATGGCAAATGCTCGATTATTGGCAAAGATGGTGGAACAGCGCAAATGAAGGCGAATGATAATCGAGAACTGCTATTTTCTAGAGATCGCATATACTGTCCATACCTAGTCAAAAGTATTTGTCATATCGATTGATTGATTCAATTCTATAGAATTATGTAGTTTGCCGCATTCACGGCGATCCCGGCAAGAACCCCACCCCTCCCAGTCCGCCCCTCCCCTTCTGACGATCGGGCGCAGAGGCCCTTAATCAGAGAAAAAAAAGCAGGTCTAGAAGCGAATATGTACAAAAGGAATCAATGCTGAAAAGGCGTAAAGAAAAGAGACGGTATAATAATGTAATTGCGAGGTGATGAATAATGAAAGGCTGGGTATCTGGCCCACCAGGACTCCGTGAATTCGTAAAGTTGGATGGATTTTTTTTGGTGATCGGCGTAAATAGCAGGAGGGGCCGCAGCTAAACTTCCTCGCGCTCGCGGGGTACCCGAGTTGCGTGTGCTGTGCTGGATTGATAGTCTGCTGGTCGAGAATCGTGCTGCACAGTTACGGTGATATCTTGTCGAATCCGCAGAGCGCGAGCAGAACCATCATCGCTGCTCAGATCCCTCTCATCACTTCCACCGAGACTCACGTCAGAAACTGCGGCGTTACTCTTCTGCGGTATCACGGTCGCATTATGTTGAATGTCGTTCATATCGAAGTCGCCGGAGCGTAGTTGACTGTGGGGTCCGTAGGGTCGAGAGTTCTTGCTGGTCCAGGGACCAGACTTGTAGCGGTCGGTTCCTTTTTTGGATCCTCCAGTCCAACTCTTGAGGGCGGGGAAGACATCACGGAGTAGCGACCACACGAGTGGCAGGTTGGTGACGAGGATTGCAACGGTGGCTTCTCGGAAGTACCAGTTCATATAGACGTAGGAAATAAGGGCAGGAACAAGGCAGTAAACCTTGTTGAGGACGGCGGCCACGATAACGAAAATACCCATGCCGAACAGGAGCAGCAGAATCAGCTTCTGCTTCATGGGAACGCGGACCTGTACCAGCATGGGAATGGCGACGAGCAGCATGAACACGTCGGCTGAGATAGAGAAACATCCTTGGACGATCTCATAGTATTGATAGGACGAACATTGATCTGATACTTGAGTTAGCTATTTGATTTGGGTCGCAGTGAATGACGAGTCCTGAGTCCTTACAGTCCGGCGTAGGTACAGCCCAATAGTTGGTGATAGGGCGGCAGATGAGGAAAAGCGACAACTCGGTAGCGACAAAGCCAATCGCAACGTAGATAGCAATGTAGTTAATCCATTTTCGCTGCTTCAAGCCCTCACTGATGAAGATCCAAGTCAGTACATGAGCAATGAAAGCGTAGGTGTATGATGAGGTCATGGACATACGTGATACGGGAGTATATCACGAGCATGCAAGCCTTCAAGCTCCAGATGCATAGAATAAAGGCATGCTCAGAGACGAACACCCATTTACTACCCCGCTCTCGCTCGGCGTGCGTCTGGGGCGTCAAATTCTTGATATCCTCGTCCGACATCAAATTTGATCCTCCACCCGTTGCTACTGAGTTGAGTGCAACACTTAGGATTGTATACCACACAAGGGCGAACATCATCAAATAATCATCGACTTGGAGATTGCGAATGCCCAGACGTCGAATACGGGCAACACTATCCAACACAGCCAGTCAGTTCCAAGTCGATGCGACACTTCATGGCGATCAGGCGGGCTTATGAACTTACAATCGAAGAACAGCACCAAAGACACCGACGCTATAAAGCGTCCATGTCTCGCGCTCGAACTGGCGACCGAAGTCACCTCCCAGTCCAGACATAGTGTCGGAATGGAGCCTGTATTCGTGACGAGAGGGGGGTCAGAACAAACGGTCGAGACAAAGGAACAGGTCAGATCGGAAAAGGTGGACAACCGACATATTATAGAATTAACCGGGGGAGGAATGGCCGATATCTGACTATAGAGTTTCTGGTCAAGGACGCATCTGCCGAGCACGATCAAACCAGCAGGGGGGTGAGCCAACGGAGAGTTCGCCGGGCTAGCGTGATAGGTATGATTGGGGCGTGAGATGCATGAGCAGTACTGCACCGTGAAGCGTGTAGGAAAAAGACTTATCATGGGCGAGTGATAGAGCTTCTAATTGACAGCCATCGACCAACCATAGGACTGGGTGGAGTATGGCAGCCAATGTGGGAAAAGTTTCCATGGCTGTGGAGGCAAGATAGAACCATGGAATTGTGATTTTCTTGGAAATAATGATCTTTTCGCCTCTTCCAGAGTTCAGGATTTAGATTTGGTACCTGACAGTGCTGGTCGATGTACATATTGTAGTCTTGCTCCACCTCCTCCCCTCCCTCCCCTCGGGCTCAGCTCCTAAAACCCCAGTGCTACGCAAATATCAGGAGATTGGCGTCCATACCTTCCAATTTGGGGGTGTATGTCCTTGATTTGGCTTGATTTGCGCAGGCCAAGCATCGGTTTTTGCTTGGAAGTACGGAGTAGTACTCCATAACTGGTACAATATGTACTTATGCCTCAGCATTATTGGCGTAATGGATTGACCGGGTGGATTTGGCGAGAAACTTTTGTTTCTCGAATCCACTGGTCTCAGGCGATATTGATTTTTCCCCTGACACAAAATGGACTGCTAATAATAATTGGTTTATCTGGTGGCTAAATTGAAGGTTACGATGGAGGGTCAGCCAGCAAGTAAGCACGCGAGGCCTGTACCCAAACTTCTAGAGAGCCTTCCTAAGAAAGTTAGGTGGTTATGGAGGGGTTGTATTGCGAACTTTGCATTCCGTATACGGTATACGATCAAACTTTCTGGGCTCATTATTGTGGAGTCAAGTTCCACATTCGATTGACGAATTAATGGATCAGATAGCGATGGTGGAAAAAGATGTTAGCGGTCATCGCCCGGCCACTTTACTTCAAGCGGATCGAGTGCCTGGGGAAGCGGGCATCAACGAGTATAATAGACTTTCCTGCTAACCCGGCGATGGGGATAAAAGTGGGCCGGATGGAGCCCAAGGATGGAACAGACCGGCAACTCTCAGCGACGCCCTTGCGAATTGAGGGATTTTGCCAGTGGAGAACGGGGATCCCTACTCCGTACGGGGTGTCCCGTAGGTTTTTCTATGGAGTAAGTTGGAGTATGGAGCGTGACCTCAGCGTGGCAATGTAGAGTCGACCGTATGCACTGATGATTCTAGGCAAACCAAACAATGGATAGAAGTTTGTGCGAATACATTATTACTTAATTCCAGGAGACACGGAATAGTACCGATCGGATCTGCAAGATTCTGCAGGTTCGTTCTTCATGAACAGGTACCGGCAGTAGTAGTGACTGGTCGCAGCACTAGTTTCTAACCAAAACTTGCTTTAATAATGCCGCGGGAAACTTTAACATTGTGTAATTTTTTTTCAACTTTATGGCCCCCAAATCAATCAACTTGGAGCCATACTTATTATTTAAGATGGAAAGAAGCCGGAATAATATAATTGTCCTGGCAATAATACTATTTGCCAAAGTACGTTAGCCGTTACCGAGACTCGGCCCTTGTCTAGATTCAGACGCATACGCCACACCAATTCCACTAAAATCCTTAGATCTAAGGCTAGATCTCTGTTGCAGTCCACACAATCAGACCACAATTTGACCAGTTAGTTACAACTGGGTTAGCCCGGCCAAGCCAGATTATACCCGCTCGCTTAACAGAGCGGAGATTCTAAGCAGTAAGTACAGAGTGCGCCCTCGGTTTTTGGGGTGATGTGCTCTCGGCAACGTAGATCGTGGGCCTGATTCCACACAGACTGTCGTGGATTGATTGTCTCCAGTATGATGCATTCTTAGAGAGGCTTATTAGATTTGAAGGGAGCAAGCGGAGCATTCGCATTTCTTATACTGATTTCCGAGGTATACTCGCTCGGGTCCGATAATATTATTGCATGACTCCGACTCCCGAGGTGCTCCGCCTCCAGCGGAAGATAATATGGGAAGCTCGTTAATTGTTATATGGTTAGTGCATGCTCATACTGCTCTCACTACGGTAGTAACTCCGTAGTCAGTTAGTTCTGGCCCAGCAGGTAAAAAAGAATCCACGCTATGGAAGTGCCGCCGTCCTTTGAAATCGCGCGATGCCGAGTTAGCGTTGCATCCGGTCAAAAAGCCGTGAAACAATAGCCAGGCCGAAGACTTTATTGAGTGGTGCCTGGACGCACAGTATGTCTCAGTCTCACCTTGTAAGCAATTCTCCGTTCACTAGTAAATGGACATTGTTATTCCCCCTGAATTTTGAGTCTTTCTCGAAGCCTGGAAAGCTCCCGAAGGCCAGCCCTGTGGTGCCATGTGGGAAGTCAATCAATTGCCTTTCATGGGAGTCTGTTGCTGGGAAAAAAAAAAGGAAGAAGAATACGTCACGACCCAGACTGATTATTGCATAGCACTTGGCGATGCACAGCATATGGTTATGTAGGGCAAATAGGCAGTTTGAAGAGACCGAAACAGCAAAAGGTCGAGAACCCTCGCCACGTCCCCAGGATATCTGGATTCTGTTGCCATGGTTATCTTTTCTACCCCGTAGACGGGGTTAACAAACAGGCAGCTTTGATGAGTTATCATGTCATGAGCCGTGATTCACCGTAGAATCTAGCCATCTGACCTTGGCGGAAGGATAGCATCGAATAGCAGTTCATAAGCAGCGCCAGAAAAATTCAGTCTGTTGAAGCTCCCCTTCTAGGTAAAGCGTCGATGCACAACTCGTTGCGTCGAGGCTGACTTTCCGTTGGAGTTTGGTCAAGTTGCCTCTGCCAGTGCCCAATTGCAGCGCCTTTCTGGGGCTGCGGTGCCCCACACCCGCCGAAGTGGCCACTCTGAGGTGCGTTGCCGGGGGTCTGATTGGATACAGATTGCAGTCTCCGTCGATTAGAGTGGCCAAGGAGGGTGGGGTCAGTAAGGAAGAATTCATGGTCGAAAGTGTGCTGGTGTGCTGGGCAGGCCGGCCCTGATGGGTTCGTTCACGTTGGTTGCACCTTTAGGACACTCCGCACCGGCAACTCGGAGGGGCCGCCATGCGCTCCTGTGCCTAAAATCAAAATCAAAATCATATATCCTTGGCCCTGCTCCCATTTTCTTTGCGAAACACTTCGATCACTCCAGCAATTTTCCCTTCCCCATAATCAGGGAGCGCGCTCTTCGTGCACAATCCCTCTTGACTCAACCCAGCAGAGATCTGCATCTCTTGCATTCTTCGGTACTTCGGTCCATCTCAATCTCCCCGAATCCGGTGTATATATTCGGTGGGAACAACAATCCCCCCACGTGGATTCACGCGCAATGTCGTCCCAATATGATGAGAAGGCCAAGGCCGCCGACTCGACGGCCGCAGAAGATCACTCGGGCGAGTTGATTAACGCGTCCGGCCACGTCCAGGAGCTGGACCGGAACTTCTCTCTGTTGAGTATCTGTGCTATCGCCGTGACGACCGGTAACACCTGGATTGCCCAGGGTGGCAGTGTCACGGTTGCTTTGAGCAATGGTGGTCTGGGTGCCACGATCTATGAATTGTACGACGACCTACTTTATTTCCTTAGACGCCCTTATTTGGTCGGAGATCTAGCAAGCTAACTTTATCTTCCCTGACAGTATTGCCGTGTCGGTTTGCTACTGGCTAGTTGCTGCCTCAATTGCCGAGCTGGCATCAGGTATGCCCTCAGCCAGTGGTGTTTACCACTGGGCTTCGGTTACTGCTGGCAAGTATGGTCGCCCATGCGGTTTCTTCGCTGGTTGGTGGAATTGTTTGGCCTGGATTCTGGGTGCTGCCTCCATGTGTCTGATCATGGCCCAGCAGACCGTGTCCATGTATGCGTTGATGCACCCTGACTTCGTTCCTCAGACCTGGAACGTTTTCCTCAGTTTCATCATCTGCGCTTGGGTTTGCTGCGCTATCGTGTTATTCATGAACCGCTGGTTGCCATTCATTGGTAACATTGGCATGTTCTTCATCCTGTCTGGCGTCTTCATCACCATCGTTGTCTGCGCTGTGATGCCCCATGTTAACGGTACTGGATACATGTCCGACAAGGATATTTGGCAGAACTGGCAGAACCCTACTGGTTACACGCAACAGGGTTTCGTCTTTGTCATGGGTATGCTCAACGGTGCTTACAGTGTGGGTACCCCTGACTGCTCTTCACACTTGGCCGAGGAGATCCCCCAGCCTAGCCGTAACATCCCCAAGGCCGTGCTTGCCCAGATGAGTGTCGGTTTCACCACTGGCATCCTTTACATGATCGCCATTTTCTACTCTATCCAGGATCTCGAAGCTGTCACTGGAACCGCCTACAAATTCCCCCTGACTGAGATCTACCACCAGGCGACGGGCACCCGCGGTGGTGCTTTGGGCCTCCTGATCATTGCCTTCATTCCCACCTTGGTCACTGCATCTGGCTGCTATATCACTGCTGGCCGGACCCTGTGGACCCTCTCCCGTGACCGTGCGACTCCGTTTCCCAAGTGGCTCAGCCGCATCAACAGCACTTTCCACAACCCGTTCAACGCCACCCTGACATGCGGTGTGTTCATCACTATCTTGGCCTGCATCTACCTTGGCTCGACCACTGCCTTTAGCGCCTTCGTTGGCTGCTTCGTCCAACTGTCGTCTCTGTCCTACTTCATGGCCATCTTCCCCCACATCATGACTCGACGCTCCTCGTTCGCTCCCGGATACTTCTTCATGAACAACAAGATTGGATACGTTGTCAACTCTCTGGCCTGCATTTACATTCTTGCCTTTGTCGTCATCTTCTGCTTCCCCTACTATCTGCCCGTCGACGCTTCCACGATGAACTACGCCAGTCTGATGACCGGCGGTCTGACTATCTTCGTCACAATCTGGTGGTTCGTTCGCCAGGGCTCATACGAGGGTCCCAAGAACATACCTTTGAATGACAAGGATGTTGCTGATGCCGCTGAACTTGCCCATTAAATAATCATCCGAAAAACAGAAAAAAAAAATTGTGATGGGGACGAGAGAGAGAAAGAAGGCCGACGAGCTGGCCGTCATTTTCATATACCATTTTGGACGCATTTACTATACCTTCTTCTCGCTGACGATCTGCACGACTTGTCAGATGTATTCTTTGACCTGAATATCATGAGATTCAATCTCTGTGTACATCAATCTTAATGATCCTGAAAGTGTTTGGGCTTGTGTCTATAGCTCCAGCATGCAAAATAATCGATATCTCAACCTTCCAAACTAGACCCATCAAGATTACTATCTCATAGATCCCATGTTTAAGCTTAAACCCAAATTTCCAAAATCTAGAGTTTCCCCTTTACTTCTCCATTTTGTTCATATTGACTTGGATACGGTCATGTGACCACGCGCTCCGCGCCTCGCGTCTTCCCGCTGGCCGCGTCTCTTCAACGATTCCACAGTGCAAGTCGCCATGGTTTTCAAGCCCTTTATACCTCCTTTGATCAGGAAACCCGAGAAATTGACCGAAACCATCGATGCAAATGATCACCCGGCTAAGAAGCCACGCTTGGTGAAGGACGAAGCAACGTCCGACCCTCAATCGAGGTCCACACCCACACTAGGCAGGAAACCGCTGTTACAAGTGAACAACGTCGGCAAAGACTCTACAACCAAGACGACAAATGGGGCCTTGAATAAGGACGAAGCAAGTTTTGAGAGGTTCTTCAACGCCCTCTGGTATGTTCTCTCCAATTTCCCCTTGGATTGCCAGATGCATTGGGCTACCTATCTGACACGAAGCCTTCTGTCTCTAGGAGAAAACCAACAGCAAAAAAGAACAAAACATGGGATGGTGATGGTATATTGGCAGCTCGAGGCGGATTCCTCTACCTGCGCGATGTGGGAGGCAAAGATATGGGACGCGTGGCATACGAGTCAGAACTTGAGCCCGGCAAAATGCTCTACGTTGCTGGGAAAGAGGTGGAGATAGAGTCGGAGATACCACGAGCAGAATACCTGGCTGGAAAACAGTTTTTGAATAATGCAAAGCCAGCGCCAACACCGCCTTCGCTGCCGAAGAAAACACCCCTGCCAGTTCTGAAAAGGAGCGAGTCACGGACGCTGTCGCTACCTACCGGTCCTAGCTATACGAGTTCGCTAAAACGCAGCTCATCTGCTTTGGAGGGCGGCTCTACAACACAAAAAGCAAATGCTCTCGGCGCGTACAAAGCGCCGTTGCTCAACAATACCGTCAATTCGTCAGCCAATTCCGAGGAAATAGTTCCACGACATGATCCATATGCAAAAGGAGCGTTGGTCATGCCTCGACCGAAATCACTGCCCCCGGGGAAGCGAGTCGTCGATGTGGTTGTTGATCCATTGTTGACGAAGAGCTTGCGCCAACATCAGCGAGAAGGTGTTCGATTTCTTTACGAGTGTGTCATGGGCATGCGCGACTTCAATGGTGAGGGAGCAATCTTGGCCGATGATATGGGTCTAGGCAAAACCTTGCAGACTATCGCTCTGCTATGGACTTTGCTGAAGCAAAATCCTATTCACGGTGAACCTCCGGTGATCAAGAAAGCACTTATCGTCTGTCCTGTGACGCTCATCAACAACTGGCGAAAGGAGTTCCGCAAGTGGTTGGGTAATGAACGGATTGGAGTCTTTGTATTTGATGATAAGCGGAAACGCTTGACCGATTTCACCAGGGGAAGAGCCTACAGTATCATGATTGTTGGATATGAGAAGCTGAGAACCGTGCAAGAGGGCTTGGCCAAGGGTGCTGGTGTCGATATCATCATCGCAGACGAGGGTCATCGATTGAAAACCTTGCAAAACAAGAGTGGCCAAGCAATCCAGTCACTCAATGCCGCAAAGAGAGTGATTCTCTCAGGTACTCCCATTCAAAATGACTTGAAGGAATTCTTTGCAGCTGTGGATCTCGTTAATCCCGGTGTCCTTGGTACCTTCAAGGCTTTCATTCGTGAATTTGAAACACCGATTGTACGAAGCCGACAACCGGAGGCCACCAAAAAGGACATCGAGAAAGGCGAGTCCAGGAGCGAGGAACTCCGAGAGCTCACCTCCAAATTCATTCTTCGCCGAACAGCCGATATTTTATCAAAGTACCTTCCGCCCAAGTCGGAATATGTGCTTTTCTGCAAACCAACCCGCGCTCAAGCAAACATCTACAAGGCTGTTCTTCAATCGCCCATTTTCCAAACTGCCATGGGTAATGCAGAAAGTGCGCTTCAACTAATCACCATCTTGAAGAAACTTTGCAACAGTCCGTCACTACTCTCGGCGAAAAATAATGATAATTCTCCCAATGAAACGATCAGCGCCCTTCTATCTTCACTACCTCCTAATCTCATGCGTCACTTTTCCGCTTCTTCCAGTGCCAAAGTCCGCGTCTTGGATCAGATTCTGGATAGTATGCACTCAAAAACATCTGAGAAAATTGTCCTGGTGTCCAATTATACTTCAACGTTGACATTGCTCGCAACACTCCTCACTTCCCTTGGTCTTCCTTTCCTTCGTCTGGATGGAAGCACGCCCGCACAAAAGCGCCAGCCTCTCGTCGACGACTTCAACCGCCTTCCGGCAGAAGCATGTTTCGCCTTCCTGCTTTCTGCGAAGGCGGGTGGTACCGGTCTCAATCTCATCGGCGCTAGTCGTCTCATCCTCTTCGATGTGGACTGGAATCCAGCCACTGATATCCAAGCCATGGCTCGTATTCATCGTGATGGACAGAAAAATCATTGCCGTATCTACCGTGTCATTCTCAAGGGTAGTCTTGAAGAGAAGATCTGGCAGCGCCAGGTTACCAAGCTCGGATTGGCCGACAGTGTCATGGAACACAAAGACAGCGTGTCACAATTCTCCACCGCCGAATTGCGCGATCTCTTCCGCCTCGACGAAGAAAGCGCTTGTCAAACCCACGAGCTCCTTGGCTGTGAATGTGGTGGCAAGGGAGTTTCCCCAGCTCCGTCAGGTACCACGACGCCGGGAGACAACAGTGAATCTGAACTTTCGGAGCTAAGCGAGCCTTCATCCGATGGTGACGACGAAAGTCTCCCCGATTTGCCAACTCTGATGAAAGCTTCAGAGGTCGACATGGACAGACAAGAGCGCTCGATTCGCGACAGATCTCGTCGTGGTCGGGGAGCCTCCAAAGGCAAGGCCAAGACGCAGAAGGAAAAGATGCACCAGTCACTGGCACATTACTCTCATATCGATCCATCATTGCTCTCAACGGGTACTGAGGATGATGAGGAGATTGCAGCTGCTGTGGACGATGATGTGCTGGTTAATATACTCAAGGATGAGTGTAACCAGATTGGCTACATCTTCAAGAAGACGAGTGGTGCAAAGGTGGAAAGCCCTGTGGAGGCACCTGATTCATGAAGCAGCTTTATGTATGAATAGCTGGGTCTTGCCTTTCTTCCCGGTGCTGAGATATCCTGGAATGAATGTGCCAGGACGGAAACTTAGGTCTTATTAATCCAATATATCGGATATCAACATATCAAGCGAGGTTCCTCTAAGCCAGATGCAGTCATATTCAAATACTTCGACTTCCAATCCTTTTACCACAGTCTAGCAGCATGAATCTACTACTACAGTAACCTATTTTCGGATATTGGATCCGTAAATTCTGAATTTGACAAAAGACTCTAATTTACTAGAGGGGAGAGGAGAAAATTTAAGTCTTGCTACAATTTACAGGCTGGTGTTTTATTTACATGGCCAGATAACTAGTATTATCAAAGATGGGGTAAATCCATTCACAATCAGTAGATGCTCAGGTGTATCACAAAGCCGGGGAGAACAATGACATGACAATCATCAATCCATCCACATAGCCATTGATGTCTAAATGTACAAAGGAAAATGGGGGGTAATCACATAACGACAGACAAGATCAAGAAAGATCAGTGGGTAGTCAAGAAATCATCACAGAGAAAAGAAAAATTGAATGCACAAAAAAAAGAGCAGAAATGCTCCCTCCATATTCCTCTTGCTCCAGGTTCCAGATCGTGTCTCAAGTTCTCAACAGAAGATCGAGTTTCACTAGCAGCACACCTAATACCGCAGTTTACCCACAAGGCCAAAGGTATAAGCAGCCTCGGCTTCGGACTTCAACTGAATCATGTAAATGCGCTGAGTACTCGTGCCCACGCCACCTTGTTTGGCAATCGCGCCACCTTCATTCTCCTCATGCACGGAGACAGCAATACCAGTGCGGGCAACACGCTCGAATGAACTCTCAGGAAGACACACGTCCAGCAAGACTTCGCCGCGTGTTTTGCCACGGATGATGATTCGTTTCTCGGGCTCCACGTCGCGGCGTGGTGTGGCTGCGCCTGAGCTGGGTGGTGAAGTACTGTCGTCCCGACTGCCTTCGCTGCGAGCACTGACGGCGGTACCAGGGCGAGAGGGAGGGTTCTTTGGTGGCGCAGGCATAATTGTCAAACGGGCAGCACCCATGTCACGCCACTTAGAAGCAGTCTCGCGTAGATAGAGACGGATCTTGGCATTAGAGAGACCGATTCCATCAGCACCCTTGATGGCGGCGGCAATACGGCCAATGCCTGATGATGGGGAGGGGCCAGACGAGCCTCCAGAGCCGGAGTACATGCTACCTTCACGGCCACTGCGAGAAGTCACAGTCGAGCGAGAGATATTGAACATTTTGCTACCGCCACCAAAGCGTTTCAGCGCAGAGAAGGCGCTGCTCATTGTACCAACACTGCTCTCAGAGCCCTCCGCCAGGGAGCGCGGTGAATCAGAGGCGCGGTAGCTCTTTCTGCGACGAGGGAAACCGAACCAGCTGTTTCCGGATTGGGTGCTGGGCTCCTCAAAGGTAGGCATGTGATTGTCATAGACAGGGCCGCGTGCATTTTGAAGGGCGATGTAGGTCGGGTTATTGATTCGAGCTTGGTTGATGAGGCTGTAGAGAGAGTCACATTCATCAGGGCTGCGAGACCGGAACATAATGTTGTTGCTTGATGTGATCTTCGATCGGTCGGTAGGGGGAGAGCGGACGCTGATGTCAATTGCGGTGCCTCGACGAATTGGAACCAGTGGCGTGAGTTCCATGGATATGAGAGGTCGAGAAGAGCGAGGAGATGAGTTCGAATCAGATCCTATCTTGAATGCCTCGATCAGGCCGGGACTGACGATAATGCTGCACTCATCAGGGACTAGGCTATCCCAGCTACCCTTGTCAGACCAAGCAAAGATAAAGGCAACGGCCTTGGTCGACTTAGTTGGTTGCAATGGCACGGTGCGGTATCCGCCTTGCGACGCAGAGTTGGAAGGAGACAAAGAGCTTGCATCAGACGTGGTCGATTGAATTGCCCTTGGCTTAGGGAGTTGGGGCACATCTTCCTCCTCCTCTGAGGCCGACGAATAAGAGTCTGAGTCAGTTACAGATCGCGAGTATTCAGACGAGGAGTACCCGTAGTGCCGCACGGTGGATGCATCAGAGTCGGTTTCAGAATAGTCCGAAGCAGTCGAGGGTTCGTATTCGTGCTTCAGTGGTGATGAACCTCGGCGCTTGAGTTTAACGCCCGATGGGGTGAGCACAGGGCTATTGGACAGCTTGTTCGAGGAAGAGCTTGGTGAGCGATGAGGTGGCGGTGGGGGAGGAGCTTCCTCATGCTTGGACTTTCGTCTGGACTTTCTCCTGCTAGACTTAGTAGGAGTCTCCAAGGGCTCTTGTTCTGGTAGAGATTCCAGTGGTGGGTAGTCTTCTTCCTCTGGCTCGACGGTGGACGGCGAAGACAGGTGGGTCTGGCTGCTGGTACTGCGAATCTTTGGGATCATAGGCAGATAAGCCGATGGGGTCAATGACACCCGAGGAGACTCCCTCTCTGGAGATTCCTTCGGACGCGGGATTTGAGAGGCCTTCTTGGCAGACTTCTCCTTGGGGGAAGCTACATCCTTAGAGCTGTCAGCACCGCCGTAGAACCTTCCGGGTCCTGGTGTAGGTGTTGAGGGTTCGACTGGCGGGTCAGAGATGACGGTCATGGGGGACGCTGTCTCGGAAACCGGGCTGTCTGCATGACGAGAATGTCTCTTTGCTTTGGACCTCTTCAGTCCACCTGGAGATTTCTCAGGGCTCACAGTAGAAGGCAAGAGCGGCAGACCAGGACGGACAGCCTGCTTGCTAGACACTTCAGAGCCACCGGTGGTATATTCCGTCTCCCGGGTAGCTGTGGGCACGATAGAGCTCTTGTTCTCAGTGACTGAAGAACTGACAGTACTCGGCTCAGAATAATGCTCCTTTGGTGTAAGAGAGCGTCGCTTGGTGGTGGCTTTCTCACCGATAGGAATGTCCACATCACTCGGATGCGCCCTTGGTGGAGAGTCACTGTTACTAGGCTTGCGAGCCTTGTGCTGCTTGGCTCGACTGATGAAACTCTGGCTCCTGCAAAGTGTTGGGGGAACGGGATCTTGGCCGAGTAAATGCACCCATTCAAAACCAATTTCCACTTCATCGATACGAAGTGAGATCAGTTCCTGCCAGTACTTCTCCTCTCCAGGAGCACTGCGTAGCATAACCACAATCTCGCCCTTGCTGTCTCCATTACGGGCAGAGACGCACCGGAGATCCATGGGCGGGAAGAGCAACCACCGATCTGAGTGGTCAATCTCACAGATAAGCAAATCACCACCAGGACCGTTGCTTGAAGTGTTGTCTCGGTATAAGAGCTCGGCTCGACAGTCAACCAACTGTCCACTCGAATGGTATAGAGAGAGGTTGAAAAAGTCGCGTGCTCGTACACGACGGGTTTGGTCGACGACAACATTACTCGAAAGCCCCAATGTCATCGGATCTCGGGCCCGGGTGGGATCGATGCTAGCAGCGGATTCATCTTCGAGCCTTGCTCTTTCGTCTCGTGCTCGTTTGCGCGCGTCCGTCACTAAGGATGCGTAGGCTGCAGAGATCTCTTCGGCCTTGGCGGATGGCTGTAGATGGTTGATTCCCTTGAAACTTTTGGCAAGATATTTCAAGCGAACTAGAGGCCGCTTCAGCAGATACGCAACATCCACCTTCTCTCCATTGGCGCCAATGACGTCGCCATGTTCATCTCGCTCCATGCCTTCATCTAATGACTTCGTCTCAGCATTGCCATCGTCCTCGCCCTCCTCCAAAGGAGCGAGGTTTACAATGACATCCTTGAAGCCGAGTCTCCATGCCTTGAGGTATTCACGATACACTCTTTGAGCACCCTGGGCCCATGTGAGCAACGCGTCCGCATCATCCTGAGGGATACGTTTATGTAAGGTCTTCAAGCGCTCAATGGCGACACCCATATTGACGATAGGCTTGGAAAAGTTGAGGTCGTCCTTTGGATCTAGCGAGGGCCGGAATAAGCCTGCGGCAATTGCCGAGTCCGACCGCGAAAGTACACAAGTGAGTAAGACAGGGATCACACCACCGACGAGTGTCTTGAGCTCGCGCATATACTTGGCTTCATCAGCGGAAAGCTCGGCCAACAGATCAGGGATGGTCGCGTTGGCCAGCCGACTTTTGTTAGAGCGGATACTTCTTCGGGACCGATTACTTCCACTCCGGGAGACAGGGCCTGATAGTACGGACATGAGGTCCTTATGAGTAGTAAGGCGCCGTTGGAGTTGCGATGCGACCACTGGCAGAGAATTGGGGTCGAACTGATCTTTCTCTTCGGCGGCTTCTTCTGACTCTCGCAGGGTTTCAGGGGTGGGCCGCTTCGCCGTAGGGTTTTCGGAGATGGTCGAGCCTTCTGGGAGGGTGCTGAGGGTTTCCACTGACGCAATGGTTGATAGTCGATGGTAGCCAGTGCTTGGGAAGGGCTTCTTGCGACCAACTGGGACAGGCGCGTTGTTCCCAGAAACTTCAGAGCCACCGTCTGAGAATGGCTGGAAGTCCGATTCGGAAGGCGCTAGACTGTCCTCGTATGGTTTGTCACCAAGCTTCTCTTTATCATGGCGGATCCTCAGGGCGAGTGGCTTCTCGATCTTTTCCATGTCACCCTCTGGAATCTTCCGAGATTTTTCGGGGGTTGTAGCGTCGTCCTGCTCCTTGGAATGTCGACTATGTGAGCTCTTGGGACGAGATCCGCTACTCTTCGGACGAGGTTCGCTTTCCTGAGATATTTCGGAAATAGGAATGCTTGCTGTGATCTCGTCTACCATGCGCTGGGACCGTCGCGCGCGGGCTGACTTGATGTCCAACGGACCAGGCATGTCACTTTTTGAATTCCCATTGTCCACAAAGGGATCCGGTGTTTCAGATAGCCAAGCTTCAATCTTCGCTCCGCGGTTACCAGCAGGAGGTGGGGTTGGCCTTGGTGGTTCGGGCTCTGGTAGCTTGAACATCTTCCTCGATTCGTCTAGCATGTGGGCAAAGATACCACCTTTAGGCGGTTTTTGAGGGCCACGGGCGCGCCTCCGAGACAGCTCCGAGAAACCAGCCTCGCTCTTCGCCCAGTCTATGTCCTCCGGAGGTGGCGATTTTCTCCTCTGGCCATCTGGTATCTCTGAAGCTATCGTAGACTGCGGAGGCAAATCGGTGTCTAGATCGCTGTCGGCGACGGACTCGGCGTCCTTGTGGACAGATGAGCGCTTGAAATCTCGAGTTGGTGATTCAGAGACATCTTTGATTCGATAGGCTTTGAATTTAGGAGGATCTCGGGTCTTATCCAGGACATCCTTTTTGACGTCTCGTTTGGCTCGCGGCGACCCAGCGTCTCCGTTGGTCGTGTACTCATTAATGCGCCTCGGGGCAGGCAGGTTGCGTGAAGGCGTGTTTGTCGAAGATCGGTTTTTCCTCCAGTGTTCATCGCTGATGACTCGCTTCCTAGGGGTGCTGTGGCTGCGTTTTCGAACAGCTGGAACCTTCGCCTTTTCTTTCTCTTTCTCCTTCTCCTTGGCTGACTGCTCCAGTTGATCCACCTTCAACTTGGCCACCTTGGGCTTTGGTTTCGGGGAATTCTCTTCATCGTCATCGTCGTATGTTCCATCGTTGATCGTAATTACACCCCCACCCTGTTGCTGCCACTGGCGCACTCGCGAACGAACCGTATTCGTGTCGTGAACTCCCAGCGGTTGTCCGATATCAAGCGGTTTAGTTGGAGTTGGTTTAGCACTCCCTCCACCGTTGGAGGGGCGAGTCGGCGTCGCAGGAGTCGGCATCGATGTCTACGCGAAAACAGAGAAGATCAGTATGATCATTTTGGTCGAGTTTTGTTGACGCTGCGGATAACCGAAACATGTTTGTTGACAATCGTCATCGGTCGGGAGGAGGGACATCACGATAAACAACTCACCACAGTGACCCAACGGCCTGGCTTGGATCGCAGATCTCAAAGTAACAGCATTTGCTGCTTTTCCGACAAGGATCCCGAGGGAATAGACCCAAGGAGGGGAAGATGTAAACAAGTTGCTCTTGAGGCTGACCGCAGCTTTGGGATTCTGGTCCAGTTTGGGGGTCGATAAGCCCACCAAACGAGTCAAACACTGGCCGCTGCCGGGGAAACCACGCGCCGATCGACGCTGGATCTCCCCTCCAACTTGCCAATAGACACACGCCTCCGTACTTTGTCCAGCCAGCGATCGCCCTTGGACCTGCCCAACCACCAGTCACATCTGTCACTGGTCGCGTTTTCTCCTGCAAGGATCGATCCGCCTGATCGGTTTGCGCGTGTGATTTGATCGCGCGGCTTTCACGAGCAGCTGAGGGCCTCGATGCTCTTGGCATCGTCCGTTATTGCCGTCACAGGGGAAAAGCTGACTTGAGAGGCCAGTACTAGTCAGTGCTCCAGGGGGAGCTTCAAGAACATGTTAGTCACAGGAAGAACTTTCAAGGTGGACGAAGGGCAGGTTTTATTTCATGTTGCGCGTCTCGAGTAGTGCGGTGGTGCCCCATATGCATGGGCGTCATTGCTGCGTTGGACAGTCCACTCCGACTATGTTTCGACTATGAACTACCTATGTACACTGTGCAGTATTGTTAATGCCTGATTAGATCCAGTTGAGTTTATGAATTTAATGTCTACATTTCCATTGTTCCAGTCACATCAATAATAAGCGTATTCGACCAATGACTAGTTTATTCACGTTTTCCCAACCAGGTTCTCATCGGAACACCTCTTCCCCCTCAATCTCAATCCTGACCGAGTTCTGGTGTCAACCCTGTTGGAGATTAACCCTGTCTCCACCAGTGTCCACTCGCACATGCCACTATGACGGAAGAGGTGCTATTGGGCTTTACGCCTCGCGCCTGACTCCTGCTGAGCCCGAATCGCAGCCGAAAGAGTGCGGGTGCTGTCGAGAAGGTAATCTAATGCATAAAGTCAGTCGGTCTGCGCCACCCAAGAAGTTTGATATAGCTGGGTAGACTGACAAAATGGAACCACGATCCAGATAAAATTCATGAAGAAATAATACAGCCAGAAATAGTATGGCTCTGGTCGGCTGTAGGGCATATCGTTCACGTAGTGATCGAAGAGACTGGTCGCATAGTATAGTGTATCCCCATAAAGATGGCTCATACACACGATCAATTGGATTGGGTGCCGCAGAGAATGCCGCGTTGCGGTCAGATATGCAACAACGAAGCAGAGAGGCCCCCACAGCAGCTGGGAGGAAGCGGGTCAGTAGGAAGAAAGTCGTGAAATGGCGGCCTCGCCTATCGCACAATAATGCACACTGTACACCATTGTTATTTATGTATTGGCATGCCATTGACTTACCACAGTCATCGTCTCCATGCACAGCACCAGCGTGTCCGAGGTCATGTACCGCGAGTCGGATAAAGCATACTCCTTCCACAATTGTCCAAACAAGTCCTGGGCCGACGCCATATGGTCATGGTTGATCATAAAGTAGCCCTCGAAGAAACAGTGGAGCGTCCCCGCTGGATGTTGATCCTGTCAGTTCCCATCTACGGGATACCTTCCATTCCATTGCTTGAGCGCTGTCAAGGGTGTGGGGAGGTCATACAGAGCACAAACCACAGGATCGCGATCCGATCGGCCATATGGAGCGTCGGTCGCACATAACTGGCCACGGTGAAAGTCAATCCGAGAAGGGCCGCGCAACGTCCACCGGCAGTGACGAGTAGCTCGATCAGGGAGGCTTGGTTAGGTGAATAATCGATAATATTGGCCCCAAGGGGGTAGTAGGGGTGGGAAGCTGAGATCCCCGTCATGGCGTAGAAAGCTTGTTCAAGGTACGACCAATTCTGGATCCGGGTTTGTGAAGAGATGTCAATCCGGCTCCTATTTATAGAGTGGGTTTTGATTGACTCTCCATGCACAACGACGAGATATCATGCGGGGATTGTTTGCTTAGATTTTACTCTTCCCGGTGGTCTACGCGATGATCGCATAGGGTGGATCTTCCCGAGCTTGTTGGGCCAATTAGGGATGGGATTTCCGCAACTACGAACGTACCAATCATCCTGAAGTCCATAAACATGATAGACTTGCCTAGACTATCGCTGCAAATCTACATGACAGAAGTATACAGATTAGTAGAACTCTGGGGAAATAGTCTCGAATGTCACGTGACAATAAGGTTTACCTGTTGATACGTCAGCCTGATTAGGGATAGTGTACTTTGCAACGTTCATGTATCTATCGTCACCATCGGCGATTCTTTCCATCTGTATTCAGGTTGACCTTAGAATTTGAAGCACTGTTCCATCTCTCCCAGAGTAAGCACCAATAAAGAGCCACATCTTTGAGTTTGTCAAGGCCAATACTAACCGTTCCGTGAGTCCCAATCCAACTACACAGACGATTATATATCATTCCAACATAGTTTTCAGGTTACCCCTCCATCAGGGTGGTCAATGGACCCAGAGGAACTCGACTACGAGACTGACTGGGCTCCAGAAGGTAGTTGGGGCTATCAGATCGGCGTTGAGTACAAACTCGGGAAATGTACTCCGTCATGTGCGACCCGATTGGTAGTGAAGTGAATAGTGATATTCGGGCTGGTGAGAAGTTTTACGAATAGAACCAGCTTCTCTGGGTCTATTCGTCAAATCCTCTTCCCAACATCATTGGATGAGATCGTTGCTGTGATGAAGGAGAAGGGGCTCTTGGGACTGAAATGGAAGATACTGCAATCGTAGTGGCTTCTTTCCTACCTAATCCAGAAAGATAGAGTATTTGGAAAGGACTTCATCCATTTAGGCAGCCACTTTGCAGCTCACATCGTCTCTAGCACCCTTCCCTTGGTTGAGCTGGGTGACGGGAATCAAATGGAAGCTGTCTCATGCCACGAAGAATTGACTATGTGCTGGTATATCGTGCTTGAGACTGTGCGCTCGCTTGAATTTGTATTTCTTTGGCAGTTCAAGCGGTGCCTTGGGAATTTAGTCTTTAAATAATTTGAACTAGGCGTCGTTGAGTTCGCCTAAGTAGTGCTTGGGTAATCAAGGGCTTCTTTGTAAAGTTGAGATAGTACAGAACTCCAATACTTTTTGGTCGAAATAAGCGAACAAACACGGGCTTGACTTCCCGGTCATAATATCTGACCAAGCGTTCATTGTGAAGACATACTAATGCACTGTAGTCAAATATTTTCTCGAGATAGCTAGATACTTAGTAATTTGATACTCTGTAGTCGGCAAGGGTCCAACCGGCTGTGCCAAACCAGTCGCCGTACCGTTAGACTATTCAACCTGACCCCAGTGATGTTTGACACCCCAAAACTGAATTATAGCTTGTCTCCGGATCATCTTTGGGGGTACCTTCCGGGTATTCAGAATGGCTGAAAGAGGGTTACCTACTAGTCTCTGCTTGGATGTATTGCTGCTGCGTGATTGAACAGAACAAAGAAGGGGCTACCGCGAGCAGAGGTGACTACGAATGTCCATGTGACCCTTTCCCGAGGCTGTGATAAGGGGGCTATCGCGAAGTTCTCGATAGCCTCGAGAATGCAGGGTGCAAAATCACACTCTGTCCGATTCCAAGAAAGAATGTGCCCGTCGGCTAAGTAGATCTATGGCACATTCTGGATCCACCGGCAAGGGATGACTATGAAGCCTGTGAAGTACGCCCGTAAGGTTCCATCGGAGAATCATAATTATCTTAGAAATGGTCTCTCATGGTAGATATCTTACAATTACTAGGCTCAGCTCCTCGGATATTTGATCTAACAACTGATGCCAATACTATGTACTGCATTAGGGGCTTCTCTATTCACGTTGCCTAGAGGCAAATTCCGCCCAAAGTACGAAATTGGTAATTCTCCCCCCCATGAATCGAAACGCCAACCTTCTAGTTCCCTATATACTTCGCCAGGTTACTGTATCGCCATCCCCGGACACCGATGAACATCGCCAGTCCCCAGTACCGTCTGATACAGCCCTTTACACCCTACAAACCCGGTTAAAAAGGCCATGAAATAATTAAAATATAAAGGCCTGAGGTAGATTTCTATTAGAAAAAAAATGAACATTGAAAAAAAAAAAATAGTCGAAAAGAAAAGTGCTTCCCCCCCCGGCCTAGGGGTGTGCCCGGCCGTCCGTGGAGGTCGAAGCGTCAACACTGGCGCAGTATTTTTTTCTTCTTTTTTTGTTTGCCCACTCCTCCGGGGCACATCAATGGTCAGCAATTTATGCTGACCAACTAGGCCTTGATGATTTTTGACACCCTTTCTTGTAAGCGCTTACCATATTTCAACGCTATCAAAAGAGGCATGGCTGTAAAACTTCAGACTCAGAACAGAGCTAGTTGTATTTATCTACACTACACGGATTTGGCATATTTCTGTTATCTCAAGGGCTTAAATAGGCGTCCTTATTATGTAGGTACTAATACACTACATATCAGTATCCTCATTTTTATTTTAGGTCTCGTCAGAGCCCAAAATAGGCGACAAGGCCAAATTGTCCCGCCTCCTTACTGTCTAGCCACGAAAATTGTCAAGTGCCTTCCTTACTAGCATGCAAGCCTCCTGTTACGGATTAGAATTACCAATCTACTTTGTACCTGCACCAAGATATCTGGACCATTACAGAGAAACATATTTGTCTCAACTTGCTCTCTAAGGGATAAACAAGACTGAAAGTAGCGGACTTTAAAGTCTTTGTGGCTCAGCCATGTAGGATTCTGGTTCAATGTGGCTGCATTAATGAGGCAGGTCAATATTTACTTCACCTGGCCAATCACCGCTCGCCCTCGGCTTCAATAGGCACGATTAACATGTGTGGGGTAGCACTTTTAGTCAAAGGAGTCGAATGATGGTCGGGATCATTAACCAGAGTTTGTAAGGAATGAATCTATGCGTTACAATGTTGACGTTTAAGCCTGGGCGTTTACGGTTGATGATTTATTTAAACAATATTCTTGCCGTCCGTGGAGTGCCCAATTCCCTCTCTCATCCAGACAGTTAAGAACACTCCTTTTTTCGAAGCTATGAATCTCATAAATATCGCTGCTGCTCTCGCCCTCGCCAGTACCGTCTGTGGTGCAGTCATCCCAGAGGGCGCCTTGGGTTCAACGATGGGATCCGTTTCCAAAATCGAGCACACTGTGGCTTCGCTCCCTGTTATCACAATGGATAAACTTCGTACGTGAACGGCAGACTAACGCCCCCCCGTTAGATGTCTCTGGTTACTTGAGTGAGGTGCTTACATGTTAACTTCGATGCTAATACTATCATAGACGGCACTGTCTCCGAAAACACTTCCGCAGAGGACGCCGATACTGCCGCAGCAGACGGCGCCGCAATGGGGTTTTAGAATTCGAATTACGGTAGGTAACCTCTGTGTCGCGTCTTGACCACGCATTGTTCTCACAGCATACTAGCCTATGACCCCAACGAATAAGCTTCTCCCAATCGAAATCGGATGCGAACCAAGTCCACCTTCACCCTCTTGAGGAAGCCCTTGATATTGCCGAACAGTAGGAGACACGTAATGGATGGCGACAGGATTTTTGAGGAGTCGGTGGCATCAATTGTGTGTATTATGATCATGGACACATGAAGGGATGATTTCGTGGTTATAATTTGCAAGTAGCGCTTGCTTCATGTTCATTTTTTCGCTTCAAATTCTGCAGAAGCTTAGATCCATATACTTCAATATCGGTGATTGAATTTGAGATAGGATGATTGTTCACTAGAAGTATTCCACACGAGGATTGTATGTATTTGACTAGTTTCTCTACTCTATATACTCTATAGTTAGTTAGTTACTTTTTGTTGTTGTCCTGAGCGGTCAGGCTCCTACTACTCGATGTCATGCCTCAGGCCACCAAGTTCCACATGCGATTAGGACTCCCCCGTACTCCGTACTTATCCCCCGATAACCCCCTCGGGCAATCGACCGACCGACAACCGTGATTCCCCGACTGCTTAAATGGCGCCCCAGTGTCGCGTTTCTTCCAAACATGGCCTCCGACACTCCTAGGAATCCCTCCACTATTGACGTCTCACGCGCATCCATGGAGTCGCCCCCAGGCATTGCGGCCTTGTTCGTCATCCGCTTCGACATCAGGACCGGGTAAGTCCTAATCCCCCTCGTTGGAGCTTCAGAGCTCGGGATGGGCGAATCGCTGATGCGTGCGCGCTGCGCAGGTATGTGGTCTCATGGAAACGAACTGCGCCAGGGGGTAAGTGATCCTATCCACTCGTTTGCCGAGCTTCTGTGTGCTTCTTGACGTGCATGGCTAACGGGCTGCTCGCATAGTCGAGGTGGAAGGGGTGGTGGAATACAAATCGCTTCCCTCCGGACTACACAATGTGCATGAGGATTTGATGTAAGACTGTCAGGAGATTCTTTGGAGTTTCATATCTAAGAGTGCTAACCGGACATCTCTCCTCTAGTTACTTCGTTCACGACGAGTATGCTGGAATCAGCGCGTTCCTCAACCAGCCCGCCGAAGAGGCAGAGCGCAATGCTAAGATGTTTGCGATTGGAGTTCTGGTCCCACTCAGCTCAGGGAGACTTGGAAAAAGCTGGAGACATGCCCCAAGATTGAAGGAGTTGACGCAGTATGTGATACCTGGCTTCAATGTCGAACAGAAAGCCTACCGCTGACCGCCGACTTGCTTCATAGGAAATATGCGACGGACATGTCTGACATGCAATCATTGTCTGATTACTGGGACTCATTCCGAATTGGAGGTCCTGAGTCTTCTGCGCCGGATTCGCCGATTGACTCGCCCCTTAGCCTCCGATTCCGCCCAGGCGATAGACCAGGCGCGCACCGCAACCGTGCCTTCAGCGATGCGCTGGTACTGGAAAACTCCAGCCGGGCCTTGACACCTTTTCATCCAGCCTCATCGCTTCCTGATTTCATCGAATCGTTCGGACCTTTGATATTCCCCCTATACAGAGCGGCGCTATTACGCAAGCGCCTCCTGATTATGGCCGAAGCACCGGTGCACACACCATGCAATTATGGTATTTCCTCTCAAACTCGAGGCTAGGAATCGAATCGTTGCTGACAGGATTGTAGTCTATGACCTATCACTGTTGGCATCTCTCCCTAATTCCTTACTACAAGTCCTACCTGATGACAAGATTCCGCCACTGCGACCCCGCCCCCTCTTCAATGTGGGCATCCATGATATCCCTGATCTTGCCTCCTTCGACCCGTCACGGGCGACAATAGACCCTGAGACCGATCCCAGCTGGATTGCCTGCTCAACAGACACAGTACTGAGCATGAAGCCTGATCTCTACGATGTTCTCATCACTCTCCCTCCATCATACCCCCAGAATGCCAATGAACGTGTCTTTCCCACCATTAGCTTGGTGGGCCGTTCAACCACCAAAAACAATGCAAATAAAACTGTCAACTTGAAAGCAACGCAACGTGATGCCTGTCGATATGCTATGCTTCGCAGAGGCCTTCGGCAGTTCTCCCATGACCGTGCAGGCTCCCCCGACTCGGGCTCGTCTGACGCAGACTCAACATACTCGTCCAGCCCAGTAGTTGAGCCGCTCTCCTGGACCCGCCTCGCCTATACTTCTTTCATCTGGTGGGCGTCGGCGGGCGAGAATCGCGACGGCCTATCTGAAGAAGAGGAGGAACATCAAATCGAACAGGACGCCAGGCTTCTAGCAAGTGTAGAAAGTCTTGCATATCCTGGTACCAACACAGGCCGTCGCTCAATGCATCTTGAAGACCATGGTCAGGAGCCCCCGGAAGTCGCGCTGGTAGCGTACTTCCGCCGTCTCACCTCCCAGATCTTTTTCACTCTTGCTGGGGCTATTGCTCGGCACGATGGTGACTGCCGAGATGCGAATGATTCGGGCGAATCATACACCGACACGCCGTACCTTGATGGCCTAACAAATGATGACACAAACTTGTCACTGTCTATGTCACGGCAGTCGATCAGCGGCGACGATGGAAATACGCCGCTCCTTCGGCAAAGATCACAAGGAAACAATACCAACCGCAGCTCAGTCCATGAAATTCAGGGCGCGGACGATCCTATCACCATCACAATTGCTGACATGGCAGAGATGGGACTCGACGTGTGGAGTGCTACGGATCGGATTTTCGTCGAGGAGCTGGTCTCTCTATGGTGGGGGCGCTCTGCATATGTTGATAGTGCCCGTATCCGATGCTGCGGCATTTCTATCTTGTAAAGATTTATTCGACAGCTTCCTATCGGGACATCCCCTCAAAAATACAAACCGAGGCGGGTTTGCAACGATTTTCTGGATGCTTGCCCGGATTTACTGCTTGAATACATCTGTGCATATTTTCCTTGTATCCAATATTCCGGTGTAGATAGCACTTCTATATGGCAAGAGATGAGGCGCATACATTCTACCCAAAATAACCTCTCTTCCATAGGCTAAATAAAACAACGTATGACTGCTCTTGCGGTGGGCTCGTTTAGATACTCTTCATCGATTATGCCAACTGCCATGAAATTCCGATCATGGTCTACTCTTTCACATTTCCAAGTGCATAAGTTTCTCCTTTCAAAGTGGTCGACCGCGCTCCGCGTAAGGACTTTGATCCGCATACACTGCTACGCCTACAATTGGAGATCAGAGTTATACGAATAGATACATTGTGATCAAGGAAGTGCAAACTTCATCCCTATCTAGACTAAAAACATGATATCCACTCTCAAGTTCATACAGATCTCCCATCTGCTCTTTCTAGCTCCGCTAAACTCGTATAACTCACTCTGGGACCGACTTTGCCAAGTTTCTCGGGGAGGTACCATACGGCCCAAGCACTCAAGACAATTGCCATTTGATAACCATCAAATACATATGATGGCCACTCATTATCAACCAGAAATGCAATCCCACCCGCCATTGTCAAGCGCATCACATTGCGACCAACAGCGATAATGGACACGGACAGGCCAAAAAGTTGACTCCAACGTTTCCAATGCGGGATTTTGCTGTTGCATGCTTCCGTTGGCTGGCGACGCAGCTTGGTTGTCATGTAAGTATTTTCCGCAAGGGCAAATAACCAAAAGAGCAGTTGTATCACGTAAATAACGATAGTAATCTTGGTTCCCGCCTCGATAGTCTCAATTGATGAAGATGCAGTGGACATGACGCCTCCTACAAGTTGGACTATCATTAAGACAGCGTTCAAGACTGAATAGAGCGCCGGTTGCCATGAAATTGGAATCCAGCAGAACGTCTCTCCTTCAAGCACTCGGGCAAACTCTATTTGAGTCAAATTGACGGAAAACATTATGAGAGTCGGACCGAGTAGTAGTAGGACTGATTGAGCTGAAAAGGCAGCTCGATTGCAGGTCGAAAATATGCGGACCGTGTAGCCGGCTAGTTGTGCTGGAAAACTTAAGCAAATAGGTCTTATATTATGTGACAGGCTCACCTACCAAGCGCTCCTAGACAGAAGAAAGCACTGATCCATGCTTTTGTCTGAATCATACGAAAGGCATGGATACCAACCAGGGCAGAGTAAATATTGATAGCGACAACCGCCAAAGGAAGACTAGGTGTATATGGATACAGTTCACACTGTGATGAAGCCATGGTGCAACAATAATCAGAAACGATGAATATAAGAGACGATGAGCATAATTAGCTGGATAGAAAGAGTTGGATGGTTTCCTGGCTTGTGCGAGTTCATCGAGCGGATTTTATAAAGCGTATCAGGTTTAGGCAGTAACATAGTGATGGTGAAAGCCCGGGGTGATGAAACCATCTTAGTTGGAAGAAGCCTAGGATTGAGATTGAATTGAGTCTTCTTGGCGAAGATCCTACGATGGTTCGCCTAGAATAAAGATCAACAACTAGCTAGCTAGCCAAGCCTCAGAAACGGGGTTGAGCGGTTGATTGAAGAAATCAGTCAGCCTAGAATTGCCGCCTGGCAAGGATGTACAATTCTAGGACATTGAACATGAAATTTGGAGCTAGTAGATAACACGATGAGTATCAGAATTGGCTTAAGAGTGAAACTGGTCCAGCCATCCAAAGGAGGCGTAATATGCTTAACTTGCGCAACACCTAATAATAGGATATCACAGACTTTCTACAGGCAGCATTCAATTTGCAACTCAAGGATTGAATTTGCCCGCCTTACCCAAATGGCTCAGTATCTGATTTCCAACCTTTGATGATCCCAACTTTAAAATTCCTTCTAGTTTGATTTTGGGTTTCGGGTCGTCGGGATGCCGTATTCGGGTTCGGCTTCGAGTTCGGATTCGGGTTCAACCATGAAATAACCTGTCAAACTCCACTCCCAGAGTAAACGTTATGTATGAATTATCATTTCTCGTAAATACAACCACTTGAAAACATCGCTGGCTTTTCCGCTTAGGAAAATACTCAATCCAGCATACCGGGCCCAACAGTCTTAGGTAGTGTCTCGGCGGTGGCTATCTCCGAAAATAAACCGCGAGAGCCTCATATCTAACAAGAACACGGCTGCCTAGGAGAAAAGAGGTTCTAGTGTTTGTCTGCTTTCCTTAAGACTTAAACATGTGGCAGGATTGACGACGACAATCCGAAAATACCACTCAATTGTGCCAAGTGTTTTTGAGAATGTCAGAAAAGAAGGACCTCATGCGCTCGGAGGAAGAATCAATGTCAAGCGGGACGGACGGGTTTAGTGACAATGACATGGAGGAGTCACCGCCAGCCTACAGTTCGCTTTTCGAGGAGGATTCGATCAACCCGCCATTGCCAGTGTCCGAAACTGACGAGAAGCCTCCGGCTACCTTTCAAAGTAAGAAGATAGGCAAACCACGAAGAACAGGCGAAATTTCTCTCCAGAAACTTGCTGATCTTTCTTTTTTTTCACATGGAAGATGGCCGTTTCAGCATAGACCTGAGTGCAGGTTCGCGGACATCTGCAGTTTTGCAAACCTTGGTGGTACCGGCACAGAGCCCAAGAATAATCGATATTGGGCTCGAAAGCAAGCAGGAGCCATATTCAAACGATGGGGTAGAAGAAACGTTTAAGAAGTATGGTGTTTCACTGGATATCGTACTGATGCTCGTGGGTAATAGAGGTGCGTGCTTTGACTACCACCCGCTACCAGGCAATATCGTCGGATTTCAGCCTTACTCACTTTGAATTGTTTCAGATGAGATCAAATCGTGCATCGCTGTGGGTCATGAGCTACAGCATCAAGGCCACAGAATTCGAGTTGTGACGCATTCTATCTTTCAAACGCTTGTTATGAAGCTTGGACTGGAATTCTTCTCAGCTAGCAGCGACCCCGAACATCCGATAGCCGTAAGTTCGGGAAAATTTTGGTAATCAAAAGCTAGGACGAGGACGCTGACTATCGTGTTTAGAAACAGGATTCTGGCCTTATGCCTGGTTTGGCTAGTCCAAACAAGTTGGAGGTCAAGAGAAACAGCAAGATGCTCTTAGATACCCTCAAAGCGTGCTGGATTGCCTGTACCCATCCAGGGCGAGGGGAAGGCAGACCTTTCTTAGCCGACGCAATCATCGCGACGCCTCTTGCCCACGCCCACATTCATTGTGCCGAGCGCCTATCGATTCCGCTGCATATAATGTCTACAACTCCGTGGACCCCGACAAAAAGCTTCGCACATCCACTAGCACAGGTTAAATTGAACGACGCAGTCAATAAGGAGACTCAGAATTATCTCTCCCATTTTCTGATTGAAGAGTCTGTCTGGCATGAGTAAGTGATGCGCATAGGTAAAATTATTGGATCAGAGATTATTTCTGACAGACTGTCCAGGATTTACTACGTTGTGGATCATTTCCGACGAACAACTCTTGGGCTCTCACAAATTCCTCTCGATAATAACGGTGGGTTATTACGGATGCTCAATATCCCTCACACATATCTCATGTCTTCGGCTTTTATTCCACGGCCAGAAGATTGGAGCAATCAGATAGGTAATTGGCATTAATGGAGAGTATTAGGCTCCCAATTCTAACTACATCGACAGATGTTTCTGGTTATGTGGCCCTGGATCATGCGGTTTCATACAGCCCTGCTGATGATCTTGTCCAATTCCTTGAAACTGCAGTCGCTCCTATTTACGTCTCAGTGCATATCGATCTACTCAGCAACCCAGAAAGATTCGTCTACTTTCTCAAAGAAGCTTCCAGCAAATACGGGTTCACCTTCCTACTCCCAGGCCATTTCCAATCTGTGAGCGGCATCTCAGATTCCAATATCTTCGTGCTGCATGATGTTCCAATCAGTAAGTGGGTTGGTAATGCATGAGAATGAAGTGGTAATTACTCACTGTTTCCTTGTAGGCTGGTTGATGCCCAAAATTGAGATTCTTATCACACACGGTGATGCTGACATGGTATCCATGGGCCTTCGACATGGAAAGCCGATGGTCACTTTGCCAGTCATTCGAGAGTGAGATCTTCGATTCAAACATAACCATTGTTATTGGTTATTAACCTCGTCACAGTCAACCGTTCTGGGCCAATGCTGTATCTGAAGTAGGCGCAGGGCCCCTTCCTATTCACGAAAAAGATCTTTCCAGCGAGATGATTACACAGGCGATCCGCCACTGCATGCAACCCGAAACTCGGAAAGTATGCAATCACATTAAACAATGTATTGAGAAAGAGGGCGGTCTGGCAAACGCCGTCAGCTCGTGTCATCGTCACTTCCAATGGCAAGAAATGCAATGCGGCCTCACCAAAACATCACCTGCAGTATATCACATTGAGAAAGGCCAGTCTACTATTCAATTCTCGGCTGCGGCAGCAGCAGTACTCGTGAGATCTAATGCGTTAAGGAGATCTGAGCTAAAATTGTACGGGGTCACCTATTGAGACTGGATGCCCTTGATTCTCTTTTCTAATTAACGCTGTGAATAGGATCAATCGTCGAGAATACCAACTTGGAAACGTAGAGGCAGAAGTTGCTCCCGAGATTACAGCCTCTGATCCCGTTACGACCTCTCTTGGTAGGAACTTGGTCAAAGCTATTGTCAAGCCAACTGTCAGTCATATTGCGGAGGCATACAATGAGCGAGAGGTATTGATAGAACAACAGCGCCCTTATTTTCTCCTTTGATGACTAACATAAGCGCTATGCATGGATATAGGCTAGATATGATTCCGATGCCGCTGGTATGAGCAAGTCCAAAGGAAAATCCAAGAAGGGAATGGCTGTCGGTGTCGCTAAGAACGCTGGTTTTGTTTCCGCGGTATTTTTGGGAAAGGTTGCCATGTTGCCGTTCAAAAGTGAGTCAATGTCCACGCGCTATTAAAATTTTTGAGATTCTTGTATTGATTTTGACTAGCTGTCTACTATATGGGTGAAACTGCGTCGTATGGTGTGAAGAACATACAGGGATCAAACCATTCACAAAGCGAGAAAAATCCAACTAATCAATTTGACCCTCAAATGGCGCCAGAGCTTGAAGCTGGTGAGTTAATCACAGATATACCAGAGTAACTGCATCTGTTGACCAATTACTAATATGACACATCCAGAGAGCTCTATAGATGAAAGACGAACTGAAATTATCCGAAGACTTCTTTTCGAAAAAGGGAGGAGAGACCAAAGACTCCAAGACCCCGAATTTACAAAGACTGTTCTGTCGAAGTTTGAAGCCATCTGTAAAGCTGATCTTACCAAAAAGGTCGACGGCTGAATGACCTTGCCTAATTTGGCAATATGGATGAATGTCTCACGAACCACAAGATTGTGAACAGAAGATCGTGTTAGGTTGAAAGCTTGAGGATAGGGGTATCAGGATGTGAGAAGCTGTCCCACCAGACCAAGGATTTTCGAGCCTCATGATGAGGATGGTCTGGTGGGTCTGTTGTCTCAACTCGATTCTCTTGAGGGCGCATGTGCCGGAAGTTTACTTCATGAATACTGCTTTCGCAAAGACCTAGAGCAGGGCTTTTCCTACGCGTTATTGTGTCTTGAAATATGTGCTGTTGCTCAAAGTAGAAGATCGAGGTGAATCGATAGCTGAAAGTCACAGATTGATGCATATATACAGAAATGAGACCCAGTCTGACAAAAGAAATGGATAGGGAGTGTGGGTGCGGGAGCGTGAAGCATAAGATCCGAAACAAGAACAAGTATCAAAGGCCATAGGAAATGCAAGGAGAAGAACAGAATCACACAAAACGCCATAGCTAAACAAGGATCCTTAATGCACCAAGATCAAGATTATTGCCACGCAACAGTGATGCAAGTGAATGGATAGTGCGAGTACCAAGGCTGAGAATGCAAGATGAAAACAATTTGATGCACCTGCGCCGGGGTATTTTGAAACGGAGAAGAAAACGAGAACCAGTCGAACAAAAGGCAACGAGCGACAACCTCATAAACGCATGAAATCAGACCAGACCAAGATTAGAGACCACTTATCGTCGGTACATTCGGACAGGAGCACTCAGGTCCCGGCGCTCTGCTAGGTCATTCTCCGTTTTGCCATCTGCCCGTAGGTTAGGCATGCGTCTCGGGCCACGCCCCGGAGTCGTGGCTGTGCTTCCTGAACGACCAGTTGCTTCGTTTGCGCTCACGGAGCGTTGCTTGCTTCGGGCACGATCCCGGCGAGCAGCGATCTGGGCGAGGGCATCTTCTCGGTTAATGGGCGTGTCTGGAACAAGCCCAGACGAGCCAGAAGTCCGGGGGCCAGACTCCTCGCGGAGAGGTACTCTTTTCGTGGTGGAGATGGTGGGTTTGTAGGGATCTCGCTCGGTACGTCTGGAGGGTCGAGATTCCACCGATAGACGGGCGTTCGCGCCCTCGCTGAGGATGTTCTCCGCAGTAGCCCGTGAAGTCCTCGGCTCCTCCGAGGGGGAGAACGTATCGGGGGCAAAATTAGAGGACGCGGCCGAGTCTCTCCAGCTTTTCACAGAGGGCTTGAAACTAGGCATATCAGGAATCGAGAATGAATCCGTTCGGCGGGGCTGGACGTTGTCACGGAGAGGTGACGGGAAGGTCCTGAAAGTGCCCGTCTCCGGAGAGAAAGTCACCAATGGCTCTTCCGGCATCTGCATCTTCTCGGGCGGGTCCACTGGCTCGGGCTTGACGACGGGCTCAGGTCCGGGAACGGGTTCAGATTGAAGCTCTGGCTGGTGGTGAACATGGGTAGGAGGCTCAGCGCTCGGGGTATGACTTGATTGAGGGTGGGGAGCCATCTGTTCAAGCTGCGTTTGTTGCATTTGGGTCCGGCGAGAGTGGGCATGACGAGCAGCTTCGGCTTCAGCCTCAGCCTCAATTTGAGGCTTCTGGAAGGTCTCGTAGTACTCGGTGTCGTAGATGTATCGACGGCCCTGGCTCTCAGCGATACGACATGAGCAGCGCTGGAACTGGCACTCGATATTTAAGAAGTGCACCATATCTTCCGCCTCGATACGACGGCGGCGTTCTTGCTCGAGCTCATCCCTCATCTCCTCTAGCACCTCGAGGTTCGCATCGGAGGGCGAGATGTCAGACGCCGTTTCTTCGATGTCGGCAGTTGTCGTGCATTCCGAAAGACGCTGACGCTTGGGAGGAGTGGCTTCCACCACCTCATCCTCTTCGATTTCGGACACGGGAGACTTGACCGATCCCACAGCAGCGCGCTTGGGTCGTCGCGGGGTTGCCAGGAAAGTAAGATCGCCCTCTATCAGAGAGACCCGCCCGAAGTTTTCTCTTTGCATCTCTTTTTTAGTTTTATTGGCGGCTTGCATCGATCGCAGCTTGCCTTTGAGCATTTCTAGCTCTTCTGTAAGGCCAGCAAGAGCATACGCACGTTCAAATGCTTCTTGTCTTGCCTTATCCTTGGACTCGCGCTCGGCAGCGACTTCATCTTTCAGAGCCTTGGACTCGGACTTGGAGTGTTTGAGTTCTTCCTGCAGCTTAACGAGAGTCGAACCCGCCCGGAAGGCCTCTTTGCGTGCTTTCCGAATCTCCTTCTCAAAGATTGACCGTTCGTGGGCTTGGCGCTCTTTGGCAGCATGGAGTTCTTCTAGCAAAGACTCGAGTCGTTCACTGATTCGACGCTCTCGGGATTGCGCCTCGGAAAGTTCCTCTTGCACGGTGGTCAGAGCAGACTCGGCTTCTTCGCGACCGAGAATGGCTCGCTGGAGGGCGGCATTGTGTGCGGCGGATTGGGTGTGGGTGACGGGACTGCCTCCTCGCGAGAGGCTATTGAGGAACGCAACTTTGGCCTGAACTTCGGATACACCCTTTGTGTTTTTGTGGTGCAGCGATAGCAGCTCTGAAGGCAGCGATGGTGAGGCGGGGATTGTTTGTTGATTCATGCGTTCCGGTGATACCGGATGGAGGATCTTCGGGGGACTGAGGATGGGACGCGTTGGAGACTCCATCGCGGGCAATGGCGAGGGAAAACGACGTATGAGATGGGTATTTAAGCGATCATGAGGGCGTTGTTGTGGAAAGGAGATGGATCGGTTGGGGGAAAATCACGTTGACAATTAGCAAGTGACGCACCCACAGTTGGTGGTTAGCGTTGTTTATTGCCCACTTGGGATAAATCAGGTGACTGTTGCCCTGGACACCATTGTGCCTTCCCTATTTCGGTTAGACCAAAATCACGAGGGCCTAATCATCACGTGTCACGATAACCCCAGTGTGGATTAGCGCTGGTGGGATAGTCGCCCACTGACGTCTGTGCGTCTGTAAAGGACTCGCACACTATGAGGAAGCGAAGTTGAGAAGCCTCATATTGATTACAGGAGTAGAAACAGTCTCCACGATGCATGAGATTGTTACACTCCAGCTGGGCCAGCGGGCTAACTACCTAGCGACCCATTTCTGGAATCTCCAGGTTTGTTCTGTTCTTGCCTCTCACCAAGATTCAACATTCTTATTTCTAATGTATGAGTAGGAATCTTATTTCACATACAAGGAAGGCGAAGAGTCGCCAGTGGACCATGATGTCCACTTCCGCCCCGGTGTCGGGGCTGATGGGTCCGAGACGTACACTCCACGCACAGTCATCTATGACTTGAAAGGTGGATTTGGAACCTTGCGCAAGCATAATGCGCTGTACGAGCTCACAGAAGACGCCATGGCTGGCCAGGGCTTGTGGTACGTTGAAACCGCTACGCTTGCCGAGCTACTATGCATGATATTGACTATCAAGACAGGGATGGCCTTGAGATTGTACAGAAACAGGCACCTATCCAGCAAAGCGAATATCAAAGAAGCTTAGATCAAGGCACGACCGCCCCGCGTCTAACATCAGAAATGGTGCGATACTGGTCCGACTACAATCGAGTCTTTTATCACCCACGTTCTGCTGTCCAGCTTAACGAATATGAGCTGAATTCCCAGGTCATGCCCTTTGAGGATTGGAACGTTGGTGAAGATTTGTTCAGTGACCTCGATAAGGAGCATGATCTTCTGGATCGGGATGTTAGACCGTTCGCTGAGGAATGTGACCAAATGCGAGCAATTCAAATCTTTGCAGGATCTGATGATGCATGGGGTGGATTCGCCGCTCGGTACATCGACAGGTTACGAGACGAGTATGGAAAGAAGAGTATCTGGATCTGGGCCATTGAAGATGGGACGAGAGTACAGCGAGTCAGTTTGAATACCTACTCCAACCACTAACAGGAATCATGCTTACTTGGAATATAGCACCACCAATTCAAGAGGGACACAAATAAGGCGAAGTCACTATGCTCGATCTCGCCCCAGGCAAACCTTTATGTGCCACTCGTGGACATTCCTCAGAAACTTCCGAGCTATATCAGCGTAGACCGTCACTCTGAATGGCAAAGGTCTGCTCTATTGAGTACCGCAGTGGAAACAATCACGTTGCCATCTCGACTGCGGCCATACCATGACTTCGAGGCTTCACTGTCCGGAGATGATGGGAGACACAATATTTACGAGCTGCAATCGACCTTCAACCCGGAGAAACAACATGAGAATGCCCCAACGTCCAATGCGGAAAGCTCGTCAAAACCTCAGACTAAGTTTGACATTGACTTCACCTATGACAACCAAGACACCGAAACCGCAACTATTTTCAACCAAGTTCAGATGATGCGAGGCCAGGAAACCGAGACATCCACTCAACCATCCGGAAGTGGTGACATTGGTCACCTCCGCAAGCTTCGTTTGTATAACTCAGAGCCAATGCTACAAAGGTATGACTCGGGCAATTACTGAGACAGTTTCAACCGCCATCCACTGACATACGAACTTCTTGTCTTAGTTACCACAGCCCACTCCGACTACCCATTCTCGACAGTTTCCCGCACGGCATGTTTTCCGCGTCGCCGTCTAGTGCTGATGGATTAAGTATCTTTACCGCATTGACCGCTTCAACTCGGACAGCCGACAGGATCAAGGCTATTCAGGCCACCGCTGCACGGATGCTATCGGTGGATGAGCGAGAGGCAATGGTCAACGGGTTGGGCGAGATTCGGGAATGCTATGAGACGGGATGGAACAGTGGATCGTCCGACGAGGACGACGATTAGACCGAAAAATCCGGCTTTCCAAGTTTACTATGGAGATTCTGACTTCATCGTCCTCAGCTATCCATTTTATTAGATTGGCGAGAGTCGAGCCGGTCTTACCGTAGTCTACAAGCGAACGTTGAATACCGCGATAGACTAAAACAACAATCGCTCCTTTTTCGCTAGCGTGCGGCGAATTATGGATTCCCCCTCCTCTTTTACCCCGATCCTCCCCAAAATAGCGCATGACGCCCTTATCGGAACCCAGCAAGCCAGCCACCGTCAGCCCTGAGTCATGGAGTCATGAGTAAACGTTCTTCTAGAAATACGAAATCCACGGTTGCGACTCCACGCCTCATACTCTTTCCCCCACGTTTGACAGAACCGGCCAATGCCATACATACATCCAGTAGTAGGTTAGATAGACTTCGTATTCCGTGCCCAAATAATAGCCACATCTGTCTTACAAATTCCACAAAGTGGCGATGGGAGAGTTTAAGACACTTTGGCTGGGCAGCCACACCCTGTGCGAAGTGTGTTCTCGGTACTTTACATTGCTTTGCTTTGGCGTCGGCCCTAGTAGTGAGACAACGCGGTGACCCCTCACGAGAACACTGGGCTCTTGGTGTCAGGTGATATCTCGAGATCCTCATTTTGTTTTCTTTGTTCCAGACGCTGGGCAGCAGGAACAGAGGCAACAGAGGAGGCTGGTCAGGATAGTTTACCGTTGAACCCTAGGGACCGGGCCAATTACTCCGAGCTAGCCGGTTGGGAGGAGAGGTTGGAGATTCTGATCGTTATGAGGTATTATATTGCACTGGACCAGCCTCCCTTGACCTTCCAACCCCCCAGCAATAGCCTGTCGGATTATCAAAGGCTATGGCACCAGGCCAATTGAAAATGGGTAGGAAAATACAAGCAAATATTGATGACTCGGATTGTGATTCATAGAATCATGGTAATAGTAATTAACTATTATTACAGTAATAATGAGAAAGATGCGGTGAAAACTTGTCAAGTTGTGTTGTGAGTGGAGGAGCCATGGAAACCGGGCAGCCATCCGAGACATTTTGGCCATTTTGGCCTGGTGGATGCGGCCACCAGTAAAAACCCAGAACAACCACCCACAGGAAAGACCGGGGAAAATCATACCCTGATCCAAACTTCCTCACCACGTCAACCATCAACCATGACTGATCATGACTTGTCAACACTAACAAGCACTAACCCACACTAGATCGACTGGACAATAATACTGATCCTGGAGCCCTGTCCAGTTGCCTGTTTTGTGACATCATGATATGTCCTGTCAGTTGCATGGCTGATATCGCACCAATCGCGTGCTCCATTCGGGAAGTACCCTGCACCAACTTGCGCTAGTTTCAATTCAGGGCCAGTTGAGCTCGGTCTGACCAGGAGTGAGATCAATTACTGTCGTCCTCGATGAGTCGATAACCCTCCCACAACTGCTCCACGCCGCGCCACCCCCAGGGCGTCCCCAGGGCGTCCCCAGTCCCCAGTCCTCAGGTCCCGTCCCAGTGCCCACCCTTCTTCCCACCTTTGGGCGTCAGATTAACATCATCGCTCACAACGTGTCACGAAACCGGGCAGGGCCAACTCTCTCTATCCCATGTAACGTTACCTGGCACCTGCAGGGTGTGGTCCAGGACTTCAGGGACCGACTCGGTGAACAGCCGGTCTCCATTATTGATCCTTCCGGGATTATTCTCCCCCGTCCGAGCTTTCAATGGGCTCCACTACCCGCTATGCACCACTATTGCCAAGGACCTGGCTCTGAGGGGTAGAGCATATTATGATTCTGACTACAGGACTACTCCGTCCTGTTGTTATCGCAGTGGCGAAAGACGGGGGAAAGCGGGTGAACTGCAGGAACTAAACTCGTGGCATGCATTTGGCCCACCTTGGTCCAGGGCACCAGGGCAACTCGCAAGACCCTGGACGAGCCAAGAAAATTATGACAACAAAGCCAGACAAAGCAAAAACAAAAAAGTTGATATCGACTTCATCCTCGCCGATCGATGAAAGTGATGGGTCTAGAACTACCCAATGCGCGGCGATCATCATTCTCAACGGTAGGTTTTTTTGGTTATTCTTCGAATTGACTCTGCCTTACAGCAACTCAAAATACTGGACTCCAATTTTTTTCCCAATAATACCTCAATACGTCAATAATCATGCACCCAAACTGTCATCGGATGCTTCGCTAAGATCCATTATTCCAGCCCAAGTGCGGTAGGGTCTCTGGACTACTCCTTTGGCGGGAGACGCTTCGACTGCCGGCCTGCCTTTCATTCGTGAGGTTTCCCCACACAAGCACTCGAGCCTCCGACCAGCAAATGAAACCCATCTCACGACTTAGCTATTTTCGGGTCCACAAATCGCAGTCCAGGCTAATATCCAGCAAACAAAGAACAGAGAACAGAAGGAATCTGAAAGGGAAAAAAAAAAGAAAGCAGAGAGGTCTGGGACCTCCCGCCACGTCTCTCAATGGTCTCACTCGTCTCAATTCGATCTCATGACGTACAATACAAACACCTTGCAAATTGAACGGAGAGAATATTCCAGGGACCATCACAACCCCAGCCCATCAAGCCATGATCTTGGCCAAAAAAAGGAGGGGCGGGTGCTATCGACAAGGATTCCATGGCCACGGTCCCCAGTAGCAGCCTCAACCCTCTCAAGGCCATGGACGCTGAGTAGCCAATGGTCCCAGTGGAGCTCTCCATCGTACCCATCGGGCCTCCGCCGCCGCAGTGCCAAGCCAGACTATACATCATCGGTTGACTCGATCTCACTTCCGCTCGGAGTCGGCCACTTTGAGTTTGCTAAACGACTATTCTGGTCTTCTGATTTCTCATGATTGAGCGAACCAGTCTCCAATTCTTCGGTAACGCCCGCCCTTATTGGATACGTCCCATGTCCTCCAGCAATCAAGCACAGGTCACCGAGCCAACCGGCTTGAGGCGTGCCACTAACTTTGGCCCTGCAGCTAGACCCTGTTCACGGTACGTCTAGTGCATATCGTGGCCTGGCGTGGTCAATGGAAGACAGCGGAAAAGTCTCCATGTCTGCTGCACCTACCAGGTTCACTTACCTTTTCAAGCTAGGTGCCATTGTGGGTCGACTTGGGTATTGTTTTTCGGTACCACCGCCGTACGGATTGACTCTCACACTGGACGAATTGTGACGAAGCGGCTTGTTGAATGCACGCTTTGGGCCCAGAAGTCTGGAGAGATGGGTAAAGAGAGAAAAAACAAATCTGGATGGCTTGATCGGTCCATAGGCTTGTCTGCCACCCTGCCTCCTCGGAGGAAGACTCCGGTTTGCGCTGAACCTTGCGGCTTGAGATATAAATTAGGCCATCCTCGTCGCCCATCGTGACTCCCCGGCTCTTCCCTTTTTGGTTCTTGGAAGCAATTCGTCCAAAGGAACTCTCTCGCTACGGTTCCTCTTGTCCTTCGTTTCCGAGGAACGGCTATTTCTTCCGTTTTAGGCAATTACCCGATTGCCCTTCGAATATCCCGGCCTTCAGCTCTAGCATAACCCTCGCTCTTCTGCTAGACACGATGCGTGGCGTTTCGATTCTCATGCTCTACGCCGCCAGCCTGGCCTCGGGCAGTGTTCTGCCTAGAGACTCGGCTGGCAACGTTGCTATCGTTGCCCGTGGTGGAGGCGGCGACGAGGGAGGATGGGGAGGCGGCGGTGATGACGGTGGATGGGGAGGTGGTGATGATGGTGGATGGGGAGGTGGTGATGATAACGGCCATGGCGGCCATGGTGGTCACGGCGGGGGACATCACACTACCGCGGAGACTACTCCATGCGAAACTGATACTCCTCCACCAACATCGACTCCTTGCGAGACGGAGACTCCTCCACCGCCGCCAACTTCTACTCCTTGCGAGACTACGACCACGACCCCGTCGCCAACCTCGACGCCTTGCGAAACTACGACCACAACTCCATCGCCAACCTCGACGCCTTGTGAGACTACGACTACTACTCCATCTCCAACCTCGACTCCTTGCGAGACTACGACCACGACCCCGTCTCCAACTTCTACTCCTTGCGAGACTACGACTACTACTCCATCTCCAACCTCGACTCCTTGCGAGACTACGACCACGACCCCGTCTCCAACTTCTACTCCTTGCGAGACTACGACCACGACCCCGTCTCCAACCTCGACGCCTTGCGAAACTACGACCACAACTCCATCGCCAACCTCGACGCCTTGTGAGACTACGACTACTACTCCATCTCCAACCTCGACTCCTTGCGAGACTACGACCACGACCCCGTCTCCAACTTCTACTCCTTGCGAGACTACGACTACTACTCCATCTCCAACCTCGACTCCTTGCGAGACTACGACCACGACCCCGTCTCCAACTTCTACTCCTTGCGAGACTACGACCACGACCCCGTCTCCAACCTCGACGCCTTGCGAAACTACGACCACAACTCCATCGCCAACCTCGACGCCTTGTGAGACTACGACTACTACTCCATCTCCAACCTCGACTCCTTGCGAGACTACGACCACGACCCCGTCTCCAACTTCTACTCCTTGCGAGACTACGACCACAACTCCATCGCCAACCTCGACGCCTTGCGAGACTACGGCCACGACCCCGTCTCCAACCTCGACTCCTTGCGAGACTACGACTACTACTCCGTCTCCAACTTCGACTCCTTGCGAGACCTCAACTACTCCTACGTCGACTCCATGTGAAACCAGCACCACTCCTACCGGCCCTCCTCCAACCTCGACTCCCTGTGAAACTGAAACGACAACTCCTCCTCCCGAGAGCACCACCACTATCACCACCGTGTATACTACAACCACTTGCCCTGGTATGTCAACCTAGTCCCTTGGAGCCTTCAATTGCTAATCTTTCTTAGTGTCCTGGACCACTGTCGTCACTGGCTCGTCCACTATCACTCAGCCTGTGACTTCCACTAGCACTATTACTGTAACTTCAGTCATTACCTGCAGTGAGGGTTGCCCGCACCCCACATCGGTGCCGGGAACTACTGTCGTTGTTCCTCCCACCACTGCTCCCGTTGTTCCTCCCACAAACCCTGCTCCCACAAACCCTGCTCCCGCTCAGTCTTCGCCTGCTGCCTCTCCCGTGACCAGCGCAGTCCAGACTACCGCGCCAGTGGCTCCTGCTACCAGCAGCCCTGCCTTCAACGGAGCTTCTTCTCAGTTCAAGCGATCCCTGACCGGCTTAATCCCCGCTCTGGCTGTCGTTATGGCTCTGGTCTAAGCTCTCTAGCAATGCATTTGCTTGCATTATGAGAAAGTGATTTAATTTTCCTCAATTTGATGCTGTCACAGATCATATACGGGTTCTTGGAACAGGTTGTGAATTGCAAAAACGAAGAAAACAACTACAAAAAAATTGTATTCTTGGCAGCTTCAGGCATGGTGGAGATGCCGATGGCCTGGAGACTGTCTCTTTAATTCCTGTTACCTGCACCCTTGCAGGTCGCAGCATTTTATGAGGTCTGATTAACGACTTACGGACGTTCCTTATCACAATATTTGATGCACGGCTTAGTTTAGTTTAGTGCTGCATAAAGTAGTTCAATAATCGATATGAGATTTGATTTGATACAATGTTTTGTCTTTTAGTATTTTTAGTCCAACAAATTTACCTATCTCAATTGAACTAGACTATTGCAATTCCAAATGCTCTGCATTTCCTCGCGCATGGGAATTGCTAATTCGACGATACCTGTAACTCTTATTCTGTAGCGTAGTAATAGTATTACGATCTTCTACATTGGGATTCTATAAGTTTGAAACCCCAAAAATTTTTAAAAATCATCTTCACGTTCACTGACTGAATGCTATCTGTTCTATCAAAAAAGACATTTGAAAAAACAGTTGAAAAGACAGTTGGAAAGGTGTTTAGAAAGACATTAAGAAGACATTAAGAAGACATTAAGAAGACATTAAGAAGACATTAAGAAGACATTAAGAAGACATTAAGAAGACATTAAGAAGACATTAAGAAGACATTAAGAAGACATTAAGAAGACATTAAGATCTTGGCATGGAAGTGGGGATGACGAAGAACATAGACAGCCTTGACAAACACAGTAGGATGATCGAGGGCATTTGCAAAAAATACGATATTGCTAGTTACACGATACACACACATTGAGGGGTTAGCGCAGTAACTGTATCACTATCTTCTTGGTAGGATATCATTGTAGGTGTTCTAAAAGTCCGAGTCTAGAAACCAGAGAAACGGACCTATAGGCATGCTTCAATCACTCTTTTTGAAAGGGCTTTCTAAATATCTTTCGAATAATCTTTCTTGATAGCATATATATACCTAGCGTTCAACTCGGTAGTCAACTCTGTAGCCAGGAGGGCCTCTGCGGTTTCTTCGTCAAAGCCTCACTCTTCTGAAGACCCGGAATCCTCGTTGACCATCGAGGCAGGAGGTTGAGCCATGCTTGGGTCGTTCGGTTGGCTCCACCTCTTGTACTCGTAGTTGATGGCGAAGCCCGGATGCCATTTGCCAGTGTGGTAGTTGAGCGAAGTAAATCTGACAAACGTCCACCCACAGCCTGCCTCCAGGCAGACAAATTTAAACCTATTCACGAACATAGGGTGTCTTCTCATGTCGTGTGATAGGTTTCGGTGCGACCTCAGGTGGTGTTGTCTAAGATTGTGGTAATGTAAAGAATCCATCCCACAGTCCACACATTCCAATGCTTGAATGGGGAAATCATCCATGTCGATGATTTCCACAGGCGGCGGCAGATCCTTCGGGCTCCCATGTTTCCTGGAATAGTGATCCTTCCAGCTTTCATAGGTCCCAAGCCGTGCCGGGCTCGGACACTTGCCACAGATGTATACTTTCCGTAGGGATGACTCCGGTGATAAAGGCCGGCGGGTCGCGACAGAGTGCCTATAGCAAAGAACAACCCGTTGAATAGGCTTAAGGGAACTCGAGCCAGGGCCATGGACCGGACCTCGATGGACGTCAACTGCTTCTGATGTGGAAAATTCCCGGGGACATTGGGGACATTCGAAGATAATAAACTGCTCCTCCGGATCTCTAAAGATCTCTCTAACCTTTTCTTGAACGTTAGTTAAGAAAAAAAAAAAAAAGATACCTACTTGATAAACGTACCTGGTCCGCGCCTTCATTTTGGCCAAGGTTTTGATTTCGGGCCCGCGGTTCTTGCCGTGCCCTCTGTATATTAGGGGCCGGTGTTCCAATGCGGTTTCGCCTATGCCTCAGTAGAAGCCCCGGCCCCTCCGATATTGCCGCTGACATTGTGTGCCGGCGCTGACTTGCTTGGGTAAGATACCTGGCGAATTCCACAATTTCGGAAGGGGACTGCTGAGTCGATGGGTTTGACCAGTGGGCAAACAGGCGAGGTAGACTGATGTGGAGGAACTCATTGTTTGTAGAGGTGTAGATAGTGAGATTCCACATCGTGCCACTGAAATGCTGGAAAAATGCCTGGAAGTTGTCCTTTGGAAGTTGTCCTTGTTGACAAGGAACCCCTCCCGGCCACAAATCACAAGCTCGGTAACTTGAAAGCCCGAGCGTTGGCAAAGGAAAGTCGAGATCTCCTCGCGGCATTTCTTCTTCAGTGGCTTCAGTGCACTTTGCACGGCAATAACCACGTGAGTTGGGCCTGTGAATAGGCCAAACTCCTCTTCCTATCGAGATCGGATTTTGCCAGCGACCCCGGAAAGCCAGGTTTTCTGGGCTTCGTGACTGCCACGATTCGCGGTCGAGGAACGAAGGAAAAAGATAATGGCCGTGGGTGTCCGATGGAGAGTGTCCGATGCTTGTGCGACTATAGGCTGGTTCTTGTTGTTGTTTTTATCATCCTCGTCGGTTTCTTCATCGATGGTTTTTCCCTCGTCTGTGTCATCCGCAACATCGTCAGCTTCGGCGGATACTCCAGATGAGAGCTCAACAGTCAAGGATTGACTGGGGACAGGATGATCCTAAGGGACCTCCTTGAAGACGAGCGCCTTGTTGGCGATCCTGACCTGGGGAAATCGTCAGGTCTATGATATTCATCGGGTTTCGGACAGCTTCTACCTTTGAAGATTCCAGGCAATCGTCATCTCCTGCGAAAAGCTTGAGTATATAGCTCGACTCACTTTTCCTCCAACATCCTCTCCAAGTTCATCCCTGAATGCAAGAAAGACGAACATGGTCGCTTCATTGTTCCTTTGCCTCTAGGCTATGCAGAGGGGAAAGGGTTCGAAGGTGATATTGATTGTCATCAGCAATGGTCTGAAGTCTGCGAAATGCTACCCCGACGATAATAGCAGGATCTATAAAGTGGAGAAAAAAACCTCACCTCTGCGAATAATAACAATCAAGCTACGAAACAGCAACGAGGCTCAGACTTATCACAACGAAATATGCAAGTGCATGACCGAAGGATCTAATATAAAAGAAATAGCAGAAACAGACAACGCTGTTCTAGATACTGAGGAAGCTAGTCTCCGAGACATAAAGAGGCTGTCAGGGACTAGCGGTTCCTAGTGAGGGCCGTATAGCCCAAACCAGAATAGAGACCTCGGGTACAAGGCTCTCACATCAGATATCTGAATAACTTCATATCAAGAATATCATAACACTCCTGGCTATTAGAGAAGAAACCCCTAGCATATGCCTAACAAATAATAACGACTGGATGGGGCATACCAGACGACCAACAATGACGACTAGTTAGACTATATTCAATACCTTTATAGTATAATAAAAATCAATTAATTATTAATTAATATTTCTGTTTAAAAAGAAAGTCCCTAAAAAGTACCGAAGAAGATACCTACCTATATTAGAATTATTAATATTAAAGCCTCTTTACCCCTAAGACTCTTATTATTATTATTCACGTTATTGGAAGAGTTAGCCTACCCTATATAAGGATAGTTTAAAAATCAAAAACGAAAGTTCTATTATAATATAAGCTAAAAAACTAATTGGTAACCTATAGAAGAGTAATCGAAAGCAAACTATTATCTGCTTAGAATAGAAAACGTAACGGCAGCAAAAGAAAACCTAGAAAACCCTAGAAAAACCTAGAAAAATCAAAATAGTAAATTATAATCGCGAGAAAATAATAAAACTGTCACGAAGGAGTTTTTAAGGGCACTAAATACGGAAAGCGGCATAGACTGGTAATAAGGGTTCTACTAGTAGAAAGGAATAAAGGAATATTCTACTGGTAGAATACTAGTAAAAAGGCCTCATTAATATAGGGATGTTTCTTCTCTTTCTCTTTTTTCCCTAGATTTAGTTACCTAGTTTAATATTATAGCAACCTTTATAGCTTCGCTTCTGACCTTCGTAACATTCTGGATATCTTTCGAATCACCTTTGTTGATAGAACAGATAGCGTTCAACTAGTGAGTGTTAAGATGATTTTGAAAATCTGTCAGAGTTTTAAGTTGGCGTGCGATTAGCCTCAGCCTAAAACTATGACGTCCGAGTATTGAAGGAAACTAAATGTGGTTTTTGGTAGGTGAAGTGCTTGGGTATGTGATTGCTATGTACAAGAAAACAAGCCAGCGCATATGCAAAACGTAACGGCGCAGGCAATGGTGCGAATCAGGTATTCAGGGAGATGCGAAGAAAATATTCTTTAACGAACAACAAAAAAGATCATAAATGCTAGCCAATAAGGGGAAAACAAAGGGGGAGGGGGAGGGAGAAACAGCCCAACAGAATCAGTCCACAATCGAAACAACAATCGCTTCGTTGATGGCTCTTAGAGCCATGCGCTTTCCCTTTTACTCTAGAGAATCTGACACATTGGCATGTACAGAGGCAGGCATGCCTTGGGTACTCATGACTCATGAACTCAAACTTCAAATCCGGTTGCCAGCGTCAGAGGGCTTTCGGTGGCCGTCTTCTCCACCTAGGGCGGACTGATACATGAGAGCCTCCTGGGGCCAGTCATCGATCAGGCCGCTTTCCTGGGTTCCGGGCCTTTGTTGATGACTATGAACTGCGTATCCTGCGCCATCCCCATGATAACCGGGTTGTTGTCCACCGGCGAGAGAACTCTGCCTGGTCGGGCGATACTCGGCTCTTGGTTGGACCGGATCATGCGGTAGCTGCTCAACAGGGCTATTGATCATGTCAAAGCTGAAGCGGAAATCGCGGGATGGACCAGGACCAGGTTCGTTAGAACCATCCACCATGTCGAAGCGGTGATCGTCAAAGTGGGGATCATCAAAGTGATGATCGAAATGGTCGTCATCCTCCGTCACTATCGTTGCGGACTGTGGCTCCTGGATGTGAGGCACGGCCGAGGTCGGTGCAGGGACAGGCGTCGAGGAAACAAAGTTCTCCGTGCGAGTGTCAAGTTCCGGCAGAGTTACAGGCGCCATGTCCCGATACGACTCTTGCAGGGTGACAGCTCTGTCCTCAGGGACCGCAGTGGCTGGGGATCGAGGCACGACAGGCACGTCAGCGTCAGGAATGATACTAGACTGCCGGATGCTGTGACCCATGGTACTTCCAGGCTTGGAGCTACGGCTAGCACGGGGCTGCATAAGATTGAACGGATGATCTTCGTCCAAGTCGCGGATGCTGAATTGAGCAACTGTACGCAGCTTACGCGTCACCCAGGAAGCCAGAACCTTTCCACGCTGCTTTTCACCAAGTCGCGAGCGAGGGAAGTCCCCGTGGGAGACGAAGGCAACAATATCTGCGACGACCTGGTGTTCGCCCAAGATTGTGTCGACAATGACAGGAACAAGAGAGGCCAGGAACGACTTGCGAGTGACCTCGACGACCACCACGATCAAGCCGCCTGCTTGGAAGATGGCACTGTAGACAAATTGGTTAGCAAGTGTGTAACCAAAGCATAATACGGAAGAACCACTCACCATCCTCCCTTCATAATGTTGCGGTGGCACCTCTCTACCGAGTTCTCAATATCCATTGGGAAGTGATTCAAACCATTGACCTCAAAGGTCTCGCCGATGCTTCCAAGAACGAAAAGAACCTGCATCTCAACAGGCTGACCCCCAGGACCAATGGGACGAGTCACAGTATGCAAGAAGCCAAGATCTCCGGTACGGACGTAGGGTACGTTGGGGTCACCATCTACGACGCGACCATTCATTCTCTCAGCGTCAAACTCGTTTGTGGACCTGTAGAAGCCTTGGGCACAAGCATCTGATTGGACCCAAATCTCACCGTACTCGCCAACATGAGCCAATGTGCAGGTTTCCGGGTTAACGATGGCAATCTGGGTATTGACGGGCACCATTCCAGAATCTTGGACCACAAGAGCCGTTGGGTCCGTATCATGGTCCACGGGATAGATCAGACCGCGGCGAAGACTGCGAAGATCCAGACAAAGCTCAATCGGTTCAATGCACATGTACGATCTCGTGACAATCATGGGGTTCAGGACGTGCGAGTAGACAACGTTGATTGCGGTACGGTCCAAGCCAGCTGATGCAAAGTGAAGTCGCGTCTTCTGGTAGATATCGACTCTGGGACGACCTTCGGCAGAAATCATCAAGTTCTTGAGCTCCTGCAGCTGGAAGCCCTTTCCGGCCATGGTGCTCATAGCATAGTCCAACATCTGACTAGTGGCATAGGTGTCCTTGATCTTATACCGTGCAAGGGTCACAAACAGCGTCATTGGGTTCTGAGCAAAGTCGACAGGAGAGACGAGGTAAGTAGGAGCACCGACGTAGACACCCATCAAACAAGTATGAAGGAATCCAAGACCCAGAGTGCTGCGCACACTACCAAGTACTGGTCGCGAGCTAGTCATTTGACAGGTCTCTTTCTGCACCTTGCACATGCCCATGATGGTATCATGCCCAATCTGCACAGAAATTCGTCGTTGATCTGGAGTCCAGTAGGTCCAAACGAGGGCAGCCTGATTGCCCTGGAGCCAAGTATCCTTCATCGTGTAGCCAAGCTCACGACAACCGTGTGATTGCTTCGAAGGCTTCGTGGTGTTGTAGATGGCCGGTACACCAATGCGAAGAACCTGTGCAGACTGCTTGATATGTTGGGAAACAAGCTTCTGCCGCATGACATGGTCAACCTCGGTGTTGACAATGATAGCCTTGACATTGAAGTCGTTGATCACATGAAGGAATGCAGGAGCATCCTCAGAGAGGCGGTTCTGGTCAATGGGGGCCACCGGGATAACAACAACACCCAAGCAGAAGCAGGCATGAACGGCATAGATGTATTCCTCCGAGTGAGTGTACATCAAGACCAAGTGGTCACCGGGTCGAACCTTGACCTTGTTCTTGAGGTAGGTTGCAACCGCGGAGACCTTCAGATCAAACTTCTTCCAGGTAATACCCTTGCCTTCTTTACCACGGCCGTCGATGGAGCAATAGGCGAGCTCTTCAGCCTGGCGTGAAACCCGCCACTGGAAGAGATCGACGATCGTCTTGAATTGGTTGAGCGGGGTAGAGGTTCGATCATCCATAACGACATCTCTGTAGTCCACGCCAGAATATTGTTTCTCCTGGTAGGCCAAAATGTCTTGTCGGGACGCCAGGGCAAGGGGTGACCAGATGCCACCCTCGGGGTCAACACCAACGGGCAAGTTCATCACAGACCGCTCTACACCAAACTTGACGTGTACAGCCTGCAACATACCGGCTTCAAAGTCCTTGCGGCACAGCATGTTGCCAATCTCCAATCTACCATTCTTGGTCACACGAGGGAGACTGTTGGGGGCGGTGATCAAAACACAATAGACTCGGAGATGGTGTTCTTGATAGAGAACTTCCATACATCGCTCGGCAAGTGAATCAAGAAGGACAGAGTCAAGCTGACGCGGCGGACCACCAGACGTTGTAGGTGCCGTCGAAGCAGCATACGACTCCAAGACAATAACCGGCAGATGTTCTTCATTCACAAACACATCAAATGCCGTGCAATCATGGATCTTGGGCACCTTCTTCAGGAGACTGACGACCAAGTGCTGAACAAAGAAATACCGGTGTTCGGCAATCTCCTGGCCATGCTCAGTCCATTCCACTTTCTGGCGCAGTCTGTCTTCATACAAACCCAGGACAAAGACCTTGCCTTCAATCACACAGCCTAGCAGACCAGTGCGCAGGAACTCAGGCTCCACGAGAACAGGGGTAGGATTGGGATCTTCAAACTTGTAAGGCCGAGCATGGAAGATGGCTTCGGTGTGCTTGGGCAGCGCCCAGAAGCCTCCCGACAGTGACGGAGAGTCCACCCAAATTTCACCAACAACATTTGGTGTGCACAGGAGATTGGTCTCAGGGTCGACGATGGCGAGGGTAGCATCAGGAATAGGATAGCCAAAGGCACCGACTCGGACAGTATGCGGCATAGTGCTAGCATACCTGCGAGCGTCCTCTCCCATTGCCACCACGACGATTTCGTTGCTTTTGAGAGCCTCCTTGTCAAGGAGGACCTCGCCAAGGTCATTCTTTGCGGTCTCCTTTGGAGCCGAAATGCGAGCCCCACCGCCCAAAAGACTGCTACCAAAGCCGGTGGGGGCGTCTGACTTCTCAAGCTTCTCGTCTTCTTCCTTCTTGTCTCGTCCTGCTGGGTCCATCTCATGGGTCAAGACACATCCCATTCGCTCCTCGCCACCTAGCCAGTCGCGTACACTAATGACCATGCCGCCATGCTCGGGTAAACAAAGCATAGGACAAACAATCTCTCTGGCACGAGGATTTCTCATGGGTCGCAGCCATCGGTCTGACAGGATCTCGTGGAATTCCGAATCAACAGTGATTGTGTCGATTAGACAAATTTTAACGCTGCCGAAGTTGGGTTCTGAGTTCTTTTTGAAATGTCTGGTGGACATGGGATCCTGTTGGTAGTTGTATGCGGCGATCTTCAGTCCCGAGTAATCTGCAGCCATAATGGTCGCCCTGTACTTTGTAATAAGATGAGCATACAGACCGGGCGTTTCAACCGCGCGGTCCTCGTGCCAGACGGTTGTGTGGCCGCCGTAAACGGTCAAGAGAACACCCAGAATCATACCAATTCCTTGTCTTGGGTCAAGGTAACTGATAATGGTTTCGCCCTTGGTCGCGTATGGTCTGGCACTAGACTCCATGGGTACAGTTGAGACAATGGCACTCAGACAGGCCATCTGGTGCATAATGGTTCGGTGGCTCATCACGACACCGCGCATGTCTCCTGTCGGAGCCCTCGCAAACTCGATGAATGCTAGATCGGGCACAACGAGAGCTGGTGTATCGTCCTTCTTCTTGGGATGAAAGCTGCCGAACTCATTGGTCTTCCACCATTCAACTCCACGAGGCCAATTGAGCTTCTGTGCGGTGATGTCACGCTGGAAACCCTTCAGGTTGTTCTCAGTGGTCAAGGCTAGGTGGGCTTGCGTCGAGGTGAGCACCAAATTCAGGCTTTGGTAATCATCCAGGCTGTTAATTGGAACAGCGACCACTCCTGCGATGAAACAGCCCATGAGGGCCACGGCGAACTCGATGATTTCAGCCTCGCGATAGATCAGCGCGACACGATCTCCGCGGTACAAGTTGCTCTTATCACGAATAACCTGCGCAACCTTTTCTGCGCGGCTTGCTAGCTTGTCCCATGTGATTGAGGCAATCTCCTTGCCCTTCTGATCCAATACCCAGTATGCAGGCTGTTTCGGGTGGACTCGTGCGCGGTGTCGAAGAACCGTCGGAAGATTGTCAAAGTTTGACATGGGAATGTTCTTGTCATGAGGATCATTCACTGCAAAGGGAATTTCTCGAGGCTCAAGGGGTAAAAGATGCTGAATCGCCGGGCCGTGGGGCAGTTCGGAGGGAGGAATGAATGGCGGTGCCATGTTCGCCGTTGGTGAGAAGGCCTCGCCTGATTGAGAGTAGCGATGGAAACCACCACCATAACTTTCCCTGTAATCATCATGCTGCTGTCCAGCAAAGTCCGAGAAGTAGCCCTGCTGAAAATCCAACATTGTCGACTGTCGCGTGACCCCACCCGAGGCAGGATCGTAGCCCTCCATACCATCATCCATGTACTCGGGCTGATCATATTCAGACTGAACATATTCCGGCTGTGACTCGGGGTTAAAGGCGTAGTTCTGGCTCATCAGAGTCGCGGTGCGCGACCCATCTTGGCCCTGCGAACCGGGGATAGGAGGTTTGGGAAGGAAAAGCGAATCGTACGAGGACGTAGATGGCATTCGATCAACAGCTTGTAACATGCCCGTACTATCTCGCTCGTGAGATCCGGCTGGAGCCGGGGACGGATTCTGTGCGTCCACGCTGACTCTGTGGTTGTACCCATATCCTCCACTACTTTGCATGCCATCGTATGCGCCTGCATAGGTCGGAGAAGCGATGGTCGGTTGTGAAGACTCAGCAGTCGGTGGTCGAACGCTCAATATCGCTGGCGGGTTGATATGGGAGCCTTCGGACGGGTCCCCATAGCCTGCGGCCGCATGAGAGCCTATCTCAAGCGGCTTGTTGGGGCCGAGAAACTGGGAGAGCAGGAGGGTACGTCGCTTTTGATACCTATTCCGACGTTAGTGCGCCGTTCTTGTGTAGCAGACCTCATGTGACTCAGTGGGCGACCAATGTGTCCCCATGTTAATGCTCGTCCGGGATTCCCATGCTACGGGACGACTGCTTACCCTTTCTCGGTAATATCACCCTCCTGTTCAAACAACACCCTGTGTAAGCGCAAGGAAGACATGATCAACTCTGGGAGGTTGAAACATACCTCCAGCTCCCTGTCCAGCTCCCGCAAAGCGGACTGGAACTCTGGATTCTCCTCCGCCATTAGAATACGGGAAGGACCTCAATTTGAGGCAAGTGGATCGAACACGCGGGGGAGGGATGGAGAAATGGTCAGTCAAGAAAGCCTCATCTCATGGGATTTCCCGAGGTGCAACAAGTGGTAGCCGAAGAGGGGTGACGTGCAGAGACCCCTGCTGCTTGTAGTTGAATTTCCCTGGCAATGTCGACCAACCACCGACGAATTGTTCTGGTCTCAAGTGTTGGACCTTCGCGCTGGAGACAACGTCACCCACCCCAAAGGCGGTCAGGCCAGCCGAAGTGTACAAGTGAGACAAGTGCTGACCAGAATAGTTATCATCGGGTAATTTGGTGCTATATTTATGGATATCATGGAGATGAGGAGTTAAGCGAGTCAAGGAAATCAAGGTTACCATTGCAACGCTAGAAGTATCAGGGGCTATATACGAAGAACGGTGTACCGGGTGGTTGTGATAGAAACTGTGGCTTTTCTCAGGTACCAGTGGGCGTTGCGTCTCGGCCCCCAGTCAGCTGTACTTATTTAGGAGCGTCTACTCATGAATACAATCCTATGGAGGAATTGTATATTCGTCCTGTAGTTATGTACAAGAAGATAAGGCGATTCATGCGAAGAAGAATGTAGTGTTAAGATAATTACAAGATCTCGGACATGTTAAATCCAATGGCGGGGAAGTATTGAAACGTTGCAAATTGTGGCACTTTAATGTGAATGCCAAGCCGGAAGGCCATACGGAGTACTGTCCATACAGTGTAGACAGTACTGTCAGTATTATTTGGACACCTGAGGCCATGGGCAGTGATGGCTGTTAGGTCACATGACCGAGGGACCTCTCTGTGCTTACCTCATCCGAGTGAGTGCCCTAAAATTCCTCATGTGACTCCACCCACACACCACAGACCGCTAAGCGAGAGCACCTCCAAATTCCTGTGTGGATAGCCATCCCGATTGATCGTTCAACCACCCTCGACAACCCGGTCACCCATTACCACCACCCCCCCTCGACAATCAAGATGTCTGACTCCGGGGACGTTCAGGCCGTTCAGCTGCCTAAGGATATTGCCCACCTCGACAACCAGCCCGTTCTCCTGTTCGGCAAGTGGAGCTACGAGGATGTCGAGATCCGCGACATCTCCCTGACGTGAGTCTACCTCAAATCGACGACAACGAGGTTTTTCTGGAAGGATTTGGTCCCGGGGGTTATATTCAGGGAGCGTGTTGCGTTGCAAGCGATGGGAGAAAGGGCATACGGGAATTCTGCGCGCGCCGGGACAAATTTTTCTGGAGGAACCAAATGTCGAATTTACCGTGCGGAATTCGAATGGCTAACATCTTCTGCCCGCCAACAGCGACTACATCCAGATCCGCCAGCCGGTCTACACCTCCCACTCCGCCGGTCGCTATGCCGCCAAGCGTTTCCGCAAGGCCCAGTGCCCCATCATCGAGCGCCTCACCAACTCGATCATGATGAACGGCCGCAACAACGGAAAGAAGGCCATGGCTGTCCGCATCGTTGCCCACGCTTTCGAGATCGTGCGTTTCCCTTTCAATGTCGATGATTTACCTCGGGGGACAGATCTGCGAAGAATTGGACAATCGTTCAACTTCCGCCCAGATACCTTAAGCATTACATCTTTAATGATCCGCATCTAACTCTTCCATCTAGATCAACATCACCACCGACTCCAACCCCATCCAGATCGCTGTTGATGCCATCGTCAACTGCGGTGCCCGTGAGGATTCCACCCGTATTGGTTCCGCCGGTACCGTCCGCCGCCAGGCCGTCGATGTTTCTCCCCTCCGCCGTGTCAACACCGCCATTGCTCTCATCACCATTGGCGCCCGCGAGAGCTCTTTCCGCTCCGTGAAGTCCATCTCTGAGTGCCTTGGTTCGTTCTATCCCATTCCTCGAATGATGCGTTGGTGAACTTATTGAGAATTTTAACTAACATTTCCCTCTAGCTGAGGAGCTCGTCAACGCCGCCAAGGGTAGCAGCAACTCCTACGCCATCAAGAAGAAGGACGAGCTGGAGCGTGTTGCCAAGTCTAACCGGTAAAGGGTGTACTGGATGCATTCTCCGTTTGGTCCTATGTGTTTTATGGATACTGGAGTGAACGGGGTGTTTTTCACCGGGTTTCGGATGATTGACATACAACTGCCCGGGCTGTACATGGATTGGGACAGCCACGGAGGAAGCAGGATCCAAAAATGGGAACACAATCGGATAGCTTCTTTTCAGCAGTTGTGATGCGGTCACAAGGGCCTTGGGTGGTAATGGCCAAGTCTTAAGTGAAAAAACAAAATTTTTTTACTGTTCACATCATGCGATTATGGATTTTCTGTAGCATTCAAAAAGTAGTCTACGAGTTCTTTCAGATGACATTTTTAAGGAATTTTCCATTGTAATCAGATCTAAAAATGCTCGGATCAAGTAACAAACGCATTGATGATTTGCAGTATCATTCTGATGCTTTGGTCATAGGCAGGCCACTGAATGGGCATAGTGGAGGCGCCCGCGCTTGTTCTCCAAGTTGGGTCGCTTATCGATACGGCGGGAAAAAAAGTTTCGGAGCGCAACTGACCTCCAGCCTCTTTTCCCTTCCACCTTCTATTTACACCCACCCCGGAGGATTTTAAAATGGTCAAACGAAAGCTTGGGGCCTTGGAAAAGGTTGAGGCTGATCTGTGAGTGTTTATTGTGTCTAATTGATGTGCGCCTGAGTGCGACCGAGTTGTGAAGCCGAATACTGACTCGTTCTCTGTCCGCCATAGGCCTAACTTGCAACACAAGATTCGGAGAGATCCCAAGTAAGTGGCTCAAGTGCTCTAGTGATCAAGCTAGGTTCAATGCTGATCAATTTTTCCCTGTCTTTAGGTCTTACATCGAGGATTTCCGCGCCCAACACTACCAATATGAGTCGCATCGAGAAATTTTCATGGCGGCGCCCTCTGCGGCCACCGACACTGGCATTATCTCTCTGAGAGAGTTGATCGACTTCATTTCTCACGTCGCCGATTGCTATCCTGAGATCTTGAAGGACTTCCCGCAGCAGCTCATTGACATGCTGATGCAGCATCACCTGGTCTTGGAGCCGGAATTGCGAGAGAAAATCGTTGGAAGCATCGTACTTTTGAAGAAGAAGGACCTCATCGATTCAGCTACGCTGCTTCACACCCTTTTCCCGATTCTTATTACCACGCCCAGCAAGACCCTCCGCGCTCTTTTGTTCACGAAAATCCTGTCGGAGCTGCGCCAGGCTAATTCGAAAACCACCAACCACAAGCTGAACCGAACGATGCAGACCGTTTTGTTCAACTTGGTTACCTCCGATCGCACGTCTTCCAAGGCTCTATGGGCTATCAAAATCACCCGAGAGTTGTGGAAGCGCCAGATCTGGACGGATGCCAAGGCTGTTGAGGTTATGAAAGAGGCGGCGCTTTCGCAGAATGAGAAGGTGATTGTTGGCGGAACGCGTTTCTTCCTGGGTGGTGACAAGGAGCGTGAAGAAATGGAGGATGAGAGCAGCGACGAAGAGACCCTTGATATTGGGCGTCTCCGTCATACCCTACAGATCAACAAGAAGTCGAAGAAGAAGGCCCGTGTTGCGGAGAAGGCCATGGCTACGCATAAGAAGAAGGAGCGCAAGAAGAACCAGCCTCACCCTCTCAACTTCTCGGCCCTTCACTTGCTCCATGATCCGCAAGGATTCGCCGACAGTCTGTTCACCAAGCATTTGCAAAGCAGCAAGTCTAAGCTGAATTTGGAGCAAAAACTCCAGGTTCTGCAATTGGTCTCGCGTCTGGTTGGCCTGCACAAGCTGCACATCATGCCGCTCTACTCCTACTTCCAGAAGTTCCTTACGCCTCGCCAGCCTTCGGTCACCTCCTTCCTAGCATCGTTGGCCCAAGCATCGCACGATCTGGTGCCTCCAGATGTCCTTGAACCTCTCATTCAGAAGATTGCCAACGAGTTTGTCTCGGAAGCATCAGCAGGAGAGGTTGCCACTGCTGGTCTTAATGCCATCCGAGAGATCTGTGTAAGACAGCCCCTAGCAATGAACGAAACCCTCCTCCAGGACCTTGTCATGTACAAGAAGAGCAAGGACAAGGGTGTGATGATGGCGTCCAAGGGTCTGCTTAGTCTTTTCCGTGATGTTGGAGCAGAGATGCTTAAGAAGCGGGATCGCGGCAAGGAAGCCTCCATGGGTCTCCGCTCCGGCGAGAAAGAGCAGAGACGGTTCGGTCAACAAGAGATCGGCGGAATCGAGGGTCTCGAGCTTCTCGAGAAGTGGAAGGAAGAAGAGCGTCGCAAGAGACGTGAGGAGAAGGGTCTGGCTTCTGATGCCGAGGATGACGAGGACGATGAAGATGACTGGGCCGCTTGGAACGTCGAGGATGATGATGACAGTGACGACTCTGGTGAATGGATCAATGTCCAGAGCGATGTTGAGATTGAACTCAGCGATTCTGAAGATGAAGGCAAGGACCGACCCTCCAAAAAGTCCAAGCAGGATGAATCAGAGACCAAGGAGAAGGACGATGCGGCCCAGGAGGCCAAGCTATCCACCCTCGCTACCACCCGAATCTTGACTCCTGCCGACCTGGCCAAGCTCGCCGAGCTTCGCGCTCAGGCCTCTGTCGACTCTGCTATCAATGGGCCGAAGTCCCGCCGGGCTGCTCTGCTTGCTGCCCGTCACACGGATGACCCCTTGACTGCTGCAGAGATCGAGGGCCTGGCCTCCTTGTCCGCTGCGAAGGCCACGCGTGAAGAACGTATTGCCCACGCACGCGAGGGCAAGCCGGATCGCGAGGAGCACAAGAGTAAGGAAGGCAGACGCAGAGAACGGAAGCAGGAGCAAGGCAAGAGTACTACCAACAAGGAGAAGGCCCGCCGCAAGAACTTCCTCATGACCCTGGGCAAGGCGAAGAGCAAGAACAAGCGCAGTCTGGTGGAGACTCGCGCTGTGCTGAAGGCACACCACGAACGCCAGAAGAGAGGCGGCAAGCGTGGCAATGCTGGAAACTGATTGAAAGTCCGTCTATGTTAATTCTAACTTTGATATACTTGCTCTTGGCATTGCGTTTAGGTCATGCTCATTGGTCTGTTGAGGGATGGGCGTTTAATCTGTTTTTCCATTTGATGTTCGCAAGTTATATATGAGACCCAAAATGTGATTTACAATATACTGCATCCATTTGCCCATTAGTGCTATCAGGTTGAGTACCTAACTTGTAACCCCGTTGCTCCAAGCTACGTGAAGGCCCGATTCTTGATTATGGGCTGAAGGGCTGGGTATTCGACAACTCTGCCTATGTGTCTAGGATGTACATCTTCTTCCACATCTACTAGGTTTTAAATAACCGCTCGACATCCATCTCAGTCAGCTTTCTGAGTTTTTGATCATCGCCTATCTGGAGGGAGATATTCCTACCTTTTGACACTCGGCACACCCGAGGGTCGCGGCAATATATACTTTGGCCGCGTCCAACATGTTACAATCTGGAAGGAGAACTTGCCCAAGAGACTCTGGCATGCAATGCAAATAAATTAATATCTAGGACCCGTAGACAAAACCCAGCTACTTTCACTTTCAATATCACATATCTTGTAATCGATAGTGGGTTGCTATGATGCTCAAGATGACTCTAGATGTAAGCAATGTCACGTGACCGATGAAGCACATAGCCCTAAGCCCTATCCCAAATAGGTTTAATGGAAAACGTGTCAAGGCGCGTGTCCCCCGCGTCGCGTTTCCCAGCCGCATCATTTTGCATCACCTCAGTCCTTATCTTTTCCATCCCGCATTCTTTCTTCCACCCCTCAACCATACCTGAAGTACTTTACTCGGCCCTTGAGCTTTTGCCTCAGGCCTACATAACCTTTTACACTCCTCGTTTGTGTCTCTTTCGCTCCGCTTCGCAGTCCTCAGTACAATCTCCACTCCTTTCAATATGCCATCCATCGTCACCAACTCGAACATGCCTACCTCCAACAGCACACTCTCCAAGCGACGCCGCTTCCAGGCTCCCATCACAAGCTTCTTCCCTTCAGCTCCGGCTTCTTCGGAGTCCGCTGATGGCCATACCGTATCACACAACCACTATTCTGCCTCGACCTTCTCCGCAACCCCCGTGGTACCAGCCAGGGTGCAGGCTTCACTTCTTTCGGTCGGAATGCGGGTCCGCAAATCCGTTGCAGATGGATACAAGACCCAGTTGTCATTGAATGCCGAGAAGGCAAAGACTGCAGTTGTTGCATCTGAACCTCGCCTCGCTCAACCTTACTATGGCAACACTCGTCATGCCGAACTTGCGCCCTTTTCTGGCTTCTCCAAATCAGCCAAAGAACCATATTCAATTAATACAGACGACGGCGATGCCTTCTCCCTCCCTCCCAGCAGCCAGGAATCTATCACATCAACTGCCTCATACGCTGGTGCGTTGAATGGCCACAAACGATCATTCGACTTTGAGGATGATGTTTATGCCTACGAGAATTCGGGCAACGAGACCCCTCGAGGACGACCCATCCTATCTCCTAGACGCCGGTTGCTCGCTCAGCACACTAGCAACCTGCCCAAGATGGACCTAGATGACTTCGAAGAGGCGTCTTTTCTCCGTCAACGGGAGGAAGTCGATTCGGACTACTTGCGAATGGACTGTGCCTAAAATGCCCTCAAGTCGTCCTACTTGCATCGAGTTTCCTGTTATTGCTACTGGATGGCCCACCAGAGAAATCCGATCTGCCTTGTTGAGACTCGACACATTTCCCGAGTCAAACCTTTTCAAGCTTTCCCACTTGCCCTCCTTTGCCCTTATCACCTCTGTATGACCACCCACTTTTTCCTTGTTTGCCTTGTACCTATACCCACTTTTGCTTCAATTATGTACTATCATTGCTTGTATCATTATTTTGAAATTCATCACCCGTCGTACCAATGCGTACGAATCAATATCTGAACATGTCCGTTTTTATTTTTCTCGCCGAGGCTCGTGTCAATCACTAATTCCAATCTATGAAAGTGGCTGAGGGAAGATCGCCGACGAGTCAGCCTGGGTGCATCGAGGTGGAGCCCGGAGTTAGCTCGCACCCTGTTGATCCTGACCCTGACAGGATACGATACGGAACTACGGTCGCAGCGACGGTCCGAGGTTGGGTTGCCATGATCCAAGGCTGTCACGGTGTCACCTATTTACTTTTCGGAAAAATTCTTCCTTTGCGGTAAGACACGCAGCTCGGGGCCAACCAAGTCACTCGACGGGAGGCCTTTCTGCAGCGTCAGTGGGGGCTGATCTCAAAACGGTGAAGCTGAGGCTTGCCACGAGTTTTAGCGCATTTGGGGCCTGCAGAAGTTTGGGGGCCGCGCTTTAATTGCAACCTGCCAATCACGTCTTCAGGGAGGTCTCATTATTATCATGTCATACCAACCGATTTATTCGGGGTCAGCGCGAACCCGCCCCAGTGGGTCAGGTACAGTGATTGTACGACTCGATCAGCGCGAGTGTCTGCAGATGCGTTCTCTTAATAATGGGAAGGATCGGACCCTTACCTGTCGTCACAATCCCAAAAGACTACTCAACCTCTGTGGAAATGGTCGCCGATAATCGATTATGTTACTTTCCCTCGGGCAATGTCGCCAAAGGGAACGTCCCATGCTCCGACGACACAAGTGCCACCTGCTGTGGATCGCAAGACATTTGCCTTTCGAATGGACTCTGTTTGAACGTTGCTCACCAGCCGTACGTGTTATCTCGAGGAGCGTGCACCAATTCCGACTGGAACTCAGGATGTTCAAGCTATTGTTGTGAGTGCATGCTGTGATTGCGACGCATGCGCGCAAAGTCTTGGACAGAGAGAATTAGATAGCGCAACTAACAGACATCGCGCCCTTCAGCTAAGAGCACGCCGAGCATGGGTGCTTCGATTATCAACCTGAGTTTCTACAATCAAACCGCAATATACTGCTGCGGCACCCCCATCATTGATGGTGACAAGATCGTCTGCCCCGATAACCCTACCTCTGGCTTCGAAGTCCCTTCAGGCTGGGCTATTCCTGGCCGTGCACTGTTAGCCAATTCTACACTACTCGACGCGATCGCAACAACAACTTCACCATCTGCAACAGCCTCGGTCTCATCCTCATCCTCGGCCGCCTCATCAACCTCATCCTCGTCGTCATCTTTATCCCCATCTTCATCAGACTCAACGGCCACTTGCAGTACATGTCATGAAACCGCAATCGGTGCCGGAGTGGGGGTACCACTTGGTGCGATCGCTTTGTTCTCGATAATTTGGGCGTTATTTGAGCGGCGACGGGCATTGAAGGGACGAGGAATGGCACCTTCTGCAGGTACACCATTTGGCGGCCCATATACGAACCTGCGTGACAGAAGGAATCGCCCGGTAGAGTTGGACAATGTGCATCGGGTACCGGAGCTTCCCAGTTCGATGGATAGTCCGTCCGAGATCATGTCAAAGGGCAGCGTGAAGTAACGGGCTCATATCAAAAGAGAATTTACTGAGAGCATCAGTTTCTCTTTTCTGGGCGTTCTAGCTGTTGTGCTATTCTTGTCAATTTTCTGAAGCGTGTCTCGAGCGATTGTATTTGCGAATTTCGCCAAAATGATTGACGCATTCTGGAACTTAGCATTGAACTTAGCATTGAACTTAGCATTGAAGCGATAAGAAATGGAGAGATTTTAGAGCAAATCAGTCAATGGTGATATTGACCCATCCCAGTCTTTTTGCATTGGACCCTCTTGTGATCGGACTTTTGATTCCAATTTGACTGCGGATGTCAACCGAGGCCCTGTATGTTTTCCTTCTACCCAATCGATGCTCACATGCTGAATTTTACATAGGGGATTCAGTCTCAGCCCTTGGAGTATCCATTGCACAGCACGAATTGCTCCGGATATCACAACAGGGTTCACAATGTCTTCTGAGGTATTACAAAGGAGCCCTTGAGCAGAAAAGCCAGCTCTTAGAAACTACAGTGGGCCTCATGAAGCTATTGGATTCGAACGAACTACTGCGAGGTGCTTGCCAGCTTACATTGTGGCATACCGATCTTTACATGGGAAACATCTAGGTCTCGCAAGAAGAGCGTTCAAAAATTGTTTCAATCATTGATTTCCAGTCGACTTCGGTGCTCCCTGCATTTCTCCAGGCTCAATGGCCTGTGTTTCTGAAACCCCCGCAAAATTATGACTATGTGACGGAATATTCCAACCGAGTCTTCCATCCGATTTCAACCAACTCGATGAAGAGAGCAGAACTATTGCGATGCGAGAATGGTCTCAAGTAAAATTGAACAAGGCTTAGGAGATATCAACCTACCTTGAGAATAGGAAAACACACGGTGCCATGAATGTACATCGTGTTTTCCGAGAACTCTTCACCTGATGTGCAGAAGTCTCTGAAGTAGGGATTGTTCCACTTCATGCGTGTTTGATTGAGATATCCCAAAATTGGGCGGGCCTTGGATTCTCTGGAAAATGCCCGTTTTCATTCAGCCATGCAGAACTTGATGCACATGAATGTCATTTTGCCGAATACCAGGCTTGTCAGGAGGTTCGGGCGCTTGCCGAGGAGTGTCTCGATACTGATGCTAAAGGATGGATTGCCCCCCAATTGGATATCACCGAAAAGAGAAAGCAGAATGAGGAGTTAATGGCTCTATACGTTGAAAAGGTTGCCGGAGAGAGGTCTGCAGAGGAGGCGAAGGCGATGTGGCCGTTCCATTGAGGGTTTGCAGTCTTTCTAGAAAGTCTCCGAGGATAGGCTACGATAATTTATGTGTCCTTCAAAACTGGACAGCACCCTCACATTCTGAAAGGACAAATCATGATTATAATTCCTCATTTCTGTGTGACAACGCTAAAGCAGACGACAAACCAAGACTATCTCAAGAGGCTTCGCCCTCTGGTTTCACAATGTCCCTAAGCTTGAATGTCGTAGTAAAATTCTTTTGCTTAACGAACCATGCGTTGATCAATTCCCATTCCTGAGAAGGATCTTGGAATTGGATCTTTTGAGAACTGCGTTAGGACTGGGATGTCACTAGAAGGTGTCAGGGAAACTCACCTCAAATCGTCGTAACAAGCTGGGCACGAGCTTGTAAATCTCAAGCAAGCTGATATTCTTCCCAATGCAGGTGCGACTGCCCATTCCAAACTGGAACATTGTGCCATTCATCTCTTTGATGCGACGATCTTCAGAGTCCTTACCACTTTCTGTCTTGCTAAGCTCTTCGTCTGGGAGCCAGCGCTCCGGACGATAGATCTCTGCATCATCACCAAAGATACCCTTATTCATATGAATCAGCCAGGCCGAGCAGCCAACGATTGTCCCACCGGGCACGAAATGACCAGCAACTTCTGCTCCCTGTTGTGGCACGATACGTTCCAGAGGAAGTCCTGCAGCAGGATGCAGCCGGAAAGCTTCTTTTATACAGGCATCCAGGTAAGGAAGTCGCTGACTCTCATGCCAAGTGACAAGTCCTGTCTCAGAGTCTCCAAAGGCTCCGGCGCGAGCGGCATCATCAATTTCAGTCAAGAGACGCTTCAACGCCTCGGAATTCTTAAGCAAGAAGTAAAATACGGCTGATAGACTAATAGCAGTGGTCTCGGAACCGGCAAAAGCCATGCTTACAGCCATTGTCTGGACCAAAGTCTGGCTCATGAACTCTGGGTGTGCTTCATGAGCTGCCAAGAATTTGGAGAGCAGGTCTGGCGACTTGACGCCGAGATCAGACGCAGACTTTCCGTTGGAAAGCTCTGGGAGTCTCTCAGCCATGCGGTTGCTGGCAAATCGTGCCACAGGGAATGTAGCATCAATGAAGCCCCATTGAGAGAGCTTGAGGTAGATTGGGTTCTTGAGAAGAAGCCGGTCAAGGAAAGGTATTTGACCAATCTAGAAACATCAGCGATACACATGACAATGATGAGGAACAGTGACATACTGGCGCAACATAGAGGAACAGCCATGACAGGTATGACACGATACCGTCAATGTCTTTGTTCTTTTCCACGAAGCCATGTCTCTTGCTGTACGTGATCTCTCCAATGACATCAAAGGCATAAAACTGCAACCATTGAGTGAAGTCACAACCTTCGGGGTTATTGACATAAAACTTTCTTGTTTGTTCCAGGAACAACTTGGTTGTATTGTCGACAAAGGGCTCATATTGGACCAAGGCTGACATGGCGAATGCCGAGTTTACGCAACGGCGGAATTTCGCATGGAAATCGTTGTCCGTTGAACTGAACAATGACTGCAAGCGGTGGCCTCTGGCAATGGATTGTTGGACAACGTAGAACTCGGACTATATTGGCTGTCAATAATGGTCCTAACGCCGATTTTGAAGCAATTGAATGTACGTACCTTGATAAACCCTTTATTCAATCCATATATCGACTTGAGCGCTTGAGGATCCGAGAAAGACAAAGAATTTGGGCCAAGACGAACCACATCGCCGTACTTTTTATGAAGAGCACGATGGGTGACTTCTGGCCTTCGACCATAGACATCCACGAAGCGCCACCAGTCTGTTAAAGAAGCCAATAGTGGACCTGGATACTTGTTGAGGCCATTGTGATATCGATTCTTGACTAGCCACAGCACCAGAACTGTCAGAGACACTGCTATCCAGTGCTGGGAGAGGATGCGAATGATGTGATCCGTTAGTCCATGCATCTTGAGGGAGGATCTTGTTGAAAGACGACGAAGTTTGGAATCACCAAGGCAGCCAGAGAAAGCGATATCCTATGCAAGATATAGTACAAATCGGCATATCACCCGTCCTTCTAACTACCGGGCCCTGCCAGAATAGTTGAAGCGTGGAAACTTGCCACGACGACTTGGACCAAGGCTTATCATCCAGGACATTCAAGCCCCATCGCGGAGCCGGAACTGATTCAGCCAGGATGTGGGAGCCATGCCCACCTCTTGGATCCAATCAGATTGCATTCTTGACCTCAGGCAATCTCGAGTTGGAGTAGTAGGGGGGCCTAAACGCCCAAAGCTATTCCCGGGTATTTCGTCATAAATACCCCTTTTTCGACACCATCACCAGGTTGGACGAGCTCATTGCCATAATTGAGAGAACACCTGGGCCGGGATACCCGGTCGGCGTCTCCATCGTACTAGACTTGTGGCTTCTGGGGTATGGGGATGCGGGGGGTTTATCTTTGGGTCGCGGGGCGACGTGGGGCTGAGTTGGAGCTGTCTTGAATTCCGGGGGAGTTTAATATTGTGGACGGGATTTGTTGAGCTCTTCAACTGCCGATTGATCCTATATTCCGCTTCTAAAAAGAGAGACTCGCTCATCACCTGAGCCAAAGAAACGGTGAAGACCATGATGGACAGATCCTGCGATAGGACACATTCCGGCGTGGCCGCTCACTAGTTGATAGCAAATACAACGAAATTACGCGGGATTTGCTTCATTCCATAACCGGCAAGTCGACGCCGATGCTACTATCGACTCTGATGTGATAGGGATGTTTTCCATCTCCACAAGCGGCAGCTCTGTACATTTTCCAGAATTTGTGGCTTTGCCATGTCACATTCAAATTGCTATTCATCTACGACCGTGTAGCCATGTCTAGCTAACAGGTTTGTTTATTAAAAACCTCTGCCGCAAAAGCCCCTGTAGATTCAAAATTCAAAATCAAAAGCCTATCCCAGCACATCATCGGCAATCTAGATACAAGAATCACGCCCGCTTAAACTTGTTCTCTGATAGAGTCTCGTCGATGAGACAGTGTAAATGATGAGCGAATATTTCATGGATGTAGTCCTTAAACCGTCTTTTCAAGAACCAGAGGCCTCTTCCTTGCGCCATTCGTTAAGTGCAGCAGTCGAATGACTAGTACGAGGATGGCCAGGACCCAAAACTCTGTTCAAGATCTCGACACATTCGCCAATGACCAGCAACGCCTCTTCCTTTTTGCCGGATGCATTGTAGGTAAAAGCAAGGTTGTTCATACTGGACAGAGTATCGGGATGTTCTGGTCCCAGGACTTGCCGACGGGCTTCCAGGACCAGCTTCTCCAGCGATTCAGCTTCCTCAAGTCGTCCCAGGCCCCGATAGGTGTATGCTAGGTTGGCCATATCGGTGAGTGTGCTAGGATTATTAGGTCCTCGAAGCTCAATGCTGATATGCACAACATGTTCCTGTACCGCGGCCGCTTCATCAAAGCGCCCTTGGCTCTGGTAGGTGGATCCCAGATTGGACATGGCGACTAATGTCTTTGGATCCTCTGGTCCAAACAACTCTATACTAGCCTCGACGACTTGAACGCCTATCTTCTCTGCTTCTTCCCATCTTTTTTCCTCTCGGTAGATGGATCCCACGCTAGCCATGGTTGACAGAGTGTCGGGATGCGCTGGTCCCAGTACCTCTTTGCGAGCTTTCATGACCTTGAAATACAGATCCAGAGCTTCTTTCCATCGCTCCTGCTCCTGGTAGATAGATGCTAGATTGGCCATGCTGCCAAAAGTAGAAGGGTGATCTGGTCCGAGGCTCTTGGAATAAAGTTCGATCACTTTCCTCTGCAAGGACTCTGCTTCAGCCCATTTCCCCTGTTTCGCGTAGGTGGATGCCAGATTGCCCATGCTGATGAGGGTATGGGCATGCTCTGGCCCTTGCGTCCGGGAAGATAGCTCAAACTCTTGAATCTGTAGCTGTTCGGCTTCTTTGAATCGGCCCTGGTCGAGATATGTGCAGGCCAAGTTGTTCACAATCTCTTGAGTATCGGGATTCTCTAGTCCAAGTAGATGCTTGCGTTTCTCCAGTACGTAGACTTGTAGCTCTTCCGCTTCCTTGTACTGTCCCTGACCCCAGTAGGCGAATCCCAAACTCGCCATCGTGGACAGAGTGACAGGATCCTCTGGTCCTAAAACACGCTTGCGACTTTCCATCACATGCAGCTGGAGCTTCTCAGCCTCTTTCCATCTCCCTTGTTTCCAGTAGGAGAATCCTAAGTTGTTCATGCTGACAAGCGTGGCAGGATCCTCTGAACCTAGCTCTCGCTTGCGCTTTTCCACTCGTGCCTCCAGGATGTTGGATGCCTCGATGGATGCTAGATCCTCTGGTAGTTGCTGTTCATCTGGATCATCGCTGTCCTTGCGTCCATTTGATCTAAGAACATGGTATGAGGGTTACATCTGGTGTTCTAGCTAGCCAAGTAGTGAGTATCTTACCTGGACCATAACCGTCGCAATAGGTCTCTACTTCTGGACATCTTTGCTTTCTAAGGAGACGCTCCTGGTGGTCTTTCTTTCTGAACCGAAACTCGGGATGAAAATGTGAGTGATGGAATTATTGGGGGTGATCGACACTGGTGTTTGTTATAAATAGGGTCCTAATTGATGTAGCCACAAAAATTGACTAGCTTACAGCTCACTGCTAGTAACCGTAGTTGCTCGTTGGCTAAAATGATGATCATCATGGAACACGAGGGCCAAGGATCTAGCCGAGCGCACTTGCGGTGGCAGTGCGTTGCTGAGTGGTTTGACCTGAGGTTTCGCGATTCTCTGGAAATTGATATTATTATTATCAAAAATCTCGCTGCTGGACCTTATAATCCCGTCCCCTGCATTAAGGTTTGAGCTCGATCGGATTGCCTTGTCAATACGCGGGCGACTCATCCATCAAGCCCGACCGTCTCAAGCCACTAGTTGGTACTGTGGGCGACATGCATCAAGCCGAACATTGAACTCCTAAGGTCTGGAACAATTACTCTGCAAAATTTTCACAGCGCAAGATGTCAGGATCCTGAAACTCTCCCATTGGGATTAGATTCCTGAAATAAATTGAAAGCCACGAGTTGTGCGGCTCAAATGTCCTAGACCAGCCATTCAGATCCGCAACAACCCCACTAAACTTCTAATACAAGTACAATTGAAAGTCTAGTTGGTTACCAAGGCGATCAAGGCTTAAATCAATCACTGCTACTGTAGTTATGTAAAATCGAGACTCCTACCTATCATAGCTATGAATAAGATAATTTGCGTGGCGTGCCAATGGTCAATTCCAACTATTGCTTGTTTTGGGGCTGAGGACAACAACCAAAGAAAAGCAATGAGCCACCAATCAATAGATGGGAAAGCCCAACCCCTTGCTTTGTTTCGTGTACCTGGCATGAAAATCTCAAAATTGTGATCTGAACGTGGCACAAGGGAAAACTATAATATGATCGTAAGAAGCACTCGACTTTGGTATCCCTTGATAGTGTTTGAAACTCCTCGAGCCGCTGTGTATTGCCATCAACGTGCGGATCTCTTTCAGTCAACCGAGCAGTGAGTCGATAACCATTATTCCCCGTAAGGTTCTTTTCTAATGATGATACACAGTCGACATTGCCTAAAATGAAAGCTGCTTTTGCTCTTTCTGCCTTCTGGCTGATCTCTGTCGCTCTAGCTATTCCACACCCCCAGCTTCCAGGAGCAACGTCTGTCCCAGTATCACCGGCGAGTGGAGCCCAAGTTGTTCGTACGTATCCCTGCATTTTCCATATTTATTTCTTCGGGCAACTGAACATGATAATAGCCAAGGTCGGTGCGAGTGGGTGGAATTGTGAGACCGAGGAGAAATGCCGAAGTGCATGCGACAGTGGTGAATTCTATGTTAGTGGCGATACGCTTCGCTGCGAGTAGTTTGGCATGATTGGGGTACTGGGCCGCGAGCTGGGGCAACATCTTCCGGAAGTTGTTCCCTGTGATCGTACGGTTAATGGTATGATCTTGGAAGATTCGATAGGCCTTCCGAGGGGGAATTGCTATGTAGAACGACAATACACCCCCTACATATTCTGGTTTAGCGTTGTAACAGTATCACTACCTTCTACAATAGGGTTCCATGGGTTTAAAACCTCGACAAATACTCAAAATCATCTTCGCAGTTTCTAGGTAAACGGTATCTATACTATCAAGAAAGATGATTCGAAAGACATTGAGAAAGACCCTTCAGAAAAGAGTCACTCAAGCATGTCTAGTTAGTCCGTTTCTCTGGTCTCTAGACTCGGGCTTTTGAACTACTATGATAATGATATCCGAAGTAGAAGACAGTAATAGTATTACTACGCTAAACCAGACTAAGGGGTGTACGGAATTAGCAATCGTGTATAGTCGTTTTAGCAATTCCCGGATAGTTTTTAGTGTCAAAAGAGGGATAAATTCAAACCCAAAACTCCATTGCAATTCTTTTCTCTATTCTTGCAAAGATGACACTGGTGCATGGTACATGGGATATGAAAAGTGTAAAGTGTAAACAGAAAAGGAAATCATACTCTGTACTGTTTAAGGCGTACAGAATACCCCAAAATGCAAGATGAACAGCAGACGATGCATAGGTAGACAAGAAAGAGCATGGATTCATCACAGCTCGTCCTTGGTCTCCTCCTTCGCCTTCTTCTTCTCCTCCTTGGCCTTTTCTTTACCCTTGTTCTTCTCCTCGGAGGTCTTCTTCTTATTTTGCTTGCCGCTGTTCTTCTTAGCCTCGCGGCCGGCGGCGGCCGTCATCCGCTCGTACATGCGGTTCAAGACGCGCTCGAACTCGCGGAGTCGGAAGTCAATCTCCACGACAGTGAGAGCTGGGTCGTCGGACTCGGTGAGCTTCTCCTGTAGCTCAAGCTGGGTCTCGAGCCAGGGCTTGGTGGACTCGTAGATTGTGGTCAGGGATGCCAGGTCAGTGGGGTTGAAGAGGGTGTACTTCGGGCCAGTGGGCTTAGCAGCGGCCGCGGACTTGGTCGAGGTCTTCGAGGAAGACGAAGTCGAGTACGAGTCATCGTCGAGGTCTTCCAGGGTATCATCAGAGGCGGAGGGAGCGGGAGTGGCTTCGGAGCTAGTCTCTGACTCCTCGGCGGTTGAGGTGCTTGAAGCCGAAAGCGAGGACGAGTAGGTCTCCTCGTCAGTGGCGATCTGACCCTCGATCAACTGCTTCATGGACTCTGCGTTCTTGAGCATATCCTGGAGAAGTTGGATACGAGCGGGGCGGGTTGAAGATTCCTTCATGCGCTTCAGAGCAGGGTTGACGATAGTCTTCAGGTCCTTCAGCTTCACCTGGAAATCGGCCGTCTTGGCATTGTCGCTGTCCTCGTAGAGCCAGTCGCTGGCCTTGGCGACTCTCTCCTGGAGGAGGGTCAGTTGGTCCTCCTTGACAGCCTTAATGAACTCCTCATTGTCAACAAGATCACGGCTCTTGTAGATGAAGGACTCCAGCTCGTTAAGCGCCTCCTCGCGGAGAACACGGTCGCGGTCAGAAGCATCGAAAGCAGTCAGGCGACCCTTGATGCGGGCCATCTCGGCGACAGAGGGGGCCAGGGTTCCCAGAGGGGTGGACTTCAAGCTGATAGGTATGATCTCGAGCTTAGTCTGGGTAGTTGGCTTAGCGTTTTCCTTAGTAGTGGTGGTTGTGGAAGAGCTCGCGGAGGCGGTAGTTAAAGACTCGGCTTCGGGCTCGAGGGTAATCGACTCGCTGGGCTCATCCTCAGCAAGGGGTTCTTGTTCGCCCTTCTTGGAGCCCAGACCAAAGAAGCCCTTGACATCCTCAACAACACTGCCCTTCTTCTCGGACTCGACCTCACAGCTGACATTGCCGCTGGTAACTTCGGGGAGACCGTTAACAGGGCTCAGGCGAATGTTAAACTTGGTAGTAATGTTGGCAGTGGTGCAGCCGAAGGTATCCTTTAGCTTGTTCACAGAGGCAGTCAGGTTTACAGTCTGGACGCTCAGGACAGGCAAACCCTCCTCCTCAACTTGCTGGTAGAAGCTGAACTCAAAGTCATCAAGGTTCTTCACAGTAACCTGCTTCTCCGGGCCAACCTGGGAGACTGATGTGAATAGTTTCTGGCTACGCTCCTTGCCATCAGAGTTCCACTTCAGGACAATGGGGTAGGTAGCTGCGTCGCTGGCACGAATGTCCTTAACACGGAAGCTAGGGCTGAGAGCTGCGCCCTTGAAAGCGGCACCAAAGACGGCAGCCTCATCGGCATTGACATTGGTGCGCAGCTTCTTGGACGAGCCACAGATCTTCTCCAGCTGCTTCTGGACGAAGGGAGTACGAATAGCTCCACCGTGGAGAACAACGGAATCGATCTCATCGAGCTTCAAGCCGGCGGCGGCGAGAGCCTGCTGAAGTGGACCACCGATGCGATTTACATGCTCAGCAGCCATCTTCTCAAAGTTGGCACGAGTGAGCTTGTATTTGAAGTTGAGCTCCTCATCGTAGAGTCCCTCAAAGCTGGTAGAAGTCTCAGTGTTGGCACTGAGGACCTGACGAATCTTCTCGGCATCCTTCCACAATCTGGCCATAGTCTTTCCGTGGGCCTTGATTTGCTCGGGGGTAACGCTGTCCTTCAGTTTCTTGTCTTCAGCCAACTTGGCAACCATATCGTTGACGATCAGATCGTTCAACGAGTCTCCTCCCAGGGTCTTGTCCCAACCACTTCCCAGGACATGAATCTCCTGAACGGTCTTGTTGAACTTGCCAACGTCCTTGACCTTGCGACTCTGGAAGCGCAACACGCTGGCGGTTGTCGATCCAGCACCCATATCAAAGACGATGTGATATTCCGGCTTCTCACCATCAGATACACTGGGGAACTTGCGGCTGGTAGCGTAGTTCAAACCCACGGCCAAGCCATCGCTAACGAGGGCCTGGATTTTCAGACCGGCCAATTCGGCGGCCAATGCTAAGCTCCTCTTCTCCTCCGCAGTGTAGAAAGCAGGGTATGTGATGACCACATCGCGGACATCAGAACCCTTACCAGCCAGCGCATCAGCGTTGGACTTGACCTCCTTCAATTGCATAGCCAGGATCTCCTCGACCAAGAACGCGTCATTCTTTTCCGCTTCGCCAAGACGGTTGCTGCGCAGGGCAACAGAGCCACGACCATCGGGAGCAGTCTCAAGGTTCAAAGCTGGATACCTGCTCCAGTAGCCCTTGACCGCCTCATCATTTCCATCGTTGAAAGGCACGCCCAAAAGTGTCTTCAAGTTGATGTACACATCGTCCGGGAACCGAGCCGCCAGGGCCAGCGCATTGCCACCATAGAACCGTTCTGGGAAGGAGGCATCGCTGTCTCTTGTCGGCTTGAACGCGATGGCGGCTGACTCCTTGCGCTTCGAGTCCTTGCTGAGCACGATCTCGAGCGGAATACCGGGTTTCACTAGAGCGGCCTTGAAATATTCGGTGCCGACATCAAGACCGAGGACTGCTGATCCAGCTGCGGCAGCTGGACTGGTGAAACTGACGAGGAATATCAAGAATGGGAGGATCACGAGGGAAAGGAACGGCGATGTAAGTAACCGGCCGCGGCCCGGGAGAGCCATGTTGAATCTCTAAGCTGCGCACTGCATGTCAAGAGTCAGCCTGTATTGTCCGAACAAGCTGCAAATTAGTTACTTGGAGCTCGGCGCACATTAAGACTGCACTATATAGGCATAAAAATTGAAGATAGGGTCGGAATTGCACCACCAAATTGCCAAGACGTGTGCTGGTGGAACGCTGGTCTTGCGGCGAACGGGAAGCCGTGGGAGCTATGGAATCGGGGCGCAATGAAGGCCTTGGGCGATAGTTGAGGGATTCGGGGAACGTGAAATGGAATGAAAAGAGAGAATGCACTAAATTCAGGCCATCCGGGCGCGAGGAGATGCTGTGGCCACCTGTCAATAGAAAGGACGAGGCGCATCTAAGGCCACGGGTCCGATTACGATAGACACGCATGTTTGCACTGTTTGGTCACAGCCTTATGTAAGGGATCCATCAAAGGTTCTTGGCATGGAAGTGGAGAAGACGAAGAACAGAAACAACCTTGACAACTACTGGGATGCTCGAAGGGAATTGACAAAACGAAATTCGACACTTCTACTACCAAAATAGGCTAAGCGCTGTATGGCTAGCCCTTACTATACTCTTACATATAACCGCGATTGTAAAATTATGAACAGCAGTAAGTAGGACCAAGTGTTCCACTACTAGTTATATAGTAGGTACGTTTATCGAGTGGGTATCTTTTTGCTTTTTTGCTCTTGGTTCTAGACGAGGTCGTTTGGATGGAGATACAGAAATGGAAAGTCATCTTCATCCATCACCAAATCATGAAAACCTAGCCCCTCCGAGCAACAACAATCACGCTAAACCCGCAAAAACATCCGATACTCCTCCCTATGAGACGCCTACGGCCATCATCTTTTTCGTTCGTTCATCGAGTACGGATAGGAATACAGTTTGGGAAATTCCTAGGCCCAACTCACAGCTTTCCTGCTGTGCAAAGCCCTCTCAAACCACAACATTCTTTTTTCTAGATTGGATACAAATATGGCTAAATACACTGACGGACCGGAACAGCTTTGCTCCGACAACGAGCGGCGACTACAACGAGGATTAGTGTATCTCAGACCAATTTTTCCGGGAATCAAGTCTAAAGACTGAATGGTGGAACTGAATTCGAAAACTACTGTATGCAACCCATCAATTTGAAGTGTAAATTTGCGGAATTAAGTGAAATAAGGCATATATCCCGGATGATGTCCAGCAACTCTTGGCGCTCCCCTTCCGTTCTACGAGCCACGCTAGTCTGAATTGGGTTACGAAATTTTTGACCGATCTTCGTTCTCATTGGTTTTTTTAAATCTAAAAAAGAAATGACTGGCCGGTCGGGGATATGATTGGCCAACGTAAGTGGAGGGTTTGTCTTGAGTTTGTAAACACGATAGATCACAAATTCTCGAGACAGGCCAACTAGTACTGACTGTGCTTATAAAATCGGGCATACCTCTACCTGAACAGACAATGGAGGTCAGCTCAGATCGTCCTCTAAATTGACTACGCGACGAAATCAAACATGCAAAACACGAACCAGCTGTCTTCCAAGCGTGGTCCTCAAGATCCTTCAGACGATCTCCCAAATCAAAATCCCGAGACCAGTAATCAATTGGCGCTCGATCACTGGATTTCTATGAGAGATCCTCCAGACGTCTCGCTCTGGCAGGCTACCGATACGAGCGACATGTTTTCAGCCATGACTAGAGACTTTTGTACGTAGTGAAGCATGACGTGATCTTTCGGTCTTTCTTTTGCTTGGGAGACATGCCTATAACGTTCATAGCCGGCAACTTTTGCCCGGATGTCTTTCTCGCCGGGAATCAAAATGATCAACTCGGAAATTTTGTCTCAGCCCTCCAACCAACAATGATCAGTTCCTACGGAAGTCTTGGAGATGAACTTTTGCCTTTCCCACCAAACAATTCCAGTCAGCTAGGAGTTTTGCCGAATTTTTGTGAAAACAGTCTGATGTCATCTTCTCTAATTCCTCAAGGTCCCGAATATTGGAACACTCTTGCTCCTTTAGCGGCTGAAGCTCATGATGCACTGCTCGATACAACTCTGATGCTGCCAGACGATATAATTCATCCTCAATGGGCTTCTTATGTCCAGCCACAGCCTGCTCCGTCATACATGATGCAGAATAACAGCTATTCGATTTTGCAACATAGTTAGCCTTATCATGAGCCTTCCTATAATAATGCTTTACAACCTTTTGGGCTGCTACCAGACTTGACTAGCCGCGCGATTATGAATGAAATGCCAAGCAGTACCACTGCGCCGGGAAGTTCTAATGGCGGTCACTTTGATGCAATTTTTGGAGATATTCTAAGTCAAGAACTGTTCTCCACGCGTGAAACAGAATTGCCTTATGCCTTTATTCCAAGCGCCGAATTCACTAGCGGGCCTTCATTCATGGCTTTGGAATCTCCCTTCCTCGAAGAGAGACCGCAGAGTGACGAACATGCTGCAGCTCCTCTGGGGGGGGGGGGGGGGGGGGGGGGGGGGGGGGGGGGGGGGGGGGGG